>CM062818.1:1013073168-1013590951 GCA_031772625.1 Pinus tabuliformis
TTAAATCTCTTTAAATTGTTTTTAAAACATTTTAAGACGGTTTTAAAGCGTTTTCAATTGTTGTTAAAGCACTTAATCTTATTTTTAAAACATTTTAAAATGTTTTTGAAACATTATAAAATCATTTAAAATTGTTCTTAAATCAATTTGAATTATTTTTAAAGTATTTTAAATTGTTTTTAAAGCATTGTAAACTATTTTTAAAGCATTTTAAAATCATTTAAGATTGTTTTTAAAGCATTTTAAAACCATTTTAAAGTACTTTAAAGCTTTTTAAATTGTTGTTAAAGCATTTTAAAAGAATTTAAAATTGTTTTTAAAACGTTTTAAAGTGTTTTAAATTTTTTGAACTATTTCAAATTGTTTTTAAAACGTTCTAAATTGCTTCAAAAACATTTCAAATTGTTTTTAAAGCATTTTAAATTGTTTTTAAAGCGTTGAAAATTGTTTTTAAAACATTTTAAAGTCCTTTAAAACTTTTTAAATTGTTTATAAAACATTTTAAAATGGTTTTAAAGCATTTTCAATTGTTGTTAAAGCACTTACACTTATTTTTAAAACATTTTAAAATGTTTTTGGAACATTTTAAAATGATTTAAAATTGTTCTTAAATCGATTTAAATTATTTTTGAAGTATTTTAAATTGTTTTTAAAGCATTGTAAACTATTTCTAAAGCATTTTAAAATCATTTAAAATTGTTTTGAAAGCATTTTAAAAACATTTTAGAGTACTTTAAAGCTTCTTAAATTGTTGTTAAAACATTTTAAAAGAATTTAGAATTGTTTTTAAAACATTTTACAGTGTTTTAAATTGTTTTTAAATTATTTTGAACTATTTTAAATTGTTTTTAAAATGTTCTAAATTGTTTCAAAAACATTTTAAATTGTTTCAGAAACATTTTAAATTGTTTTTAAAGCATTTTAAATTGTTTTTAAAGCGTTTAAAATTGTTTTTAAAACATTTTAAAGTACTTTAAAGCTTTTTAAATTGTTTTTAAAACATTTCAAAATGATTTTAAAGATCACTGCTTACATGGATGAAGATCAAAACAGTGATCTTTCAGATGTTGGACACCTAATCCTAAAGGGTTAGTGTGGAATTTGAATGGACAAAAGCAGTCCAAGAGACCTTGGGATCTGAATCCCAAGAGTCACGTATTGTACTATAAATGTACATCTTTTGTTAATAAAAATTAAAAACTCACTGATTTATCTTTCATATATTTTGTGCTGTCCATGTGAGTTTAACATGGTATCAGAGCCATGATGAGTGGCCTGTTTTCCCTGAGCAACTAGTCTGAGTTGCCTTGAATAGTGCTGACTAGAGCTGGCCTAGTCTTCTGTAACGCTCCATTAATTCTGCCATCCCTGCGTTGTACCTGCGCCCTGCTCTTTTGAAGCTGCATACCAAATGATGTCATAGCTGAAACGCACGCTGCCTGAAGACTCTTTTTCTGAAGACTACCAGTATAATCGCTGGCTCAGTTGGAGGAGTTGCGCTGATAGCAGTAGCGCCAGTGCTGAATTGAAACGCCTGGTAACGTAACTGATAGCAGTAGCGCCAGTGCTGAATTGAAACGCCTGGTAATGTATGGTCTCAGAGCTAACGTATGTTTGATTCTCTTTTTGGTCTGCGTGTCATTCAAACTGCTCCGACCTCCCTCCACTTCGCTGTGCGCTCAAATCAGTTATATCCTTGCTCCTGAAATTAGTGGTTTAATGCTCTGCATTATTCTATATCCTGCGTGCTACTCCGTGACCTGCACTCCTGGAATTTTGACAGTCTTTATTGACGTAACGCTCCTTCGGTTTTATTGACTAGATTATGATGAATGTTGATTATTGCTCTGGGATTGATTCAACAACGTACTAGTCCAGATCTGCGGTTTTGCGTGTATTCTTAAAGAATAAAGACTTCGAATACGTCTTGAGGGATTTTTGCTGGGATTGATCTGCTCCAAGTTGGGTGTCTGCGTTGAATGATTTTGGGCATTGATATGCTAGATACGTTGAAGACATTTTGAGGTTATTGGGATTGTTCTGCTGCAAGTTGGGTTCCTGTCTTGGCGTTACTGTTTCTGTTGCTTCACTGAAGGGTTCCTATCTTGGCGTGGCCTTCGGAACAGCATTTCTACGAAGTCTGGAAGGTTGTTTGCGGTTTCTTTCGAGAGATTTCAAGGGAGCATGTCTCTATACGATAGTCAAAGTAATTCAAAATGCCGCTAGTCAAAGGAACTCAAAACATTTTGAATGTCCATGTCCACAATCTCCATGGGTAATTTCTACAGCGTTGGTATTTTGTGTATTTCTGTAAGGTGGAGACAGAGTTGAATTTTGGCGCCTTCGTAAGCTTGTATTGACATATAAGACGGGTCGATTGAGACCATAAATGGTGACATTTGTAGCATCATAACCGCGGTTACTTCTTTCGTTGGGTGAGAGGATTTATTTATAAGAAAGTTGAAGTGCGGATTGATTGAAACCAGTCTTTGCAACAACATCAAGAATGTGTCTTCCAGGAGCGTTTTCAAATCAATGGCGAGATTCGACCAAGAAATTTTGATATAATTTTGGCCAGATGCTGTATAATGGACCTGGATATTGTTTTGTTGGTGATGTTAGGGGCGAAAACATTGCAGCAGACGGAGGATGTTGTCTTTCGTTCTTAAGGTTTCAGAAACAGTCTTGTGTTGAAGAAAATGGTGCGGTCAATGGTACGTCCACTCCTTTTTTAAACACCATGCGTATGCATATATGTTGACTGTGTTGTGCGTATATGGTGAATATATTGGTGGTATATGTTGACTGTGTTATGCGTATATGTTGACTGTGTATGGTGCATATATGGTGAATATATCCGCTCCCAATTTTAATTGGTATATGCTGAAGACCTCGTTCCTCTGATGCGTTCCTACGACAGAAGTATTGAAGTGTTGATGCGTTCCTCTGATGCATTCCATTTGAACTGCTACTTGTGTTTGATGCGTTTGGGTTAATGTGTTCATACATAGTGGTACACCACTCTCGTGATGTTGTTGTTGAGCTCTCGAATTAGGGCAACATTTCTACTTAGATTCTCTGCGATCTTGGATTCGTGATTTTGATTTATCTCATTAATAAGCAACCGGTTCTGGTCTTGAATATTCTGCACCTGACTAAAGCTTTTCTGGATGTTTTGCAAGCCTACCTGTCACATAGCGGTGTAGCACAGGTAAAAGGCACTTTGCATATCGGCTGATTTTTAAACCTATGACAGTGTTTAACTTTTCAATTTCACACCAAGTTTCGGGAATGATTGTAACATAGATCGCGATAGTGTCCCTGCACTCCTGCATCATTTTCCACAAAATTGACGAACAGGGTTTTTCCTGCGACAGTAATTAACCGGCCCCAACTTTTGAGGTTGCCGGCCCGGTGCAAATCTTGTACATGCATGTCTGTTTAATTTGATACTGTGCACAAGCTTTCGCTTATAGACAAATGGATGTGCCTCGTTGCAGTTGTATTGTTGAATGGTGAATGCAGTATAACTGGAGTTAACGCTAATAGATGATTTGTAAGTCAATTTTTTTATGACTTGGCACATGCTCAAGTAGATTTTAAGAGCAGTATTGAAGCCACCTCGAAGCAGATTTGGTGTTGTCCATGGAACAATTTGAAACAACCTCTGAGTGAAGTGATTTGTGGAGAAGTGATCAGCATTGTGAAGTGAATTTGAAGCATTTTTTAAGACATTTTTTTTGAAGTCATTTTTTTGCAGTTTCTTGTAGAGATTTTGGAGCAGTTTCTTGTAGAGATTTTGCATGATTTCCATAGCAGCTAGATGCTCTGAAGTTTGAAGTTGAGGACATCGCTCATCTTCACATTTATATATTTTTCTTGCATTGGTTATGTTATGCTCCAGTTCATTCTTGAAACGAACTGTGGACTGTTGATTTACCATGTGCCCAATTGTACCAATGTTTATTGTAGCTTGACGAGAAATGTTTATTGTAGTTTAACTTGGTAACATCCAGCTTACTCAGGTCCTACTCCATCAACCATTTTCGCGACATTGATGCCACTTGATAAGCCCTTACAATATCCTGTAGTAAGAGTACAATATTATTTTTCTGTTGCTGTTGCCTCAGTTGTGTTTTTTAAGTGACATTGAAGAAAAATGGCCAGACTTGAAGATGCATTAAAGTTATTGAATATCCTAATTCATTCCACTGTTGATGAGATGGTCAAAGTTAACAAAGAAACTCTCTTTGACATCCAAACCTCTCTGCAAACTGCACATGAGAATATTGAGTTTTTGCAGCTTGAAACAAAGCTACAGCAGGAAGAATTACACCAGAGGAGTCATCATTCTGAACCTGTTTCTGTTCAGAACAATGAAGCAGACTCCCATAAACAGCAAGTCAATAATGTTACAGTTCATTCAGATAAAGCAACAAAGTTACATGCAGATGCAGAGGTTCAGTCTGCACTTCCCAAGCCCATCATCAGACCTTGGGAACAGCTTTTCCACAACAAGCACAGAACTGGTCTTGGATATGACAAGGACTTGTCCTTTCATATTCCAGACTATGCCAAGCCCATTCAGTTTCAGAGTGCTGGATTCATTGATGACAGTTCACCTGCTTCTCATGACAGTTCAGCTTCAGCTGTTCCAGATTCTGCCCCTCTTCCACAGCAACAACAACAACAAAAACAACAGATCGTGAAATGCCAACACTGTGACCGAGTTGGCCATCTGAAAGATCACTGTTTTGATCTTCATCCATGTAAGCATTGTCATAAAACCAGCCATTCTTCACACAGATGCTTCAGAAATAAACGTCCTGCAAGAACAAAGATTCATCTTGGATGGATCGCTTCTTGGAAATGGGCATCAACAGCCAAGAAGATATTCCAAATACATGTCAGAACTTGTTCCAGAGTATTAAACAATCTTGCAGTTGAGTTTTCTCCATCTTCTCACCTTGTACATGACAGGGGGGGAAATGATGGTCATCTACAAGCTTCAAAGTCACATCAAGCGAGCCTGAGCCACAACCTGCCACACCAGTTTCAGATCACTATTTTGATCTTCATCCATGTAAGCACTGTCATAAAACCAGCCATTCTTCACATAGATGCTTCAGAAATAAACGTCCTGCAAGAACAAAGATTCATCTTGGATGGATCGCTTCTTGGCAATGGGCATCAACAGCCAAGAAGATATTCCAAACACATGTCAGAACTTGTTCCAGAGTATTAAACAATCTTGCAGTTGAGTTTTCTCCATCTTCTCACCTTGTACATGACAGGGGGGGAAATGATGGTCATCTACAAGCTTCAAAGTCACATCAAGCGAGCCTGAGCCACAACCTGCCACACCAGTTTCAGAGTTGTAGCCAGAGACAAAGATGCCCGTGAACACAGATTGAGAACACTTCCTCTAGCAGAAGACACCAGCTTCTTGCCAGTTTTGGAAGAGTTCCAGGAATTGCATTAAGCATTCCAGAGTTGTTGGTTATCCTTAAACCATCACAGGTTGAGACTTCCCTTTTCAGGTTGAAGTTTTACCTTTTATGCGGGGTGAGACCTCCCTTTTATGGTTGAAGGTTTCCCTCTTTAAAACAATAGGATCACTTCCTCTAGCAGAAAACTTCAGTTTCTTGCCAGTTTTGGAAGAGTTCCGGGAACTGCACTAAGCGTTCCAGTGTTGGTGGTCATCCTTAAACCACCGCCCTTTTTACCAACATTTCATAGAGCACATTCAGCCTAGTGCTGCCATGCATTCTTTGCACATTTTGTATTACAGCTCTTTTCTTGGACTCATACATAACCCTTCGGATTAAGGGGGGGAATGTTGGACACCTAATCCTAAAGGGTTAGTGTGGAATTCGAATGGACAAAAGCAGTCCAAGAGACCTTGGGATCTGAATCCCAAGAGTCACGTATTGTACTATAAATGTACATCTTTTGTTAATAAAAATTAAAAACTCACTGATTTATCTTTCATATATTTTGTGCTGTCCATGTGAGTTTAACAAAAGCATTTTCAATTGTTGTTAAACCACTTAAACTTATTCTTAAAACATTTTAAAATGTTTTTGAAACATTTTAAAATCATTTAAAATTGTTTTTAAATCAATTTAAATTATTTTTAAAGTATTTTAAATTGTTTTTAAAGCATTGTAAACTATTTTAAAAGCATTTTCAAATCATTTAAAATTGTTCGTAAAGCAATTTTAATTATTTTTGAAGTATTTTAAATAGTTTTTAAAGTATTGTAAATGATTTTTAAAGCATTTTAAATTGTTTTGAATGCATTTTAAAGCACTTTAAAGATTTTTAATTGTTGTTAAAGCATTTTAAACGAATTTAATATTGTTTTGAAAACATTTTCAATTGTTTTTAAATTATTTTGAACTATTTTAAATTGTTTTTAAAACGTTCTAAATTGTTTCAAAAACATTTTAAATTTTTTTAAAGCATTTTAAATTGTTTTTAAAGCGTTTAAAATTGTTTTAAAAACATTTTAAAGTACTTTAAAGATTTTTAAATTGTTTATAAAACATTTTAAAATGGGTTTAAAGCATTTTCAATTGTTTTTAAAGCACTTAAACTTATTTTTAAAACATTTTAAAATGTTTTTGAAACATTTTAAAACATTTTAAAATGTTTTTGAAACATTTTAAAACATTTTAAAATGTTTTTGAAACATTTTAAAACATTTTAAAATAATTTAAAATTGTTCTTAAATCAATTTAAATTATTTTTAAAGTATTTTAAATTGTTTTTAAAGCATTGTAAACTATTTTTAAAGCATTTTAAATTGTTTTTAAATTATTTTGAACTAATTTAAATTGTTTTTAAAACGTTCCAAATTGTTTCAAAAACATTTTAAATTGTTTTTAAAGAATTTTAAGTTGTTTTTAAAGTGTTTAAAATTGTTTTTAAAACATTATAAAGTACTTTAAAGCTTTTTAAATTGTTTTTAAAACGGTTTTAAAGCATTTTTAATTGTTGTTAAACCACTCAAACTTGTTTTTAAAACATTTTAAAATCATTTAAAATTGTTTTTAAATAAATTCAAATTATTTTTAAAGTTTTTTAAATTGTTTTTAAAGCATTGTAAACTACTTTTGAATCATTTTAAAATCATTTAAAATTCTTCTTAAAGCAATTTAATTTACTTTTGAAGTATTTTAAATAGTTTTTAAAGCATTGTAAATGGTTTTTAATGCATTTTAAATTATTTTGAAAGCATTTTAAAGTACTTTATAGCTTTTTAAATTGTTGTTAATGCATTTTAAAAGAATTTAAAATTGTTTTTAAAACCTTTTAGAGTGTTTTAAATTGTTTTTAAATTATTTTGAACTATTTTAAAGTGTTTTTAAAACATTCTAAGTTGTTTCAAAAACATTTTAAATTGTTTTTAAAGCATTTAAATTGTTTTTAAAGCATTTTAAATTGTTTTTAAAACATTTTAAAGTACTTTAGAGCTTTTTAAATTGTTTATAAAACATTTTAAAACGGGTTTAAAGCATTTTCAATTGTTGTTAAAGCACTTAATCTTATTTTTAAAACATTTTAAAATGTTTTTGAAATATTTTAAAACATTCTAAAATCATTTAAAATTGTTCTTAAATCAATTTAAATTATTTTTAAAGTATTTCAAATATTTTTTAAAGCATTGCAAACTATTTTTAAAGAATTTTAAAATCATTTTAAATTGTTTTGAAGGAGTTTTAAATTGTTTTGAAAGCATTTTAAAAACATTTTAAAGTACTTTAAAGATTTTTAAATTGTTGTTAAGAATTTTAAAAGAATTTAAAATTGTTTTTAAAACATTTTAAAGTGTTTTAAATTGTTTTTAAATTATTTTGAACTATTTTAAAGTGTTTTTAAAACTTTCTAAATTGTTTCAAAAACGTTTTAATTTTTTTTAAAGCATTTTAAATTGTTTTTAAAGCATTTTAATTTTTTTTTAAAGCATTTAAATCATTTTGAAATCATTTTTAATTGTTTTCAAAGCCTTATAAAAACATTTTAAAGTACTTTAAAGCTCTTTAAATTGTTTTTAAAACATTTTAAAACGGTTTTAAAGAATTTTCAATTGTTGTTAAAGCACTTAAACTTATTTTTAAGACATTTTAAAATGTTTTTGAAACATTTTAAAATCATTTAAAATTGTTCTTAAATCAATTTAAATTATTTTTAAAGTATTTTATATTGTTTCTAGAGCATTGTAAACTATTTTTAAAGCATTTTAAAACCATTTAAAATTGTTCTTAAACAATTTAAATTATTTTTGAAGTATTTTAAATAGTTTTTAAAGCATTGTAAATGGTTTTTAAAGCATTTTAAATTGTTTTGAAAGCATTTTAAAAACATTTTAAAGTACTTTAAAGCTTTTTAAATTGTTGTTAAAGCATTTTAAAAGAATTTAAAATTGTTTTTAAAACATTTTAAAGTGTTTTTAAATTATTTTGAACTATTTTAAATTGTTTTTAAAACGTTCTAAATTGCTTCAAAAACATTTCAAATTGTTTTTAAAGCATTTTAAATTGTTTTTAAAGCGTTGAAAATTGTTTTAAAACATTTTAAAGTACTTTAAAGCTTTTAAATTGTTTATAAAACATTTTAAAACGGTTTTAAAGCATTTTCAATTGTTGTTAAAGCACTTACACTTATTTTTAAAACATTTTAAAATGTTTTTGAAACATTTTAAAATGATTTAAAATTGTTCTTAAATCAATTTAAATTATTTTTGAAGTATTTTAAATTGTTTTTAAAGCATTGTAAACTATTTCTAAAGCATTTTAAAATCATTTTAAATTGTTTTGAAAGCATTTTAAAAACATTTTAGAGTACTTTAAAGCTTCTTAAATTGTTGTTAAGACATTTTAAAAGAATTTATAATTGTTGTTAAAAGAGTTTAAAACAATTTATATTTGTTTTTAAAACATTTTACAGTGTTTTAAATTGTTTTTAAATTATTTTGAACTATTTTAAATTGTTTTTAAAACATTCTAAATTGTTTCAAAAACATTTTAAATTGTTTCAGAAACATTTTAAACTGTTTTTAAAGCATTTTAAATCATTTTTAAATTGTTTAAAATTGTTTTTAGAACATTTTAAAGTACTTTAAAGCTTTTTAAATTGTTTTTAAAACATTTTAAAATGGTTCTAAAGCATTTTCAGTTGTTGTTAAAGCACTTAAACTTATTTTTAAAACATTTTAAGATGTTTTTGAAACATTTTAAAATCATTTAAAATTGTTATTAAATCAATTTAAATTATTTTTAAAGTATTTTAAATTGTTTTTAAAGCATTGTAAACTACTTTTAAAACATTTCAAATCATTTAAAATTGTTCTTAAAGCAATTTAAATTATTTTTGAATTATTTTAAATAGTTTTTAAAGCGTCGTAAACAGTTTTTAAAGAATTTTAAATTGTTTTGAAATAATTTTAAAAACATTTTAAAGTACTTTAAAGCTTTTTAAATTGTTGTTAAAGCATTTTGAAAGAATTTAAAATTGTTTTTAAGACATTTTAAAGTGTTTTTAAATTATTTTGAACTATTTAAAATTGTTTTTAAAATGTTCTAAATTGTTTCAAAAACATTTTAAATTGCGTTTGAAGTATTTTAAATTGTTTTTAAAGCGTTTCAAATTGTTTTAAAAACATTTTAAAGTACTTTAAAGCTTTTTAAATTGTTTTTAAAACATTTTAAAACGGTTTTAAAGCATTTTCAATTGTTGTTAAAGCACTTAAACTTATTTTTGAAACATTTTAAAATCATTTAAAATTGCTCTTAAATCAATTTAAATTATTTTAAAAGTATTTTATATTGTTTCTAAAGCATTGTAAACTATTTTCAAAGCATTTTAAAATCATTTAAAATTGTGCTTAAAGCAATTTAAATTATTTTTGATGTATTTTCAACTGTTTTTAAAGCATTGTAAACGGTTTTTAAAGCATTTTAAACTGTTTTGCAAGCATTTTAAAATCAATTTAAATTGTTTTGAAATAATTTTTAAAATGCTTCTTAAATTGTTGTTAAAATATTTTAAAAGAATTTATAATTGTTTTTAAAACATTTTACAATGTTTTAAATTGTTTTTAAATTATTTTGAACTATTTCAAATTGTTTTTAAAACGTCCTAAATAGTTTCAAAAACATTTTAAATTGTTTTAGAAACATTTTAAATTGTTTTTAAAGCGTTTTAAATTGTTTTTAAAACATTTTAAAGTACTTTAAAGCTTTTTAAATTGTTTATAAAACATTTTAAAACGGTTTTAAAGCATTTTCAATTGTTGTTAAAGCACTTAAACTTATTTTAAAAACATTTTAAAATGTTTTTGAAACATTTTAAAAGAATTTAAAATTGTTCTTAAATCAATTTAAATTATTTCTAAAGTATTTTAAATTGTTTTTAAGGCATTGTAAACTATTTTTAAAGCATTTTAAATTGTTTTGAAAGAATTTTAAGAACATTTTAGAGTACTTTAAAGCTTTTTAAATTGTTGTTAAAGCGTTATAATAGAATTTAAAATTATTTTTAAAACATTTCAAAGTGCTTTAAATTGTTTTTAAATTATTTTGAACTAATTTAAAGTGTTTTTAAAATGTTCCAAATTGATAATGTTCCAAATTGTTTCAAAAACATTTTAAATCGTTTTTAAAGTATTTTAAGTTGTTTTTAAAGTGTTTAAAATTGTTTATAAAATATTTTAAAGTACTTTAAAGCTTTTTAAATTGTTTTAAAACATTTTAAAATGGTTTTAAAGCATTTTCAATTGTTGTTAAACCACTCAAACTTATTTTTAAAACATTTTAAAATGTTTTTGAAACATTTTAAAATCATTTAATTTTTTTTTTAAATCAATTTAAATTATTTTTAAAGTATTTTAAATTGTTTTTAAAGCATTGTAAACTATTTTTAAATCATTTTAAAATGATTTAAAATTGTACTTAAAGCAATTTAAATTACTTTTGAAGTATTTTAAATAGTTTTTAAAGCATTGTAAATGGTTTTTAAAGCAATTTAAATTGTTGTGGAAGCATTTTAAAGTCCTTTAAAGCTTTTTAAATTGTTGTTAATGCATTTTAAATGAATTTAAAATTGTTTTTAAAACATTTTAGAGTGTTTTAAATCGTTTTTAAATTATTTTGAACTATTTTAAGGTTTTTTAAAAATATTTTAAATTGTTTTTAAAGCATTTTAAATTGTTTTTAAAATGTTTAAAATTGTTTTTAAAACATTTTAAAGTACTTTAAAGCTTTTTAAATTGTTTATAAAACATTTTAAAACTGGTTTAAAGCATTTTGAATTGTTTTTAAAGCACTTAATCTTATTTTTAAAACATTTTAAAATGTTTTTGAAATATTTTAAAACATTTTAAAATCATTTAAAATTGTTAAGTCAATTTAAATTATTTTTAAAGTATTTTAAATTTTTTTTAAAGCATTGCAAACTATTTTTAAAGAATTTTAAAATCATTTTACATTGTTTTGAAAGTGTTTTGAAAGCATTTTAAAAACCTTTTAAAGTACTTTAAAGATTTTTAAATTGTTCTTAAAGCATTTCAAAAGAATTTAAATTTCTTTTTAGAACATTTTAAAGTGCTTTAATTTGTTTTTAAATTATTTTGAACTATTTTAAATTGTTTTTAATTTTGTTTTTAAATTATTTTAAAATATTTTAAATTGTTTTTAAAGCATTTTAAATTGTTTATAAAACATTTAAAGTAATTTAAAGCTTTTTATATTGTTTCTGAATCATTTTAAAATGGTTTTAAAGCATTTTCAATTGTTGTTAAAGCACTTAAAGTTATTTTAAAAACACTTAAACTTGTTGTTGTCAAAGTCAATTTAAATTATTTTTGAAGTATTTTATATTGTTTCTAAAGCATTGTAAACTATTTTTAAAGCATTTTAAAATCATTTAAAATTGTTCTTAAAGCAATTTAAATTATTTTTGATGTATTTTAAATAGTTTTTAAAGCATTGTAAACGGTTAAAGCATTTTAAATTGTTTATTAAACATTTTAAAACGGGTTTAAAGCATTGTCAATTGTTGTTAAAACACTTAAACTTATTTTTAAAACATCTTCACATGTTTTTGAAACATTTTAAAAGATTTTAAAATAATTTAAAATTGTTCTTAAATCAATTTAAATTATTTTTAAAGTATTTTAAATTGTTTTTAAAGCATTGTAAACTATTTTTAAAGCATTTTAAATTGTTTCGAAAGAATTTTAAAAACATTTTAGAGTACTTTAAAGCTTTTTAAATTGTTGTTAAAGCGTTATAATAGAATTTAAAATTGTTTTTAAAACATTTTAAAGTTCTTTAAATTGTTTTTAAATTATTTTGAACTAATTTAAAGTGTTTTTAAAACGTTCCAAATGTTTTTAAAATGTTTTTGAAACATTTTAAAATCATTTAAAAAAAAAATTAAATCAATTTAAATTATTTTTAAAATATTTTAGATTGTTTTAAAGCATTTTAAACTATTTTAAAATCATTTTAAAATCATTTAAAATTGTTCTTAAAGAAATTTAAATTACTTTTGAAGTATTTTAAATAGTTTTTAAAGCATTGTAAACGGTTTTTAAAGCATTTTAAATTGTTTTGAAAGCATTTTAAAAACATTTTCAAGTTCTTTAAAGATTTTTAAATTGTTGCTAAAGCATTTTAAAAGAATTTAAAATTGCTTTTAAAAGATTTTAAAGTGTTTTAAATTGTTTTTAAATTATTTTGAACTATTTTAAAGTGTTTTTAAAACTTTCTAAATTGTTTCAAAAACATTTTAAATTGTTTTTAAAGCATTTTAAATTGTTTTTAAAGCATTTTAGATTTTTTTAAAAGCGTTTAAATCGTTTCGAAAACATTTTAAATTGTTTAGAAAGCATTTTAAAAGTATTTTAAAGTACTTTAAAGCTCTTTAAATTGTTTTTAAAACATTTTAAAACGGTTTTAAAGAATTTTCAATTGCTGTTAAAGCACTTAAACTTATTTTTAAAACATTTTAAAATGTTTTTGAAACATTTTAAAATCATTTAAAATTGTTCTTAAATCAATTTAAATTATTTTTGAAGTATTTTAAATTGTTTTCAAAGCATTATAAACTATTTTTAAAGCATTTTAAAAACATTTTAGAGTACTTCAAAGCTTCTTAAATTGTTGTTAAAACATTTTAAAAGAATTTATAAATGTTTTTAAAACATTTTACAGTGTTTTAAATTGTTTTTAAATCATTTTGAACTATTTGAAATTGTTTTTAAAACGTTCTAAATTGATTCAAAAACATTTTAAATTGTTTTTAAAGCGTTTAAAATTGTTTTGAAAACATTTTAAAGTACTTTAAAGCTTTTTAAATTGTTTTTAAATCATTTTAAATGGTTTTAAAGCATTTTCAATTGTTGTTAAAGCACTTAAACTTATTTTAAAAACATTTTAAAACATTTGAAAATGTTTTTGAAACATTTTAAAATCATTTAAAATTGTTATTAAATCAATTTAAATTATTTTTAAAGTATTTTAAATTGTTTTTAAAGCATTGTAAACTATTTTTAAAGCATTTCAAAATCGTTTAAAATTATTCTTAAAGAAATTTAAATTATTTTTGAATTATTTTAAATAGTTTTTAAGCGTCGTAAACTATTTTTAAAACATTTTAAATTGTTTTGAAAGAATTTCAAAAACATTTTAAAGTACTTTAAAGCTTTTTAAATTGTTGTTAAAGCATTTTGAAAGAATTTAAAATTGTTTTGAAAATATTTAAAGTGTTTTTAAATTATTCTGAACTATTTAAAATTGTTTTTGAAATGTTCTAAATTGTTTCAAAAACATTTCAAATTGCTTTTGAAGCATTTTAAATTGTTTTTAAAGTGTTTAAAATTGTTTTAAAAACATCTTAACGTACTTTAAAGCTTTTAAATTGTTTTTAAAACATTTTAAAATGGTTTTAAAGCATTTTCAATTGTTGTTAAAACACTTAAACTTATTTTTGAAACATTTTAAAATCATTTAAAATTGTTCTTAAATCAATTTAAATTATTTTTATAGTATTCTATATTGTTTTTAAAGCACTGTAAACTATTTTTAAAGCATTTTAAAATCATTTAAAATTGTTCTTAAAGCAATTTAAATTATTTTTGATGTATTTTAAACACTTTTTAAAGCATTGTAAACGGTTTTTAAATCATTCTAAACTCTTTTGAAAGCATTTTAAAAATATTTTAAAGTACTTTAAAGCTTTTTAGGTTGTTGCTAAAGCATTTTAAAAGAATTTAAAATTGTTTTTAAAACATTCTAAAGTGTTTTAAATTGTTTATAAATTATTTTGAACTATTTTAAATTGTTTTTAAAATGTTCTAAATTGTTTCAAAATCATTTTAAATTGTTTTTAAAGCATTTTAAGTTGTCTTTAAAGTTTTTTTTTTTTTTTTTAAGTAATTTAAAGCTTTTAAATTGTTTTTAAAACATTTTAAAATGGTTTTAAAGCATTTTCAATTGCTGTTAAACCACTTAAACTTATTCTTAAAACATTTTAAAATGTTTTTGAAACATTTTAAAATCATTTAAAATTGTTTTAAATCAATTTAAATTATTTTTAAAGTATTTTAAATTGTTTTTAAAGCATTGTAAACTATTTTTAAAGGATTTTAAAATCATTTAAAATTGTTCTTAAAGCAATTTAAATTATTTTTTATGTATTTTAAACAGTTTTTAAAGCATTGTAAACGATTTTTAAAGCATTTTAAACTGTTTTGAAAGCATTTTAAAAATATTTTAAAGTACTTTAAAGCTTTTTAGATTGTTGCTAAAGCATTTTAAAAGAATTTAAAATCGTTTTTAAAACATTCTAAAGTGTTTTAAATTGTTTATAAATTATTTTGAACTATTTTAAATTGTTTTTAAAATGTTCTAAATTGTTTCAAAAACATTTTAAATTGTTTTTAAAGCATTTTAAGTTGTTTTTAAAGTGGTTTTTTTTTTTTATTATTATTATTATTATTTTTACTTTAAAGCTTTTAAATTGTTTTTAAAACATTTTAAAATGGTTTTAAAGCATTTTCAATTGTTGTTAAACCACTTAAACATATTCTTAAAACATTTTAAAATGTTTTTGAAACATTTTAAAATCATTTAAAATTGTTTTAAATAAATTTAAATTGTTTTAAAAGTATTTTAAATTGTTTTTAAAGCATTGTAAACTATTATTAAAGAATTTTAAAATCATTTAAAATTGTTCTTAAAGTAATTTAAATTATTTTTGAAGTATTTTAAATAGTTTTTAAAGCATTGTAAATGGTTTTTAAAGCATTTTAAATTGTTTTGAAAGCATTTTAGAAGCATTTTAAAGCACTTTAAAGTTTTTTAATTATTGTTAAAGCATTTTAAAAGAATTTAAAATTGTTTTTAAAACATTTTAAAGTGTTTTTAAAGTGTTTTGAACTATTTTGAATTGTTTTTAAAATGCTCTAAATTGTTTCAAAAACATTTTAAATTGTTTTTAAAGTATTTTAAATTGTTTTTAAAGCGTTTAAAATTGTTTTTAAAACATTTTAAAGTACTTTAAAGCTTTTTAAATTGTTTACAAAACATTTTAAAACGGTTTTAAAGCATTTTCAATTGTTGTTAAAGCACTTGCACTTATTTTTAAAACATTTTAAAATGTTTTTGAAACATTTTAAAAAAAAATTAGAGTACTTTAAAGCTTCTTAAATTGTTGTTAAAACATTTTAAAAGAATTTATAATTGTTTTTAAAACATTTTACAGTGTTTTAAATTGTTTTTAAATCATTTTGAACTATTTTAAATTGTTTTTAAAACGTTCTAAATTGTTTAAAAAGCATTTTAAATTGTTTCAGAAACATTTTAAATTGTTTTTAAAGAATTTTAAATTATTTTTAAAGCGTTTAGAATTGTTTTTAAAACATTTTAAAGTACTTTAAAGCTTTTTAAATTGTTTCTAAATCATTTTAAAATGGTTTTAAAGCATTTTTAATTGTTGTTAAAGCACTTAAACTTATTTTAAAATGTTTTTGAAACATTTTAAAATCATTTAAAATTGTTATTAAATCAATTTAAATTATTTTTAAATTATTTTAAATTGTTTTTAAAGCATTGTATACTATTTTTAAAGTAGTTCAAAATCATTTAAAATTGTTCTTAAGACAATTTAAATTATTTTTGAACTATTTTAAATAGTTTTTAAAGCGTCGTAAACTGTTTTTAGAGCATTTTAAATTGTTTTGAAAGAATTTTAAAAACATTTTAAAGTACTTTAAAGCTTTTTAAATTGTTGTTAAAGCATTTTGAAAGAATTTAAAAATGTTTTTAAAACATTTTAAAGTGTTTTTAAATTATTTTGAACTATTTAAAATTGTTTTTAAAATGTTCGAAATTGTTTCAAAAACCTTTTAAGTTGCTTTTGAAGCATTTTAAATTGTTTTTAAAGCGTTTAAAATTGTTTTAAAAACATTTTAAAGTACTTTAAAGCTTTTAAAATTGTTTTTAAAACATTTTAAAACGGTTTTAAAGCATTTTCAGTTGTTGTTAAATCACTTAAACTTATTTTTGAAACATTTTAAAATGTTTTTGAAACATTTTAAAATCATTTAAAATTGTTCTTAAATCAATATTTTATATTGTTTCTAAAGCATTGTAAACTATTTTTAAAGCATTTTAAAATCATTTAAAATTGTTCTTAAAGCAATTTAAATTATTTTTGATGTATTTTAAACGGTTTTTAAAGCATTGTAAACGGTTTTTAAAGCATTTTAAACTGTTTTCAGAGCATTTTAAAACATTCTAAAGTGTTTTAAATTGTTTATAAATTATTTTGAACTATTTTAAATTGTTTTTAAAATGTTCTAAATTGTTTCAAAAACATTTTAAACTGTTTTTAAAGCATTTTAAATTGTTTTTAAAGCGTTTAAAATTGTTTTTAAAACATTTTAAAGTACTTTAAAGCTTTTTAAATTGCTTATAAAACATTTTGAAACGGGTTTAAAGAATTTTTGATTGTTGTTAAAGCACTTAAACTTATTTTTAAAACATTTTAAAATGTTTTTGAAACATTCTAAAATAATTTAAAATTGTTCTTAAATCAATTTAAATTATTTTTAAAGTATTTTAAATTATTTTTAAAGCATTGTAAACTATTTTTAAAGCATTTTAAATTGTTTTGAAATAATTTTAAAAACATTTTAGAGTACTTTAAAGCTTCTTAAATTGTTGTTAAAGCGTTATAATAGAATTTAAAATTGTTTTTAAAACATTTTAAAGTGTTCTAAATTGTTTTTAAACTATTTTGAACTAATTTAAAGTGTTTTTAAAACGTTCCAAATTGTTTCAAAAACATTTTAAATTGTTTTTAAAGCACTTTAAGTTGTTTTTAAAGTGTTTAAAATTGTTTTTAAAACATTTTAAAGTACTTTACAGCTTTTTAAATTATTTTTAAAACATTTTAAAACAGTTTTAAAGCATTTTCAATTGTTGTTAAAGCACTTAAACTTATTTCTAAAACATTTCAAAATGTTTTTGAAACATTTTAAAATCATTTAAAATTGTTCTTAAATCAATTTAAATTATTTTAAAGTATTTTATATTGTTTCTAAAGCATTTTAAAATCATTTAGAATTGTTCTTAAAGCAATTTAAATTATGTTTGAAGTATTTTAAATAGTTTTTAAAGCATTGTAAATGGTTTTTAAAGCATTTTAAATTGTTTTGAAAGCATTTTAAAAACATTTTAAAGTACTTTAAAGCTTTTTAAATTGTTGTTAAAGCATTTTAAAAGAATTTAAAATTGTTCTTAAAACATTTTAAAGTGTTTTTAAGGTATTTTGAACTATTTTAAATTGTTTTTAAAGCATTTAAAATTGTTTTTAAAACATTTTAAAGTACTTTAAATGCTTTTAAATTGTTTATAAAACATTTTAAAACGGTGTCTGGATATCTTCGGCAAAATCACATAATCAATCTTTTGTCGACGCGTTTCGAACCAACCAGTGTGGTTCATCGTCAGGACAAGTTGAAGAACTGATCAGGCTAAGCTTGATTAAATAGAGTGTGCAGAGACTCCAACGGCTATATTGCAACGACTAATTTTGACCTGAGGATCAAAGTCAAACCCTTGATTTTTATTAATAGAAGCATTAATTATTATTAGTTAATTGAGTAATAAATATAATGGTCATTATATCATCATATTTATTAAATAACCTATATTTAATATTATCCCCAAATTATTTAAATTAAATCGTATTAAATTACTATTATTCCTAGAATTAAGTTACAATCGGTAAGTGTGTATTAATTTAATAATAACTGTTTAAACCCAAGGGGTCCAAAGGTAAACAAGAATTATTGGTCATTAATAAATAAGGTAAATTAAATATAAATAAGGTAAATTAAATATAAAGGTTATTAATAAATTAAATTTTTTCAAATAACCTAAATTTATTATTATTTAGATATAATAAATAGTATTAAATTACAAATATTCTTATAAAATAGTTACAATAGGTAACTGTGTAATACTTATTAAAATTCAGGGTCCAAAGGTGAACTAGATCTCCTCTAAATTTAAAACATTTTTATTAATTATGATAAGTTCATACACTAATTATGTTTATTAAATATTCTATATTTACTTAATAATTTTTATCTTATAAATAGTATTCTAGTTAAGTAAATACCATAATTAAAGCACATGTTAATCTAACCTAGTAATTTATATCCATTAAACAATCAATATTTATTACTAAAATTATTTACTTACAAGGTTTAAAAAAGGTTTATTTTAATTAAATACATATGAATTCAGTTAAAGGAAATAACTAGTTAAAAAACAAAGCAAGGAATCTGATCAAATTTTGAATTACCCCCTCGGATAGGATAAAAGCCATAATTGGCCCGAAACTACTAAAACCAAATTACTACCTCCTGCATTCCAAGACACACCCGCCAAGAACAGAAATTGAGGAGAGGGAAGATAGAAACCCTAAGACCTAACCAAAGGGGAAAGAGGAGGCTAGGAAGACAAGGCTGGGACCCAGCAACTGCTAATCTTCCAGCCATCATCCCTATTAAGATTGTTCGGCCTTTTCTCAATTTCCAGGGCCTCTCTAAATTTGCGATGGTGAAACTGCGCAACTTTGGCAATGACTTGAGCATCCTCTATACACACATGATGCATAGTCTTCCCCGCATGTTCAGCTAGGGCAGAGGACTTGGTTCTACCATGTCTTAAGTCAGCTGAATGCTCGCTAATACGTTGATTGATAGAGCGACCAGTTTCACCAATATAAGGGGTCCCACAGGAACATGGAATGACATATACGCCCTTCATGTCCTTAGGGTCAATAGGGTCTTTCACAGACCTGAGGGAGCTATGGATCGTGAGGGGTCTCCGTAGCTCCCTCAGGTCTGTGAAAGACCCTATTGACCCTAAGGACATGAAGGGCGTATATGTCATTCCATGTTCCTGTGGGACCCCTTATATTGGTGAAACTGGTCGCTCTATCAATCAACGTATTAGCGAGCATTCAGCTGACTTAAGACATGGTAGAACCAAGTCCTCTGCCCTAGCTGAACATGCGGGGAAGACTATGCATCATGTGTGTATAGAGGATGCTCAAGTCATTGCCAAAGTTGCGCAGTTTCACCATCGCAAATTTAGAGAGGCCCTGGAAATTGAGAAAAGGCCGAACAATCTTAATAGGGATGATGGCTGGAAGATTAGCAGTTGCTGGGTCCCAGCCTTGTCTTCCTAGCCTCCTCTTTCCCCTTTGGTTAGGTCTTAGGGTTTCTATCTTCCCTCTCCTCAATTTCTGTTCTTGGCGGGTGTGTCTTGGAATGCAGGAGGTAGTAATTTGGTTTTAGTAGTTTCGGGCCAATTATGGCTTTTATCCTATCCGAGGGGGTAATTCAAAATTTGATCAGATTCCTTGCTTTGTTTTTTAACTAGTTATTTCCTTTAACTGAATTCATATGTATTTAATTAAAATAAACCTTTTTTAAACCTTGTAAGTAAATAATTTTAGTAATAAATATTGATTGTTTAATGGATATAAATTACTAGGTTAGATTAACATGTGCTTTAATTATGGTATTTACTTAACTAGAATACTATTTATAAGATAAAAATTATTAAGTAAATATAGAATATTCAATAAACATAATTAGTGTATGAACTTATCATAATTAATAAAAATGTTTTAAATTTAGAGGAGATCTAGTTCACCTTTGGACCCTGAATTTTAATAAGTATTACACAGTTACCTATTGTAACTATTTTATAAGAATATTTGTAATTTAATACTATTTATTATATCTAAATAATAATAAATTTAGGTTATTTGAAAAAATTTAATTTATTAATGACCTTTATATTTAATTTACCTTATTTATTAATGACCAATAATTCTTGTTTACCTTTGGACCCCTTGGGTTTAAACAGTTATTATTAAATTAATACACACTTACCGATTGTAACTTAATTCTAGGAATAATAGTAATTTAATACGATTTAATTTAAATAATTTGGGGATAATATTAAATATAGGTTATTTAATAAATATGATGATATAATGACCATTATATTTATTACTCAATTAACTAATAATAATTAATGCTTCTATTAATAAAAATCAAGGGTTTGACTTTGATCCTCAGGTCAAAATTAGCCGTTGCAATATAGCCGTTGGAGTCTCTGCACACTCTATTTAATCAAGCTTAGCCTGATCAGTTCTTCAACTTGTCCTGACGATGAACCACACTGGTTGGTTCGAAACGCGTCGACAAAAGATTGATTATGTGATTTTGCCGAAGATATCCAGACAATGTTATGGATCACAGAAGTCTAAATTCCTTAATAATTTTAAAACGGTTTTAAAGCATTTTCAATTGTTGTTAAAGCACTTGAACTTATTTTTAAAACATTTTAAAATGTTTTTGAAACATTTTAAAATATTTTAAAATGATTTAAAATTGTTCTTAAATCAATTTAAATTATTTTTGAAGTATTTTGAATTGTTTTTAAATCATTGTAAACTATTTTTAAAGCATTTTAAAATCATTTTAAATTGTTTTGAAAGAACTTTAAAAACATTTTAGAGTACTTTAAAGTTTCTTAAATTGTTGTTAAAACATTTTAAAAGAATTTATAATTATTTTTAAAACATTTTACAGTGTTTTGAATTGCTTTTAAATCATTTTGAACTATTTTAAATTGTTTTTAAAACGTTCTAAATTGCTTCAGAAACATTTTAAATTGTTTTTAAAGCATTTTAAATTGATTTTAAAGCCTTTAAAATTGTTTTTGAAACATTTTAAAGTACTTTAAAGCTTTTTAAATTGTTTTTAAATCATTTTAAAATGGTTTTAAAGCATTTTCAATTGTTGTTAAAGCAATTTAAATTATTTTTGAACTATTCTAAATTGTTTTTAAAGCGTCATAAACTGTTTTTAAAGCATTTTAAATTGTTTTGAAATAATTTTAAAAACATTTTAAAGTACTTTAAATCTTTTTAAATTGTTGTTAAAGCATTTTGAAAGAATTTAAAATTGTTTTTAAAACATTTTAAAGTGTTTTTAGATTATTTTGAACTATTTAAAATTGTTTTTAAAATGTTCTAAATTGTTTCAAAAACATTTTAAATTGCTTTTGAAGCATTTTAAATTGTTTTTAAAGCGTTTAAAATTGTTTTTAAAGCGTTTTAAATTGTTTTAAAACATTTTAAATTGTTTTAAAACATTTTAAAGTGTTTTTAGATTATTTTGAACTAATTTAAAGTGTTTTTAAAACGTTCCAAATTGTTTCAAAAACATTTTAAATTGTTTTTGAAGCATTTTAAGTTGTTTTTAAAGTGTTTAAAATTGTTTTTAAAACATTTTAAAGTACTTTACAACTTTTTAAATTGTTTTTAAAACATTTTAAAACGGTTTTAAAGCATTTTCAATTGTTGTTAAAGCACTTAAACTTATTTTTGAAACATTTTAAAATGTTTTTGAAACATTTTAAAATCATTTAAAATTGTTCTTAAATCAAGTTAAATTATTTTTAAAGTATTTTATATTGTTTCTAAAGCATTGTAAACTATTTTTAAAGCATTTTAAAATCATTTAAATTTTTTCTTAAAGCAATTTAAATTATTTTTCAAGTATTTTATATTGTTTCTAAATCATTGTAAACTATTTTTAAAGCATTTTAAAATCATTTAAAATTGTTCTTAAAGCAATTTAAATTATTTTTGATGTATTTTAAACAGTTTTTAAAGCATTGTAAACGGTTTTTAAAGAATTTTAAACTATTTTGAAAGCATTTTAAAAACTTTTTAAAGTACTTTAAAGCTTTTTAAATTGTTGCGAAAGCGTTTTAAAAGAATTTAAAATTGTTTTTAAAACATTCTAAAGTGTTTTAAATTGTTTATAAATTATTTTGAACTATTTAAAATTGTTTTTAAAGCGTTCTAAATTGTTTCAAAAACATTTTAAATTGTTTTTAAAGCATTTTAAGTTGTTTCTAAAGTGTTTAATTTATTTATTTTTAAACATTTTAAAGTACTTTAAAGCTTTTTAAAGTGTTTTTAAAACATTTTAAAATAGTTTTAAAGCATTGTAAACTTTTCTTAAAGCATTTTAAAATCATTTAAAATTGTTCTTAAAGCAATTTAAATTATTTTTGAAGTATTTTAAATAGTTTTTAAAGCATTGTAAACAGTTTTTAAAGCATTTTTAAATTGTTTTGAAAGCATTTTAAAGCACTTTAAAGCTTTTTAATTGTTGTTAAAGAATTTTAAGAGAATTTAAAATTGTTTTTAAAACATTTAAAAGTGCTTTTAAATTATTTTGAACTATTTTAAATTGTTTTTAAAACGTTCTAAATAGTTTCAAAAACATTTTAAATTGTTTTTAAAGCATTTTAAATTGTTTTTAAAGCATTTAAAATTGTTTTTAAAACATTTTAAAGTACTTTAAAGCTTTTTAAATTGTTTATAAAACATTTTAAAATGGGTTTAAAGCATTTTCAATTGTTGTTAAAGCACTTAAACTTATTTTAAAACATTTTAAAATGTTTTTGAAACGTTTTAAAATAATTTAAAATTGTTCTTAAATCAATTTAAATTATTTTTAAATTATTTTAAATTGTTTTTAAAGCACTGTAAACTATTTTTAAAGATTTTTTAATTGTTGTTAAAGCGTTGTAATAGAATTTAAAATTGTTTTTAAAACATTTTAAAGTGCTTTAAATTGTTTTTAAATTATTTTGAACTATTTAAAATTGTTTTTAAAATGTTCTAAATTGTTTCAAAAACATTTTAAATTGCTTTTGAAGCATTTTAAATTGTTTTTAAAGCGTTTAAAATTGTTTTAAAAATATTTTAAAGTACTTTAAAGCTTTTTAAATTGTTTTTAAAACATTTTAAAATGGTTTTAAAGCATTTTCAATTGTTGTTAAAGCACTTAAACTTCTTTTTGAAACATTTAAAATCATTTAAAATTGTTCTTAAATCAATTTAAATTATTTTTAAAATATTTTATATTGTTTCTAAAGCATTGTAAACTATTTTTTAAGCATTTTAAAATCATTTAAAATTATTCTTAAAGAAATCTAAATTATTTTTGATGTATTTTAAACAATTTTTAAAGGATTGTAAACGGTTTTAAAAGCATTTTAAACTGTTTTGAAAGCATTTTAAAAACATTTTAAAGTACTTTAAAGCTTTTTAAATTGTTTTTTTTTTCGTTAAAACTATTCTATTATATACATAAACAGAGAACAATTACATCATTACAAAACAGAAAGAACCAGTTGCCTGGAAGTAATGGCAGCCTGGAACAGCTGAGGCTGCAGTCTCCGAGGACTAACCAGACCAAGAAAACCAACCCACACATGGGCGCCAGTTGAACAACAAACTAATCCCGCGCAGGGGAGACAAACACTTTCCATCCACAGAGAAAAAATTCCAGAACCCAAACATAGACAATTTTCCATCAGCATTGACACAGAGACAGTAACACATATCCAAAACATATCCAAAAACAACAAGAGTGGCCGAATGCCCTCACAGATGGGCCGCAGAGACCTGGTAAGAAGGCGCATCTAGTCTTCAGGATCCTCCTCCACTACCCTGCACCACCCGAATTCCGCCACCTCCGCTGCAGTTGGAACGGTCTCCATATTGACATCTTCTTTTTGGCTGATCATCGCCTCCTGAGCTCCCGAGGGACCAGCAAGAGGGCTTTTTGAAACATTCACAGGATCTGCAGAGGGAGTCTCCATGGCTTTCGCGGAGCCCTCAGCTGGCATCGTCCCCCGACTGTCTCTAGAATCGCTTCCATCAGGGGACTCCTCAATGAAGAGCACCGAAACATGGGCGTTGATCCGGGGACAGTTCAAAGAACTGTTGAAGTTGAAAATGGCAGAGCCAAAGGTGAGCGAGGAAGCGGAATCAGGAGCGTTGGAATCCAGGAATTGACTGGACCGAAGGGGGTTTACTTCTTGAGTGCGATTGCAATGGCAATGGCAGCAATGGGGAGATATTTCATCGACAGGGGGGCGCGAAGATCCTCCACGAGAGGTGCCTCGACGGCTGAGAATTTGTTGTCGAGGCCGAACCATGATTGCAGTGCCCAAATGTATAGAGCTCGATGTGAAATTGAGTTCCAGAACAATCCCAGGGAGACCAAAAGCAGGCGTGGGGATTAGCCCAAACAGAAAGGCAAACACTTGGAGCAGCATGCAGCTCCAGAGGCTGCATGAACATACCATGAATTTGCACATTGAACTGACCATGAATTTGCGCAGTGAAGCCCAGCCCACAACCGTATATATCACACCTACCTGCGCCTCGAGGCCCTCCCGCCATTACTGTAGCCTTCATGGGAGCCGAGGAGCCAGACCCTGGCTTGCGTGCTGAGGTGAACGAAGCATTTATGCTCCTCTGTTGAATGCCATAAATCCCACTCTCGCGCAGCTGATAACGATCCTGCCCCCATGTGTGATCTGCTCCACTACGCATGGCTGGCAAGTGGCCGTGATTAATCGCCCATCCCATCCCTGCAATCACCCGCATCCGGGGAAGCTTTTTAAATTGTTGCTAAAACGTTTTAAAAGAATTTAAAATTGTTTTTAAAACATTCTAAAGTGTTTTAAATTGTTTATAAATTATTTTGAACTATTTTAAATTGTTTTTAAAACATTCTAAATTGTTTCAAAAACATTTTAAATTGTTTTTAAAGCATTTTAAGTAGTTTTTAAAGTGTTTAATTCATTTTTTTTTACATTTTAAAGTACTTTAAAGCTTTTTAAATTGATTTTAAAACATTTTAAAACGGTTTTAAAGAATTTTCAATTGTTGTTAAACCACTTAAACTTATTCTTAAAACATTTTAAAATGTTTTTGAAACATTTTAAAATCATTTAAAATTGTTTTTAAATCAATTTAAATTATTTTTAAAGTATTTTAAATTGTTTCTAAAGCATTGTAAACTATTTTTAAAGCATTTTAAAATCATTTAAAATTGTTCTTAAAGCAATTTAAATTATTTTTGAAGTATTTTAAATAGTTTTTAAAGCACTGTAAACGGTTTTTAAAGCATTTTAAATTTTTTTTAAAGCGTTTAAAATTGCTTTTAGAGCATTTTAAATTGTTTTGAAAGCCTTTTAAAGCACTTTAAAGCTTTTTAATTGTTGTTAAAGCATTTTAAAAGAATTTAAAATTGTTTTTAAAACATTTTAAAGTGTTTTTAAATTATTTTGAACTATTTTAAATTGTTTTTAAAACGTTGTAAATTGTTTCAAAAACATTTTAAATTGTTTTTAAAGCATTTCAAATTGTTTTTAAAGCGTTTAAAATTGTTTTTAAAACATTTTAAAGCTTTTTAAATTGTTTTTGAAACATTTTAAAACGGGTTTAAAGCATTTTCAATTGTTGTTAAAGTACTTAAACCTATTTTTAAAACATTTTAAAATGTTTTTGAAACATTTTAAAACATTTTAAAATGTTTTTGAAACATTTTAAAATAATTTCAAATTGTTCTTAAATCAATTTAAATTATTTTTAAAGTATTTTAAATTGTTTTTAAAGCATTGTAAACTATTTTTAGAGCATTTTAAATTTCTTTGAAAGAATTCTAAGAACATTTTAGAGTACTTTAAAGCTTTTTATATTGTTGTTAAAGCGTTTTAATAGAGTTTAAAATTGTTTTTAAAACATTTTAAAGTCCTTTAAATTGTTTTTAAATTATTTTGAACTAATTTAAATTGTTTTTAAAACGTTCCAAATTGTTTCAAAAACATTTTAAATTGTTTTTAAAGCATTTTAAGTTGTTTTTAAAGTGTTTAAAATTGTTTTTAAAACATTTTAAAGTACTTTAAAGCTTTTTAAATTGCTTTTAAAACATTTTAAAATGGTTTTAAAGCATTTTCAATTGTTGTTAAACCACTCAGACTTATTTTTAAAACATTTTAAAATGCTTTTGAAATATTTTAAAACCATTTAAAATTGTTTTTAAATCAATTTAAATTATTTTTAAAGTATTTTAAATTGTTTTTAAAGCATTGTAAACTATTTTTAAATCATTTAAAATTGTTCTTAAAGCAATTTAAATTACTTTTGAAGTATTTTAAAGCATTGTAAATGGTTTTTATAGCATTTTTAATTGTTTTGAAAGCATTTTAAAGTACTTTAAAGCTTTTTAAACTGCTGTTAATGCATTTTAAAAGAATTTAAAATTGTTTTTAAAACATTTTAGAGTGTTTTAAATTGTTTTTAAATTATTTTAAATTATTTTAAAGTGTTTTTAAATCATTTTAAATTGTTTCAAAAACATTTTAAATGGTTTTTAAAGCATTTTAAATTGTTTTTAAAGCGTTTAAAATTGTTTTTAAAATATTTTAAAGTACTTTAAAGCTTTTTAAATTGTTTATAAAACATTTTAAAACGGGTTTAAAGCATTTTCAATTGTTGTTAAAGCACTTAATATTATTTTTAAAACATTTTAAAATGTTTTTGAAATATTTTAAAACATTTTAAAATGTTTTTGAAATATTTAAAACATTTTAAAATCATTTAAAATTGTTCTTAAATCAATTTAAATTATTTTTGAAGTATTTTAAATTGTTTTTAAAGCATTGCAAACTATTTTTAAAGAATTTTAAAATCATTTTAAATTGTTTTGAAAGCGTTTTAAATTTTTTTGAAAGCATTTTAAAAGAATTTTAAGGTAGTTTAAAGATTTTTAAATTGTTGTTAAACCATTTTAAAAGAATTTAAAATTGTTTTAAGTGTTTTAGATTATTTTTAAATTATTTTGAACTATTTTAAAGTGTTTTTAAACTTTCTAAATTGTTTCAAAAACACTTTAAATTTTTTGTAAAGCACTTTAAATTGTTTTTAAAGCGTTTAAATCGTTTTGAAAGCATTTTAAATTGATTTGAAAGCATTTTAAAAACATTTTAAAGTACTTTAAAGCTCTTTAAATTGTTTTTAAAACATTTTAAAACGGTTTTAAAGCAGTTTCAATTGTTGTTAAAGCACTTAAACTTATTTTTAAAACATTTTAAAATCATTTAAAATTGTTCTTCAATCAATTTAAATTATTTTTAAAGTATTTTATATTGTTTATAAAGCATTGTAAACTATTTTTAAAGCATTTTAAAATCATTTAAAATTGTTCTTAAAGCAATTTAAATTATTTTTGAAGTATTTTAAATAGTTTTTAAAGCATTGTAAATGGTTTTTAAAGCATTTTAAATTGTTTTGAAAGCATTTTAAAAACATTTTAAAGTATTTTAAAGCTTTTTAAATTGTTGTTAATTCATTTAAAAAAAAAAAATTGTTTTTAAAACGTTTTAAAGTGTTTTTAAATTATTTTGAACTGTTTTAAATTGTTTTTAAAACATTCTAAATTGCTTCAAAAACATTTCAAATTGTTTTTAAAGCATTGTAAACTATTTTTATAGCATTTCAAAATCATTTAAATTTATTCTTAAAGAAATTTAAATTATTTTTGAAATATTTTAAATAGTTTTTAAAGCATCGTAAACTGTTTTTAAAGCATTTTAAATTGTTCTGAAGGAACTTTAAAAACATTTTAAAGTACTTTAAAGCTTTTTAAATTGTTGTTAAAGCATTTTGAAAGAATTTAAAATTGTTTTTAAAACATTTTAAAGTGTTTTTAAATTATTTTGAACTATTTAAAATTGTTTTTAAAATGTTCTAAATTGTTTCAAAAACATTTTAAATTGGTTTTGAAGCATTTTAAATTGTTTTCAAAGCGTTTAAAATTGTTTTAAAAACATTTAAAGTACTTTAAAGCTTTTTAAATTGTTTTTAAACATTTTAAAACGGTTTTAAAGCATTTTCAATTGTTGTTAAAGCACTTAAACTTATTTTTGAAACATTTTAAAATGTTTTTGAAGCATTTTAAAATCATTTAAAATTGTTCTTAAATCAATTTAAATTATTTTTAAAGTATTTTATATTGTTTCTAAAGCATTGTAAACTATTTTTAAAGCATTTTAAAATCATTTAAAATTGTTTTTAAAACAATTTAAATTATTTTTGATTTATTTTAAACAGTTTTTTAAAGCACTGAAAACAATTTTTAAAGCATTTTAAACTGTTTTGAAAGCATTTTAAAAACATTTTAAAGTACTTTAAAGCTTTTTAAATTGTTGCTAAAGCGTTTTAAAAGAATTTAAAATTGTTTTTAAAACATTCTAAAGTGTTTTAAATTGTTTATAAATTATTTTGAACTATTTTAAATTGTTTTTAAAACGTTCTAAATTGTTTCAAAAACATTTTAGATTGTTTTTAAATCATTTTAAGTTGTTTTTAAAGTGTTTAATTTATTTATTGTTTAACATTTTAAAGTACTTTAAAACTTTTTAAATTGTTTTTAAAACATTTTAAAATGGTTTTAAAGCATTTTCAATTGTTGTTAAACCACTCAAACTTATTCTTAAAACATTTTAAAATGTTTTTAAAACATTTTAAAATCATTTAAAATTGTTTTTAAATCAATTTAAATTATTTTTAAAGTATTTTAAATTGTTTTCTAAAGCATTGTAAACTATTTTTAAAGCATTTTAAAATCATTTAAAATTGTTCTTAAAGCAATTTAAATTATATTTGAAGTATTTAAATAGTTTTTAAAGCACTGTAAACGGTTTTTAAAGCATTTTAAATTGTTTTGAAAGCATTTTAAAGCACTTTAAAGCTTTTTAATTGTTGTTAAAGCATTTTAAAAGAATTTAAAATTGTTTTTAAAACATTTTAAAGTGTTTTTAAATTATTTTGAACTATTTTAAATTGTTTTTAAAACGTTTCAAATTGTTTCAAAAACATTTTAAAATGTTTTTTAAAGCATTTTAAATTGTTTTTAAAGAGTTTAAAATCGTTTTTAAAACATTTTAATGTACTTTAAATCTTCTTAAATTGTTTATAAAACATTTTAACACAGGTTTAAAGCATTTTCAATTGTTGTTAAAGCACTTAAACTTATTTTTAAAACATTTTAAAATAATTTAAAATTGTTCTTAAATCAATTTAAATTATTTTTAAAGTACTTTAAATTGTTTTTAAAGCATTGTAAACTATTTTTAAAGCATTTTAAGTTGTTTTGAAAGAATTTTAAGAACATTTTAGAGTACTTTAAAGCTTTTTAAATGGTTGTTAAAGCGTTTTAATAGAATTTAAATTTGTTTTTAAAACATTTTAAATTGCTTTAAATTGTTTTTAAATTATTTTGAACTAATTTAAATTGTTTTTAAAACGTTCCAAATTGTTTCAAAAACATTTTAAATTGTTTTTAAAGCATTTTAAGTTGTTTTTTAAAGTGTTAAAATTGTTTTTAAAACATTTTAAAGTACTTTAAAGATTTTTAAATTTTTTATAAAACATTTTAAAACGGTTTTAAAGCATTTTCAATTGTTGTTAAACCACTCAAACTATTTTTAAAACATTTTAAAATGTTTTCGAAACTATTTTTAAATCATTTTAAAATTGATCTTAAAGCAATTTAAATTACTTTTGAAGTATTTTAAATAGTTTTTAAAGCATTGTAAACGGTTTTTAAAGCATTTTAAATTGTTTTTAAAACATTTAAAGCACTTTAAAGCTTTTTAAATTGTTGTTAACGCATTTTAAAAGAATTTAAAATTGTTTTTAAAACATTTTAGAGTGCTTTGAATTGTTTTTAAATTATTTTGAACTATTTTAAAGTGTTTTTAAAACATTCCAAATTGTTTCAAAAACATTTTAAATTGTTTTTAAAGCATTTTAAATTGTTTTTAAAGCGTTTAAAATTGTTTTTAAAACATTTAAAGTACTTTAAAGCTTTTTAAATTGTTTATAAAACATTTTAAAACGGGATTAAAGCATTTTCAATTGTTGTTAAAGCATTTAATCTTATTTTTAAAACATTTTAAAATGTTTTTGAAATATTTTAAAACATTTAAAATCATTTAAAATTGTTCTTAAATCAATTTAAATTATTTTTGAAGTATTTGAAATTGTTTTTAAAGCATTGCAAACTATTTTTAAAGAATTTTAAAATCATTTTAAATTGTTTTGAAAGTGTTTTTTTTTTGTTTTGAAAGAATTTTAAAAGCATTTTAAAGTACTTTAAAGATTTTTAAATTGTTGTTAAAGCATTTGAAAAGAATTTAAAATTGTTTTTAAAACATTTTAAAGTGTTTTAAATTGTTTTTAAATTATTTTGAACTATTTTGAAGTGTTTTTAAAACATTTTAAATTATTTTTAAAGCATTTTAAATTGTTTTTAAAGCATTTTAAATTGTTTTTAAAGCGTTTTTAAAGCATTTTAAATTGTTTTTAAAACATTTTAAAACGGTTTTAAAGCATTTTCAATTGTTGTGAAAGCACTTAAACTTAATCATTTAAAATTGTTCTTAAATCAATTTAAATTATTTTTAAAGTATTTTATATTGTTTCTAAAGCATTGTAAACTATTTTTAAAGCATTTTAAAATCATTTAAAATTGTTCTTAAAGAAATTTAAATTATTTTTGAAGTACTTTAAATAGTTTTTAAAGCATTGTATATGGTTTTTAAAGCATTTTAAATTGTTTTGAAAGCATTTAAAAACATTTTAAAGTACTTTAAAGCTTTTGAAATTGTTGTTAAAACATTTTGAGAGAATTTAAAATTGTTTTTAAAACATTTTAAAGTGTTTTTAAATTATTTTGAACTATTTTAAATTGTTTTTAAAACGTTCTAAATTGCTTCAAAAACATTTCAAATTGTTTTTAAAGCATTTTAAATTGTTTTTAAAGCGTTTAAAACATTTTAAAGTACTTTAAAGCTTTTTAAATTGTTTATAAAACATTTTAAAATTGTTTTAAAGCATTTTCAATTGTTGTTAAAGCACTTACACTTATTTTTAATATGTTTTTGAAACATTTTAAAATGATTTAAAATTGTTCTTAAATCAATTTAAATTATTTTTGAAGTATTTTAAATTGTTTTTAAAGCATTGTAAATTATTTTTAAAGCAGTTTAAAATCATCTTAAAATGTTTTGAAAGCATTTTAAAAACATTTTAGATTACATTAAAGCTTCTTTGTTAAAACATTTTAAAAGAATTTATAATTGTTTTAAAACATTTTACAGTGTTTTAAATTGTTTTTAAATTATTTTGAACTATTTCAAATTGTTTTAAAACGTTCTAAATTGTTTCAAAGACATTTTAAATTGTTTCAGAAACATTTTAAATTGTTTGTAAAGCATTTTATATTGTTTTTAAAATTGTTTTTAAAACATTTTAAAGTACTTTAAAGCTTTTAAAATTGTTTTTAAAACATTTTAAAATGGTTTTAAAGCATTTTCAATTGTTGTTAAAGCACTTAAACTTATTTTAAAAACATTTTAAAATGTTTTTGAAACGTTTTAAAACATTTTAAAATCATTTAAAATTGTTATTAAATCAATTTAAATTATTTTAAATTGTTTGCAAAGCATTGTAAACTATTTTTAAAGCATTTCAAAATCATTTAAAATTGTTTTTAAAGCAATTTAAATTATTTTTGAATTATTTTAAATAGTTTTTAAAGCGTCGTAAACTGTTTTTAAAGCATTTTAAATTGTTTTTAAAGAATTTTAAAAACGTTTTAATGTACTTTAAAGCTTTTTAAATTGTTGTTAAAGCATTTTGAAAGAATTTAAAATTGTTTTTAAAACATTTTAAAGTGTTTTTAAATTATTTTGAACTATTTAAAATTGTTTTTAAAATGTTCTAAATTGTTTCAAAAACATTTTAAATTGCTTTTGAAGCATTTTAAATTGTTTTCAAAGCGTTTAAAATTGTTTTAAAAACATTTTAAAGTACTTTAAAGCTCTTTAAATTGTTTTTAAAATGGTTTTAAAGCATTTTCAATTGTTGTTAAAGCACTTCAACTTATTTTTGAAACATTTTAAAATCATTTAAAATTGTTCTTAAATCAATTTAAATTATTTTTAAAGTATTTTATATTGTTTCTAAAGCATTGTAAACTATTTTTAAAGCATTTTAAAATCATTTAAAAATTTTCTTAAAGCAATTTAAATTATTTTTGATGTATTTTAAACAGATTTTAAAGCATTGTAAACGGTTTTTAAAGCATTTTAAACTGTTTTGAAAGCATTTTCAAAACATTTTAAAGTACTATAAAGCTTTTTAAATTGTTGCTAAAGCGTTTTAAAAGAATTTAAAATTGTTTTTAAAACATTCTAAAGTGTTTTAAATTGTTTATAAATTATTTTGAACTATTTTAAATTGTTTTTAAAACGTTCTAAATTGTTTCAAAAACATTTTAAATTGTTTTTAAAACATTTTAAGTTGTTTTTAAAGTGTTTAATTTATTTTTTTAAAACATTTTAAAGTACTTTAAAGCTTTTTAAATTGTTTTTAAAACATTTTAAAACGGTTTTAAAGCATTTTCAATTGTTGTTAAACCACTTAAACTAATTCTTAAAACATTTTAAAATGTTTTTAAAACATTTTTATATCATTTAAAATTGTTTTTAAATCAATTTAAATTATTTTTAAAGTATTTTAAATTGTTTCTAAAGCATTGTAAACTATTTTTAAAGCATTTTAAAATCATTTAAAATTGTACTTAAAGCAATTTAAATTATTTTTGAAGTATTTTAAATAGTTTTTAAAGCACTGTAAATGGTTTTTAAAGCATTTAAAATTGTTTTGAAAGCATTTTAAAGCACTTTAAAGGTTTTTAATTGTTGTTAACGCATTTTAAAAGAATTTAAAATTCTTTTTAAATCATTTTAAAGTGTTTTTAAATTATTTTGAACTATTTTAAATTGTTTTTAAAACGTTCTAAATTGTTTCAAAAACATTTTAAAATTGTTTTTGAAGCATTTTAAATTGTTTTTAAAGCGTTTAAAATTGTTTTTAAAACATTTTAAAACATTTTAAAGTACTTTAAACCTTTTTTATTGTTTATAAAACATTTTAAAATGGGTTTAAAGCATTTTCAATTGTTGTTAAAGCACTTAAACTTATTTTAAAACATATTAAAATAATTTAAGTTGTTCTTAAATCAATTTAAATTATTTTTAAAGTATTTTAAATTGTTTTTAAAGCATTGTAAACTATTTTTAAAGCATTTTAAATTGTTTTGAAAGAATTTTAAGAACATTTTAGAGTACTTTAAAGCTTTTTAAATTGTTGTTAAAGCGTTTAATAGAATTTAAAATTGTTTTTAAAACATTTTAAAGTGCTTTAAATTGTTTTTAAATTATTTTGAACTAATTTAAATTGTTTTTAGAATGTTCCAAATTGTTTCAAAAACATTTTAAATTGTTTTTAAAGCATTTTAAGTTGTTTTTAAAGTGTTTAAAATTGTTTTTAAAACATTTTAAAGTACTTTAAATTTTTTAAAATTGTTTTTAAAACATTTTAAAACGGTTTTAAAGCACTTTCAACTGTTGTTAAACCACTCAAACTTATTTTTAAAACATTTTAAAATGTTTTTGAAACATTTTAAAATCATTTAAAATTGTTTTTAAATAAATTTAAATTATTTTTAAAGTATTTTAAATTGTTTTTAAAGCATTGTAAACTATTTTAAAATAATTTTAAAATTGTTCTTAAAGAAATTTAAATTACTTTTCAAGCATTTTAAATTCTTTTTAAAGCATTTAAAAATGTTTTTAAAACATTTTAAAGTACTTTAAAGCTTTTTAAATTGTTTATAAAACATTTTAAAATGGTTTAAAGCATTTTCAATTGTTGTTAAAGCACTTAATCTTATTTTAAAACATTTTAAAATGTTTTTGAAATATTTTAAAACATTTTTAAATCATTTAAAATTGTTCTTAAATCAATTTAAATTATTTTTGAAGTATTTTAAATTGCTTTTAAAGCATGGCAAACTATTTTTAAAGAATATTAAAATCATTTTAAATTGTTTTTAAAACGTTCTAAATTGCTTCAAAATCATTTCAAATTGTTTTTAAAGCATTTCAAAATGTTTTTTAAAGCGTTTAAATTTGTTTTTAAAACATTTTAAATTACTTTAGAGCTTTTTAAATTGTTTATAAAACATTTTAAAACAATTTTAAAGCATTTTCAATTTTTGTTAAAGCACTTACACTTATTTTTAAACATTTTAAAATGTTTTTGAAACATTTTAAAATGATTTAAAATTGTTCTTAAATCAATTTAAATTATTTTTGAAGTATTTTAAATTGTTTTTAAAGCATTGTAAACTATTTTTAAAGAATTTCAAAATCATTTTAAATTGTTTTGAAAGCATTTTAAAAACATTTTAGAGTACTTTAAATCTTATTAAATTTTTGTTTAAACATTTTAAAAGAATTTATAATTGTTTTTAAAACATTTTATAGTGTTTTAAATTGTTGTTAAATTATTTTGAACTATTTTAAATTGTTTTTAAAACGTTCTAAACTGTTTCAAAAACATTTTAAATTGTTTCAAAACATTTTAAATTGTTTTTAAAGCATTTTAAATTGTTTTTAAAGCGTTTAAAATTGTTTATAAACATTTTAAAGTACTTTAAAGCTTTTTAAATTGTTTTTAAAACATTTTAAAACGATTTCAAAGCATTTTCAATTATTTTTAAAGCACTTAAACTTATTTTAAAAACATTTTAAAATGTTTTTGAAACATTTTAAAACATTTTAAAATCATTTAAAATTGTTTTAAATCAATTTAAATTATTTTTAAAGTATTTTATATTGTTTCTAAAGCATGGTAAACTATTTTTAAAGAATTTTAAAATCATGTAAAATTGTTCTTAAAGCAATTTAAATTATTTTTGATGTATTTTAAACAGTTTTTAAAGCATTGTAAACGGTTTTTAAAGCATTTTAAACTGTTTTGAAAGCATTTTAAAAACATTTTAAAGTACTTTAAAGCTTTTTAAATTGTTGCTAAAGTGTTTTAAAAGAATTTAAAATTGTTTTTAAAACATTCTAAAGTGTTTTAAATTGTTTATAAATTATTTTGAACTATTTTAAATTGTTTTTAAAACATTGTAAATTGTTTCAAAGACATTTTAAATTATTTTTAAAGCATTTTAAGTTGTTTTTAAAGTGTTTAATTTATTTTTTTTAAACATTTTAAAGTACTTTAAAGCTTTTTAAATTGCCTTTAAAACATTTTAAAACGGTTTTAAAGCATTTTCAATTGTTGTTAAACCACTTAAACTTATTCTTAAAACATTTTAAAATGTTTTTGTAACATTTTAAAATCATTTAAAATTGTTTTTAAATCAATTTAAATTATTTTTAAAGTATTTTAAATTGATTCTAAAGATTGTAAACTATTTTTAAAGCATTTTAAAATCATTTAAAATTGTTCTTAAAGAAATTTAAATTATTTTTGAAGTATTTTAAATAGTTATTAAAGCACTATAAAGGGTTTTTAAAGCATTTTAAATTGTTTTGAAAGCATTTTAAAGCACTTTAAAGCTTTTTAATTGTTAAATCATTTTAAAAGAATTTAAAATTGTTTTTAAAACATTTTAAAGTGTTTATAAATGATTTTGAACTATTTTAAATTGTTTTTAAAAAGTTTTAAATTGTTTCAAAAACATTTTAAATTGTTTTTAAAGCATTTTAAATTGTTTTTAAAGCGTTTAAAATTGTTTTCAAAGCATTTTAAATTACTTTAAAGGTTTTAAATTGTTTATAAAACATTTTAAAACGGGTTTAAAGCATTTTCAATTGTTGTTAAAGCACTTAAGCTTATTTTTAAAACATCTTAAAATGTTTTTGAAACATTTTAAAATAATTTAAAATTGTTCTTAAATCAATTTAAATTATTTTTAAAGTATTTTAAATTGTTTCTAAAGCATTGTAAACTATTTTTAAAGCATTTTAAATTGTTTTGAAAGAATTTTAAGAACATTTTAGAGTACTTTAAAGCTTTTTAAATTGTTGTTAAAGCGTTTTAATAGAATTTAAAATTGTTTTTAAAACATTTTAAAGTGCTTTAAATTGTTTTTAAATTATTTTGAACTAATTTAAATTGTTTCTAAAAAGTTCCAACTTGTTTCAAAAACATTTTAAATTGTTTTTAAAGCATTTTATGTTGTTTTTAAAGTGTTTAAAATTGTTTTTAAAACAATTTAAAGTACTTTAAAGCTTTTTAAATTGTTTTTAAAACATTTTAAAATGGTTTTAAAGCATTTTCAATTGTTGTTAAACCACTCAGACTTATTTTTAAAACATTTTAAAATGTTTTTGAAACATTTTAAAATCATTTAGAATGTTTTTGAAACATTTTAAAATCATTTAAAATTGTTTTTAAATCAATTTAAATTAGTTTTAAAGTATTTTAAATAGTTTTTAAAGCACTGTAAACTATTTTTAAATCATTTTAAAATCATTTAAAATTGTTCTTAAAGCAATTTAAATTACTTTTGAAGTATTTTAAATAGTTTTTAAAGCATCGTAAACGGTTTTTAAAGCATTTTAAATTGTTTTGAAAGCATTTTAAAGTACTTTAAAGCTTTTTAAATTGCTGTTAATGCATTTAAAAAAAAAATTAAAATTGTTTTTAAAACATTTTAGAGTGTTTTTAAAGTGTTTTTAAAACATTCCAAATTGTCTCAAAACCATTTTAAATTGTTTTTAAAGCATTTTAAGTTGTTTTTAAAGCGTTTAAAATGGTTTTTAAAACATTTTAAAGTACTTTAAAGCTTTTTAAATTGTTTATAAAACATTTTAAAACGGGTTTAAAGCATTTTCAATTGTTGTTAAAGCAATTAATCTTATTTTTAAAACATTTTAAAATGTTTTTGAAATATTTTAAAACATTTTAAAATCATTTAAAATTGTTCTTAAATCAATTTAAATTATATTTAAGTATTTTAAATTGTTTTTAAAGCATTGCAAACTATTTTTAAAGAATTTTAAAATCATTTTAAATTGTTTTGAAAGCGTTTTAAATTGTTTTGAAAGCATTTTAAAGTACTTTAAAGATTTTTAAATTGTTGTTAAAGCATTTTAAAAGAATTTAAAATTGTTTTCAAAACATTTTAAAGTGTTTTTAAATTATTTTGAACTATTTTAAAGTGTTTTTAAAACCTTCTAAATTGTTTCAAAAACATTTTAAATTGTTTTTAAAGCATTTTAAATTGTTTTTAAAGCATTTAAATCATTTTGAAAGCATTTTAAATTGTTTTTAAAGCATTTTAAAAACCTTTTAAAGTACTTTAAAGCTCTTTAAATTGTATTTAAAACATTTTAAAACGGTTTTAAAGCATTTTCAATTGTTGTTAAAGCACTTAAACTTATTTTTAAAACATTTTAAAATGTTTTTGAAACATTTTAAAATCATTTAAAATTGTTCTTAAATCAATTTAAATTATTTTTAAAGTATTTTATATTGTTTCTAAAGCATGGTAAACTATTTTTAAATCATTTTAAAATTATTTAAAATTGTTCTTAAAGCAATTTAAATTATTTTTGAATTATTTTAAATAGTTTTTAAAGCATTGCAAATGGTTTTTAAAGCATTTTAAAGTGTTTTTAAATTATTTTGAACTATTTTAAATTGTTTTTAAAACGTTCTAAATTGCTTCAAAAACATTTCAAATTGTTTTTAAAATATTTTAAATCATTTTTAAAGCATTTAAAATTGTTTTTAAAACATTTTAAAGTACTTTAAAGCTTCTTAAATTGTTTATAAAACATTTTGAAATGGTTTTAAAGCTTTTTCAATTGTTGTTAAAGCACTTACACTTATTTTCAAAACATTTTAAAACGTTTTTGAAACATTTTAAAATGATTTAAAATTGTTCTTAAATCAATTTAAATTATTTTTGAAGTATTTTAAATTGTTTTTAAAGCATTGTAAACTATTTTTAAAGCATTCTAAAATTATTTTAAATTGTTTTCAAAGCATTTTAAAAACATTTTAGAGTACTTTAAAGCTTCTTAAATTGTTGTTAAAACATTTTAAAATAGTTTATAATTTGTTTTTAGAACATTTTACAGTGTTTTAAATTGTTTTTTAATTATTTTGAACTATTTTAAATTATTTTTAAAATGTTCTAAATTGTTTCAAAAACATTTTAAATTGTTTCAAAAACATTTTAAATTGTTTTTAAAGCGTTTTAAATTGTTTTTAGAGCGTTTAAAATTGTTTTTAAAACATTTTAAAGTACTTTAAAGCTTTTTAAATTGTTTTTAAAACATTTTAAAAAGGTTTTAAAGAATTTTCAATTGTTGTTAAAGCACTTAAACTTATTTTAAAAACATTTTAAAATGTTTTTGAAAATTTAAAAAAAAATTAAAATCATTTAAAATTGTTATTAAATCAATATATCTTATTTTTTAAGTATTTTAAATTGTTTTTAAAGCATTGTAAACTATTTTTAAAGCATTTCAAAATCATTTAAAATTGTTCTTAAAGCAATTTAAATTATTTTTGAATTATTTTAAATAATTTTTAAAGCGTCGTGAATTGTTTTTAAAGCATTTTAAATTGTTTTGAAAGAATTTTAAAAACATTTTAAAGTACTTTAAAGCTTTTTAAATTGTTTTTAAAAATTTTAAAATGGTTTTAAAGCATTTTCAATTGTTGTTAAAGCACTTAAACTTATTTTTGAAACATTTTAAAATCATTTAAAATTGTTATTAAATCAATTTAAATTATTTTTGATGTATTTTATATTGTTTCTAAAGCATTGTAAACTATTTGTAAAGCATTTTAAAATCATTTAAAATTGTTCTTAAAGCAATTTAAATTATTTTTTTATGTATTTTAAACAATTTTTAAAGCATTGTAAATGGTTTTCAAAGCATTTTAAACTGTTTTGAAAACATTTTAAAGTAATTTAAAGCTTTTTAAATTGTTGCTAAAGCGTTTTAAAAGAATTTAAAATTGTTTTTAAGAAATTCTAAAGTGTTTTAAATTGTTTATAAATTATTTTGAACTATTTAAAATTGTTTTTAAAAAGTTCTAAATTGTTTCAAAAACATTTTAAATTATTTTTAAAGCATTCTAAGTTGTTTTTAAAGTGATTAATTTATTTTTTTAAACATTTTAAAGTACTTTAAAGCTTTTTAAATTGTTTTTAAAACATTTTAAAACGGTTTTAAAGCAGTTTCAACTATTGTTAAACCACTTAAACTTAAAACATTTTAAAGTGTTTTTGAAACATTTTAAAATCATTTAAAATTGTTCTTAAATCAATTTAAATAATTTTAAAATTATTTTAAATTGTTTCTAAAGCATTGTAAACTATTTTTAAAGCATTTTAAAATCATTTAAAATTGTTCTTAAAGCAATTTAAATTATTTTTGAAGTATTTTAAATAGTTTCTAAAGCACTGTAAACAGTTTTTAAAGCATTTTAAATTATTTGTTAAAGCACTTAAACTTATTTTTAAAACATTTTAAAATAATTTAAAATTGTTCTTAAATCAATTTAAATTATTTTTAAAGTATTTTAAATTGTTTTTAAAGCATTGTAAACTATTTTTAAAGCATTTTAAATTGTTTTGAAAGAATTTTAAGAACATTTTGGAGTACTTTAAAGCTTTTTAAATTGTTGTTAAAGCGTTTTAATAAAATTTAAAATTGATTTTAAAACATTTTAAAGTGCTTTAAATTTTTTTCAAATTATTTTGAACTAATTTAAATTGTTTTTAAAACGTTCCAAATTGTTTCAAAAACATTTTAATTTTTTTTTAAAGCATTTTAAGTTGTTTTTAAAATGTTTAAAATGGTTTTTAAAACATTTTAAAGTACTTTAAAGCTTTTTAAATCGTTTTTAAAACATTTTAAAACGGTTTTAAAGCATTTTCAATTGTTGTTAAACCACTCAAACTTATTTTTAAAACATTTTAAAATGTTTTTGAAACATTTTAAAATCATTTAAAATTGTTTTTAAATCAATTTAAATTATTTTTAAAGTACTTTAATTTGTTTTTAAAGCATTGTAAACTATTTTTAAATCATTTAAAATTGTTCTTAAAGCAATTTAAATTACTTTTGAAGTATTTTAAATAGTTTTTAAAAGCATTCTAAATGGTTTTCAAAGCATTTTAAATTGTTTTGAAAGCATTTTAAAGTACTTTAAAGCTTTTTAAATTGTTGTTAATGCATTTTAAAAGAATTTAAAATTGTTTTTAAAACATTTTAGAGTGTTTTAAATTGTTTTTAAATTATTTTGAACTATTTTAAAGTCTTTTTAAAATATTCTAATTTGTTTCAAAAACATTTTACATTGTTTTTAAAGCATTTTAAATTGTTTTTAAAGCATTTAAAATTGTTTTTAAAACATTTTAAAGTACTTTAAAGCTTTCTAAATTGTTTATAAAACATTTTTAAACGGGTTTAAAGCATTTTCAATTGTTGTTAAAGCACTTAATCTTATTTATAAAACATTTTAAAATGTTTTTGAAATATTTTAAAACATTTTAAAATCATTTAAAATTGTTCTTAAATCAATTTAAATTATTTTTGAAGTATTTTAAATTGTTTTTAAAGCATTGCAAACTATTTTTAAAGAATTTTAAAATCATTTTAAACTGTTTTGAAAGCGTTTTAAATTGTTTTGAAAGCATTTTAAAAGCATTTTAAAGTACTTCAAAGATTTTTAAATTGTTGTTAAAACATTTTAAAAGAATTTAAAATTGTTTTTAAAACATTTTAAAGTGTTTTAAATTGTTTTTGAATTATTTTGAACTATTTTAAAGTGTTTTTAAAACTTTCTAAATTGTTTCAAAAACATTTTAAATTGTTTTTAAAGCATTTTAAATTGTTTTTAAAGCGTTTAAATCGTTTTGAAAGCATTTTAAATAGTTTTGAGAGCATTTTAAAAACATTTTAAAGTACTTTAGAGCTCTTTAAATTGTTTTCAAAACATTTTAAAATCATTTAAAATTGTTCTTAAATCAATTTAAATTATTTTTAAAGTATTTTATATTCTTTCTAAAGCATTGTAAACTATTTTTAATGTATTTTAAAATCATTTAAAATTGTTCTTAAAGTAATTTAAATTATTTTTGAAGTATTTTAAATAGTTTTTAAAGCATTGTAAATGGTTTTTAAAGCATTTTAAATTGTTTTGAAAGCATTTTAAAAACATTTTAAAGTACTTTAAAGCTTTTTAAATTGTTGTTAAAGCATTTTAAAAGAATTTAAAATTGTTTTTAAAACATTTTAAAGTGTTTTTAAATTATTTTGAACTATTTTAAATTGTTTTTAAAACATTCTAAATTGCTTCAAAAACATTTCAAATTGTTTTTAAAGCATTTTAAGTTGTTTTTACAGCGTTTAAAATTGTTTTAAAACATTTTAAAGTACTTTAAAGCTTTTTAAATTGTTTATAAAACATTTTAAAACGGTTTTAAAGCATTTTCAATTCTTGTTAAAGCACTTACGCTTATTTTTAAAACATTTTAAAACGTTTTTGAAACATTTTAAAATGATTTAAAATTTTTCTTAAATCAATTTAAATTATTTTTGAAGTATTTTAAATTGTTTTTAAAGCATTGTAAACTATTTTTAAGGCATTTTAAAATCATTTTAAATCATTTTGAAATCATTTTAAAAACATTTTAGAGTACTTGAAAGCTTCTTAAATTGTTGTTAAAACATTTTAAAAGAATTTATAATTGTTTTTAAAACATTTTATAGTGTTTTAAATTGTTTTTAAATTATTTTTAACTATTTTAAATTGTTTTTAAAACGTTCTAAATTGTTTCAAAAACATTTTAAATTGTTTCAGAAACATTTTAAATTGTTTTTAAAGCATTTTATATTGTTTTTAAAACGTTTAAAATTGTTTTTAAAACATTTTAAAGTACTTTAAAGCTTTTTAAATTGTTTTTAAAACATTTTAAAATGGTTTAAAAACATTTTAAATTGTTGTTAAAGCACTTATTTTAAAAACTTGTTAAGATGTTTTTGAAACATTTTAAAACATTTTAAAATCATTTAAAATTGTTATTAAATGAATTTAAATTATTTTTAAAGTATTTTAAATTGTTTTTAAAGCATCGTAAACTATTTTTAAAGCATTTCAAAATCATTTAAAATTGTTCTTAAAGAAATTTAAATTATTTTTGAATTATTTTAAATAGTTTTTAAAGCATCGTAAATTGTTTTTAAAGCATTTTAAATTGTTTTGAAAGACTTTTAAAAACATTTTAAAGTACTTTAAAGCTTTTTAAATTGTTGTTAAAGCATTTTGAAAGAATTTAAAATTGTTTTTAAAACATTTTAAAATGTTTTTAAATTATTTTGAACTATTTAAAATTGTTTTTAAAATGTTCTAAATTGTTTCAAAAACATTTTAAATTGCTTTTGAAGCATTTTAAATTGTTTTCAAAGCGTTTAAAATTGTTTTAAAAACATTTTAAAGTACTTTAAAGATTTTTAAATTGTTTTTAAAACATTTTAAATGGTTTTAAAGCATTTTAAATTGTTGTTAAAGCACTTAGAGGTGCCCGGCCAGAAGATCAATGAACGAATCCAATACATGAGGGATCATGCCCTCATTGGGAAATTTATAGGGTTCTCGCCGACAGAAAAAGCCCTATATGGATGAATCGCAGCTAAATGGAAACCCAAAGGCCACGTCACACTGCAGCTAGGACCGAAAGGGTTCTTTACTGCGATTTTCTTTTGCCTAGAAGATAAGTACAGAATCATGGACGAAGGGCCATATTTTTTCAACTCAGCTGGACTGTATCTAAGGGATTGGGTAGCAAGATTTAACTCAGACAAGGAAGACCTCACCTGGGCTCCAGTTTGGATCAGAATGTACTCACTTCCAGATGAATATTTGGATGAAGGCATACTCAAAGACATAGGCAATGGACTAGAGGAATACATTAAATCAGCGGAGGAAACGAAGCTGCGCAGATACACATCCTATGCCCACATTTGCATTTTCATGCGCCTGGACAAAGCCCTGCCGGACTCGATAAGTCTTTCTCATCGTGTCAATGAATGGATTCAACCCTTGGATTACGAACATGTACCTTTTCGCTGTCGAAAATTTCATGCTCACGGGCATTTATTCACGGATTGTCCGCTAAATGCCAAGGCCAATTCTCCTGACCCCTCCGACACTTTGACCCATGATGGCTTTGCCAAATCACCCAGCCGCAAACGAGCACACAAAAAGCCTTCGACCGGGATAAAGCCCGAGCAAGATTCTCCCTCTGGCCCTGCTACAAGTAACAGCTTTGAAATTCTAGCCCAAGCCTCCGACGAGCAAATCATGATCTCCAAGCCCAGCTCCACGCCCATCTCCTCCTCATCCCAGCCTCCTCCTTTGGGCTCCCCTCCTGAATCACAAACCTCCAAGGGTGTTAAGGCTACCCCCAAGGATAGACAAAAGGAGCCTAATGAGAAAGAAAATGATATGGAAGTTGATGGAACTCCAGATCCCCCCCAAAGCTTAGATATATCCACAGCAGGAAAAAGTCAGGTGCAAAAGATGGATGAAGAACCAGAAAGTATAGATCTGGAAGGACTAGACATTTTAGAGCTAGAACTAGCATGTAAAAAGAAGGATTACGATAATATCCCAAAGCTTCAACTCAACAAACTAGAAGTGGTCATCTCAAGGGCTTATCAACAGAAACAGCTAGGCATCCAACCGGGAAGCCATTGGGATGGTGGCCTCCCCCCAAAATACTCCAAAAAGAGGGGAAGAAGAACGGATCTCCAGCGAACAATAGCAGTAGGGAAAATCCTGGTGGACTCAGGCAGGTATGAAAAATTGACAAAGTACTACAAATCCTCTATCAATAGTGAATCATGAAGCTTATTTCATGGAACTTAAGGGGGCTCAATAGCCCAGGGAAACTAAGAATGTTAAAAAATATGATAAAGATGGAAAAGCCGCAACTATGCTTTCTTCAAGAAACCAAGTGTAACAACACTACACTAGGAAGCATCCTTTCTAAAGCATGGCCAGGTTGTCAATTGGTGGCAGTGGATGCCTCAGGAGCATCAGGAGGGCTTGCCATTGCATGGAACACCTTCCACATATTAGGCACCAATATACATGGAAACCACTCCAATGTTTATTTCCTGCAGGAAGCAGGAAACAAAATAGCTCTTCTCAATATAATAGAAGCTCTGAATAACAACAGATTGCATCCTCTTTGGATCATTGGAGGGGATTTTAACATGATCACCAAGATGGAGGAAAAGCTTGGGGGAAGAAACAGGTTGGAACAGGAAAATATCCACTTTAAAGACTTCATCCAAAACACTTCTCTAATCGACCTGAAATTTTGTAACGGTATGTACACATGGAGTAATCGAAGAGCAGGGAAGCACCAAATCGCTTCTAAACTTGACAGATTTCTCATATCAGATAAATCAGTTCACTTAGGAGGAGACATAGCTGCTGCAATTCTCCCCCATTCAGGCTCAAATCATTAGCCAATCTCCCTCCAATGGCAAAGACCAGGCAACACCACCAGGAGGCCCTTCCGCTTTGAAGAGTTCTAGCTCACCCACCCTGCATTCAAAGACTTCATCAGAACCACTTGGAAAACCTTAATTCTGCCAGAAGGCTCCAAAATGTTTCAGTTCCAACATAAACTTAAATATTTAAAATCCCATTTAAAGCGCTGGAACAATGAGACCTTTGGAAACATATTTAAGGCACAACAAGACTTAAATAAGGAAATGGCAGATCTCCAGCAACAAGTAATCACAGGGGGTCACACGGAGGGGACCCTGGAGCAGGAGCAACGCATCCACAATCAGCTGGAGGAGAGGAGAAAGCAGGAGGAGATTTTATGGAAGCAAAAGTCCAGGATCAGATTGCTCAAAGAGGGCGAACGAAACACTAAATTCTTTCACTGAACCATTGTTCAACGAAGAATGCACAACAATATCCCCTTCATTCAGAAGCAAGGTGGGGCAAGGGTAGAACAGCATGAAGAAATCAAGGAGGAATTCCTAAATCACTTCAAGCAAGTTCATCAAGAGCCCAATGCAGATAAGCGACCTGAAATAGAAAGAAATACCCAAAATGTGCCAAAACTTATCACTGAGGAACACAACAAACTTCTCCTTCACCCTATCCTGACTCAGGAGGTGGATACAGCCATGTCCCAACTCAAGGAGGGCAAAGCCCCTGGCCCGGATGGCTTTGCCACAACTTTCTTTCACACCTTCTGGGAGCTGATAAAAATTGAGGTCTCGCAAGTGGTGGAGGAATCGAGAGCTCTTCATTGGCTGCTACCTTCTCTCAATTCAACTTTCATTGCACTTATACCAAAAGAGGAGGAATCCATCACCCCGGACAAATTCCGACCGATTTCTCTCTGCAACGGCATATACAAACTGATCTCTAAAGTTATTGCCAACAGGTTAAATCCCCTCTTGCCATTGCTCATCTCACCGGAACAATCTGGTTATGTGGAAGGGAGACAGATCATGGACGGTATTATCCTCTTGCATGAGATTATACACTCCCTCAAGCATTCCAATCAGGCAGGTATGATTCTAAATCTTGATCTTTCTAAGGCCTTTGATAAGCTCAGTTGGACTTACATTCACAAAATGTTAATTGCCTTTGGATTCTCTCCTATGTGGAATCATTGGATCATGAGTCTTATCTCCTCATCCTTCTTTTCCATTCTTGTGAACGGGATCCCATCTCGACCCTTCAGTCCCTCTCAAGGAATCAGGCAGGGTGACCCTCTTTCCCCCTTCCTCTTTGTATTAATGGTTGAAGGCCTGGGATGTCACATCAAATAAGCCCTCCTCTCCCAACAGCTTCAAGGTCTCTCCATTCACCAATCCCCAGCTATAACTCATCAGCAGTTTGTTGATGAAAACATGCTCTTTGGCTACCCATCAGTCCAGGAAGCTTCTCGCTTCAAAGCCCTGCTCAATGACTTCTCCGAGGCCTCAGGAACCAGCATCAATAATACCAAGTCGCAGATCTTTTTCTTTCACACCCCACCTGTTGTTAAGAATGTTGTAGCCCGAATATTGGGGTTCCCCATTGCCACTCTTCCTTCCAAATACCTTGGAGCCCCCCTTATTGCTTCGGCCATCAAGCACTCCTCCTGGCACATTCTCATCGAGAAGCTTGAATCCCACCTCAACCTTTGGACGCACATAACACTGAACATTGCCAGTCGTGTAGTGCTCATAAAAGCAGTACTACAGGAAATGCCGCTTTACTTATTCTCAATCCTAGCGGCGCCTAAATGGGTTTTAAAAAGAATTCGGGATCTACAGTGTGGCTTCCTGTGGGGAAATTCAGCTACAAACCACAAATGGGCCCTGGTAAAATGGACCACTGTCTGCACGCCCAAGGAAAAAGGGGGCATTGGCCTGAGGGATCCCATTCATAGCAATGCTATCATGAGTGCCAAAATTTGGTGGCAATGGCTCTCTACCCCAGAAAAACCCTGGGCAGCCATTTGGACTACCAAATACACCAATCACAGACCTCAGGAGGAGCTCATCAGGTTTACTTCCAATGTCAAAGGCTGACTAATATGGAATGCGGCCAAACAACACTTCCAGTTGATTCAGCAGCACAGTTTTTGGGAAGTAAGAAATGGAAGAACAACATGATTATGGATGGAAGCCTGGAACCAATTGCCACAGCTTAGTCGCATTCTAAATCCGCTTCCAAACTACATTGGAGAGGAATAGCAACAGGAAAAGATTTGGCAGTATTGGACTCAAGAGACAAAGCAAGGCTTCAGGAAATGGAAACAAGGTGACCAGCTCATCAGAAATGAGGAACACCTATTCATTGAGGATCTGGAAAGGGAGCTACGCAAAAGGAGCATTATATACTTCGAAGGCAGGGACATTCTTCGATGGGGTTACCAGCCTAAAGGCGCATTTACCACTTTCGAGACCTACAAAATTATGTGCACTGACTCTACGCCCGCTGACCAATTTGGAGCAAAATCTGGGGGTTAGGTTCTTGGCCTAAAGTCTCCTTCTTCCTTTGGCTGGTCGGACATCAGAGAATCCTCACCTGGGATAAACTTAGACAAAGAAACTATCATCGCCCCTCTATCTATGTTAATTTTAAATCCCGGGAGGAAACACTCCAACACCTCTTGGACGCTTGCTCCTTAGCCAATCAGTTGTGGGAGAAGGCAAGCTTCAGATGTCAAAGAAGATGTAGACTTACGGACGATATCACAAACTCTTTGCATCATTGGCAAAAGAATCCATATAAAAGTGAAATTCTCAACCATTTATGGAAAATAATCCCCGGGCTCCTCTTATGGAGCATATGGAAAGAAAGGAACAAGCGCATATTCAAAGATCAATGTTCCCCGTTAGAAAGTATCTAGAGCACGCTCTATGTGAATCTCAAAGAGACGCTGATGCTCCGCTCATGGACTCAGGAGGACCTACCGACTTAAGAAAGCCATCTAGGAGAACTGGAATATGCAACTCCCTCAGGAATTTCACAAAAAACCCCTCCCTAAAAGCAGCAACATAAAAAAGGTCTCCTGGACGGCCCCTCCAAAGCACACCTTCAAGCTTAACTTTGATGGAGCCTCAAAGGGCAATCCTGGAACAATAGGCTTTGGCGGAATTTTTAGAAATCATGTAGGTTCGCCTCTTCTAATCTACTATGGAAACATTGGGTGGGACACCAATAACTCGACTGAGTTAGACGGTCTATGGCAAGGTCTCCTTCTTTCATGGAAACACAACTTCCATCCCCTGGAGGTGGAAGGAGATTCCCAGATCCTAATTAACATGGCCAAGCATCTCCTAAATGGATCTCATGCAAGGAAAATAGCCGCTAGTTGGAGGCTTGGAGCAAGACTGGAAGCCATAGAACAAGCGCTTCTCAGTAATAGGGCCATCACCTTCAATCACATAAAGAGGGAAGGTAACAAGGTGGCTGACCTTATGGCCAATTTGGGTGTGGAAAATGAGAATACTCTACTCACAGGGACTCTAGACATCATATCGAATCATGAACAGGCACAGGAATGCAATCGACTGGTCCAAATCGACGCCGCCCCCCCGGATGCGGGTGCTTGAGGCTATAATCAAGGAGATGGGATGGGTGACCACCGAAGGCCACCTACCCACCATGCGCAGAAGTGCTGTATTCACATGGGGGAAGGGACATTATCAGAGGCGCGGGATCTGGAATAAAGGCAGGCAACAAAGGAGCATTAATGCTCCATTCACCCCCGCACGCGAAGCTGGGCTCAGCTCCTCGGCTCCCATGAATGCCACAGTAATGGTGGGAGCGCCTCGAGGCAAAGATGGATGCATTATATATGGTTGCAGCATTAGATTCACAACACTGATTCAGGCTCTGTTTGGGTTTTTTCTGCCGCCTCGGGCGCTGCTGGTCGCTCCTAGCATTTGTCTCTCTACCTACTTGCAAGTCCCTCGCCCGTCTGTTTGGTCTATTCCCCCACCTGTGTCTGGTCTCCCCTTGGCTGTTCTGGGCTCCAAGTCTACTTTTAGTTCTAATTCGGCTTTAGGCAAAGACGCTCTGTTTGGCCCTGCAATCATGCCCCAGCCTTGACAGCGAATGCTCAGCCGTCGAGGCACCTCCCGAGGTGGGTCCTCGTGCCCTTCAATCACCGAAGACACTTCCCATCACTGCCATTGCCATTGCCCCCGCACTGAACGAGCAAGCTTCCTTCGGCCCAGCCAATTTCTGGATGCCATCGCTCCTGGGTCCTCTTCCTCGCCCTCCTTTGGCTCAGCAATATTCACTTTCAACAGTTCTCTGAACCGTCCCTGGATCAACGCCCATGTTTCGGTGCTTTTCATTGAGGAGGCCCAAGATGAGGGCGAATCCAGCGCTCAACGGGAGATGATGCCAATTGCTGGATCCATGAGAGCCATGGAGATACCCTCTGCAGACCCCGTGAATGTAATGGAAAGGCCAACTGCTGGCTCCACGAGCACTAGGGAGATGCTGACCACCCAGAACGAGGACGTCAAGATGGAGCCTGTCCCGACTGCTACGGAGGAGGTCCAAGCTCAGGACTTGGCGGATTTCGCGTGGTGCAGGACTGTGGAGGAGGCCCCTGAAGACTAACTGTAGCTTCTCTCCAGGTTTTGCGGCCCGATAGTGGGGGCTTTTGGTCACTTCTGATGCTCTTGGCTATGTAATTGTGTCAAAGTTGTTGTGTAATTGTCTGTGTCAATGCTGTTGAGTAATTGTCTGTGTTCAGGTTCTGGGACTTTTTCTATGTGGTTGGGGAATTATTTTGGCTCCCCTACGCGGGATTGGTTTTTTGACTCCTCTGGCACCCCTGCGTGGGATAGCCTAATGGTTTTGTTCGTCCTCTCAGACTACAAACTCTGCTGTTCCATGCTGCCATTACCTCTAGGCAGCTGGTTCTTTTTGTCAAGTAATGTTGTAATTGTTCTCTGTTAATGTAAATAATATAATATTTTTACCGAGGAAAAAAATTTGTTGTTAAAGAACTTAAACTTATTTTTGAAACATTTTAAAATCATTGAAAATTATTCTTAAATCAATTTAAATTATTTTTAAAGTATTTTATATTGTTTCTAAAGCATTGTAAACTATTTTTAAAGCATTTTAAAATCATTTAAAATTGTTCTTAAAGCAATTTAAATTATTTTTGATGTATTTTAAATAATTTTTAAAGCATTGTAAAAGGGTTTTAAAGCATTTCAAACTGTTTTGAAAGAATTTTAAAAACATTTTAAAGTACTTTAAAGCTTTTTAAATTGTTCCTAAAGCGTTTTAAAAGAATTTAAAATTGTTTTTAAAACATTCTAAAGTGTTTTAAATTGTTTATAAATTATTTTGAACTATTTTAAATTGTTTCTAAAACATTCTAAATTGTTTCTAAAACATTCTAAATTGTTTCAAAAACATTTTAAATTGTTTTTAAAGCATTTTAAGTTGTTTTTAAAGTGTTTAATTTTTTTTTTTTAACATTTTAAAGTACTTTAAAGCTTTTTAAATTGCTTTTAAAACATTTTAAAACTTTTTTAAAGAATTTTTAATTGTTGTTAAACCACTTAAACTTATTCTTAAAACATTTTAAAATGTTTTTGAAACATTTTAAAATCATTTAAAATTGTTTTTAAATCAATTTAAATTATTTTCAAAGAATTTTAATTTGTTTCTAAAGCATTGTAAACTATTTTTAAAGCATTTTAAAATCATTTAAAATTGTTCTTAAAGCAATTTAAATTATTTTTGAAGTATTTTAAATAGTTTTTAAAGCATTGTAAACGGTTTTTAAAGCATTTTAAATTGTTTTTAAAGCGTTTAAAATTGTTTTTAAAGCATTTTAATTTGTTTTGAAAGCCTTTTAAAGCACTTTAAAGCTTTTTAATTGTTGTTAAATCATTTTAAAAGAATTTAACATTGTTTTTAAAACATTTTAAAGTGTTTTTAAATTATTTTGAACTATTTTAAATTGTTTCAAAAAAAAAAAAAAAAATGTTTTTAAAGCATTTTAAATTGGTTTCAAAGAATTTTAAGAACATTTTAGAGTACCTTAAAGCTTTTTAAATTGTTGTTAAAGCGTTTTAATACAATTTAAAATTGTTTTTAAAACATTTTAAAGTGCTTTAAATTGTTTTTAAATTATTTCGAACTAATTTAAATTGTTTTTAAAACGTTCCAATTTGTTTCAAAAACATTTTAAATTGTTTTTAAAGCATTTTAAGTTGTTTTTAAAGTGTTTAAAATTGTTTTTAAAACATTTTAAAATACTTTAAATCTTTTTAAATTGTTTTTAAAACATTTTAAAATGGTTTTAAAGCATTTTCAATTGTTGTTAAACCACTCAGACTTATTTTTAAAACATTTTAATTTTTTTTTGAAACATTTTAAAATCAATTAAAATTTGTTTTTAAATAAATTTAAATTATTTTTAAAGTATTTTAAAATGTTTTTAAAGCATTGTAAACTATTTTTAAATCATTTAAAATTGTTCTTAAAGAAATTTAAATTACTTTTGAAGTATTTTAAATAGATTTTAAAGCATTGTAAATGGTTTTTAAAGCATTTTAAATTGTTTTGAAAGCATTTTAAAGTACTTTAAAGCTTTTTAAATTGCTGTTAATGCATTTTAAAAGAATTTAAAATTGTTTTTAAAACATTTTAGAGTGTTTTAAATTGTTTTTAAATTATTTTGAACTATTTTAAAGTGTTCTTAAAACATTCTAAATTGTTTCACAAACATTTTAAATTGTTTTTAAAGCATTTTAAATTGTTTTTAAAGTGTTTAAAATTGTTTTTAAAATATTTTAAACTACTTTAAAGATTTTTAAATTGTTTATAAAACATTTTAAAACAGGTTTAAAGCATTTTCAATTGTTGTTAAAGCACTTAATCTTATTTTTAAAACATTTTAAAATGTTATTGAAATATTTTAAAACATTTTAAAATGTTTTTGAAATATTTAAAACATTTTAAAATCATTTAAAATTGTTCTTAAATCAATTTAAATTATTTTTGAAGTATTTTAAATTATTTTTAAAGCATTGCAAACTATTTTTAAAGAATTTTAAAATCATTTTAAATTGTTTTGAAAGCATTTTAAATTGTTTTGAAAGCAATTTAAAAGCATTTAAAGTACTTTAAATATTTTTAAATTGTTGTTAAAGCATTTTAAAATAATTTAAAATTGTTTTTAAAACAATTTAAAGTGTTTTAAATTGTTTTTAAATTATTTTGAACTATTTTAAAGTGTTTTTAAAACTTTCTAAATTGTTTCAAAAACATTTTAAATTGTTTTTAAAGGATTTTAAATTGTTTTTAAAGCGTTTAAATCGTTTTGAAATCATTTAAAAAACATTTTAAAGTACATTAAAGCTCTTTAAATTGTTTTTAAAATATTTTAAAATGGTTTTAAAGCAGTTTCAATTGTTGTTAAAGCACTTAACTTATTTTTAAAACATTTTAAAATCATTTAAATTTTTTCTTAACTCATTTAAATCATGATGAGGAATTTTATATGAATCTTAACTCGGCTACCCAGAAGAAATCAATCACAGAAAATAAATGAAACCATGCTGATGATATTTAGAGAAATCAAATCACTGTTGAATGGGATAGAGAAGATGATTTCTTCATCGATTTTCTTGAGGATATATATTTAGAAATTAAAGATGCTGATGTATGTAACGGTCTCCAAACAGCTCCAAATAATTCTCATAATGTATTGGACAGTCAAGAAGAAGTCTGCCATGTTTTCTTTAAAAATTCTGAATGTAAAGCGCAATCATTTTATGAAGAGAATGATGAAACATTAGGAAAAGAAGGTCTCAAAGTATTGTTGGCAACCATACAAAGAGAGCACTTGCTGGCTTTTCTTGAAAATGAAAAGGTTTTTTCTGAGAATGAAAACATCACAGACTTGCAGTCGAAACAGGCATACAATCACCAAAAAAATTATGAAATTTTTATCAAGGTAGGCATGTCAGATTATACCTGTGAAGTGAAATCAAAAGTCTTTTCTTAAATCTCCTCAAGAAAATAAGATAGCTGAACAAGATATTATTAATCATGTTATTGAATAAAATAGTGCTCCATATTTCAAAATGAATATAGGAATTTCTATAAATTATGATCATAGGACTATTTCTCTAAAAGAAGACATAAATATCTAATTAACTTATTAACATTAAACTTTAAATCAGAGTGGCACTTACCTAGTCAGATAAACATGTAATTAAATTCAACTAAGAATAGTGCTTACCTGTGGTAGAAGTAGGCTTACCGCAACAAGGTTTTGGGGACGACTCTCCACCCAACCGTAGGCTCAATTGTGCAAGGATTTGCTACAACTCGCCACCCCCGAGCCCTCAATCGACGCACTACTGCCAGTGACTCCTAAGTCTTAGAACACCATTCTCCCAAGAGAATGAAAGATAGAATCTCGGAAGGATGGAATGCATGAATGCCTCTCATCTTCCTCACCATCTATTAAATACAACAACATTGGAAGGGGAACCACATGCACACACTCCATGTGTCTACATGCAACTTTCTTTTGATTTTTAGCTTTCTTGTTTTATTTCTTTACTTTTCTTTTGATTTTTAGCTTTCTTGTTTTATTTCCTTCTTTTTGATAGTTTTCTTGTTTTATTCTATTTATTCTTATTTAGAGTTTTAGTATGGTTATTTCTATTTTTATTTTTGTTATTTTTATTTATTTTCTTTGTATATATTTTTAATATCATTTATTACTTAACATTTATGATTTATTACCTTTATTATTTTTATTATTTATTATTAAGTGATTTATTTATTATTATTAATTATTATTTTTGCATTATTTATTATTTTATTATTTATTATTTATTATTATATTATTATTTATTATTTTTATTATTTATTATTTATTATTTATTATTAAGGGGAGGGATATTACATTTTTAAAGTGTTTAATTTATTTATTTTTAAACATTTTAAAGTACTTTAAATCTTTTTAAATTGTTTTTAAAACATTTTAAAACGGTTTTAAAGCATTTTCAATTGTTGTTAAACCACTTAAACTTATTCTTAAAACATTTTAAAATGTTTTTGAAACATTTTAAAATCATTTAAAATTGTTTTTAAATCAATTTAAATTATTTTTAAAGTATTTTAAATTGTTTCTAAAGCATTGTAAACTATTTTTAAAGCATTTTAAAATCATTTAAAATTGTGATTAAAGCAATTTAAATTATTTTTGAAGTATTTTAAATAGTTTTTAAAGCACTGTAAACGGTTTTTAAAGCATTTTAAATTGTTTTGAAAGCATTTTAAAGCACTTTAAAGCTTTTTAATTGTTGGTAAAGCATTTTAAAAGAATTTAAAATTGTTTTTAAAACATTTTAAAGTGTTTTTAAATTATTTTGAACTATTTTAAAATGTTCTAAATTGTTTCTTTTTTTTCCCATAGAAAAATCGTAATTTTATTCATGTGAAAAAAATTACATTTTGTAGATGCTTAAGCATATTCAGATGACTGTCCCTGTGTTCACAGGCGAACACAGAATACAAAAAAATAGTAAAAATAAAAAAATAAGTGTCGGCGGGCCTATGCTTTCCTACCCTTCTTCTTCTCCACCCTTCGCCAGCCATCAGAGTTTGTTGTAGTGATAGTGAGCTGATTTTCCGATGTATTGATTAGTTGTTCCTTGTCAGATTCAGAGCCTTCAGATCCATGAGTTCGTTTGATGCCGCTTGCTTCCAACTGTATTTCTTGTTGCTGTTTCATATTGTCAGACCCCAATTGTGTGTCTGGGCCGTTTCCTTCCTGTGTATATTCCTGTTCCATTTGTGTGTCAGGTTTTGATTGGTTCCCTGTAGGTTCTGTCTGCATGTCCTCTTTTTCCCTCTAATCGGTGTGCTGCCATCCTTTCGGCTTTTTTTGTTGTTTCTTGTTCTCTTTGGGGTCCTTCTTTCCCAGTGGGTAGGTGTTTTGAAGATGCCCTGTTTGCATACATCTTAGGCACCTGAATGTTGTATTTTCATAATCAAGCGGTTGTATCCTCTGTGTATTATTATAGTTCAATGTAATGTGATCAGGTAGTCCCAGGGTTAGATCCACTTCTACACATATTCTAGCATAGGTGAATATTCCTTGGTTAACTCTTTCTCCATCTATTTTAAGGAATTTCCCCAAAGAATTTCCAATGGCTGATAAAACTTTGTAGTGCCAAAAGTGGAGAGGGAGGTTGTGAAGCCTTACCCAAACAGGAACTGTTGTTACTTTCATAGTATTTGCATCAAATTCGGGAAACCAGGGGGTGGTGAAGAGGCCAGCTTTGCCCCAGAACCAAGGCCCCTGATTGATAATATTGTCACGTTCTTGTTCTGTTGCAAAAGTAACTATGAAGAAGCCCTTTGAGCATAGGTGAATTTCACAGTCTGGTGACCATGTTGAGAGGATGTAGTGATGCAGTGCATCTGATTTTGGCCAGAAACCATTAAATCTACCTATAACAGCACGTTTGGCTAGATCAGAGTGTAGATTAATTACCTCCGGCGACATTACTTGGATCGTTGGTGTTTCCAGTGTTTGTTCCACAATATAGGGACCTGGTAGCTCTAGTGCTGGTGCTGGTTTGGGTTGAATGTTTGCCCCTTTGCCTTTCACCGCATCCTTGAAGGAGCCTGTATTCTTTGAGCTAGATCCAGAGCAACCTCCTCTCAGACGAAGGTTTATGATGATTGTTGAATCTGTGGTTATATTGTATTCCTGGAGGGTGTAGTGGTCCTGTAGACTGCACCCCTTGTAGATTAGATTTTGGCCTTGTTCGGGGATGCCAAGAAGGGTTTGTATTCTGTTCCTTAGTTCTAGGATACTACTGCCCCTCCATAATCTCAAGCAGTAACTTCTTCCTTCCGGTGCTTTCAAAAGGAGCTGTATGAGATCCACTTCTCTGGGGTTTGAGCCTTTCTGTGGTTGCTGCCTGACGGTTGCATGTCCCCAGATCTGGGTTATTTTGAGGCTTCCTATTCTTCTAGGCGTCTGTTCTGGTGATTTAAAAGCAGATCTGGGCAACTGATAACCTACCGTGGATGGGATGCCCAATCCAGTTCTTTGAAAATCTAAAGCTACGCCTTTGTCCTGTGCGCACAGGTTGAACAGGTGCCACGGCACAGCGTTTCTCTCACCGTTCTGCATCAACAGCATCGGAGCCAACGACAGCTTCCTGGGTTCTTGGTCCAGCCACTTGGATGCGGGCGTCAGGCCATATCTCGTGCTCTTGTTGCCTCCATCAAGATCTGCAGAAGCTCGGACCACACCCTTCCCGCGCAGGAAGCGCATGATTCTGAAGAGGCACAAAGCATCCAGTGTTTTTCTGGAGAGGCACGCCGCGATTCCTCTGAGAGAGAGAGTACCGTGTGGACCTTGGTGGGCGATCAGGTCAGGGATTCCTAGCAGTATCGTACTCTTCACGACCAGCGATTCCGCAGAGGTAGAGGTGGATCTCCATGCCTGCATCTGCCCTGTTAATTCCTCTTCTTCGCTCTCGAAGAAACCCTCACCATGCATTTTGCTGCCCATGATCGATTCCCGCGGAGTCCGAGCGTCTTCCCGTATGTTGCGGAGCTCAAAGGCACAAGAGTCGATCCCTCTCAATCGTCATTGATGTTCTAAATTGTTTCAAAAACGTTTTAAATTGTTTTTAAAGCACTTTAAATTGTTTTTAAAGCGTTTAAAATTGTTTTTAAAACATTTTAATGTACTTTAAAGCTTTTTAAATTGTTTAAACATTTTAAAACGGGTTTAAAGCATTTTCAATTGTTGTTAAAGCACTTAAACTTATTTTTAAAGCATTTTAAAATAATTTAGAATTGTTCTTAAATCAATTTAAATTATTTCTAAAGTATTTTAAATTGTTTTTAAAGCATTGCAAACTATTTTTAAAGCATTTTAAATTGTTTTGAAAGAATTTTAAGAACATTTTAGAGTACTTTAAAGATTTTTAAATTGTTGTTAAAGTGTTTTAACAGAATTTAAAATTGTTTTTAAAACATTTTAAAGTGCATTAAATTGTTTTTAAATTATTTTGAACTAATTTGAATTGTTTTTAAAATGTTCCAAATTGTTTCAAAAACATTTTAAATTGTTTTTAAAGCATTTTAAGTTGTTTTTAAAGTGTTTAAAATTGTTTTTAAAACATTTTAAAGTACTTTAAAGCTTTTTAAATTGTTTTTAAAACATTTTAAAACAGTTTTAAAGCATTTTCAATTGTTGTTAAACCACTCAAACTTACTTTTAAAACATTTTAAAATCATTTATAATTGTTTTTAAAACATTTTAGAGTGTTTTAAATTGTTTTTAAAGCATTTTAAATTGTTTTTAAAGCATTTAAAATTGTTTTTAAAACATTTTAAATTACTTTAAAGCTTTTTAAATTGTTTAAAAAACATTTTAAAACGGGTTTAAATCATTTTCAATTGTTGTTAAAGAACTTAATCTTATTTTTAAAACATTTTAAAATGTTTTTGAAATATTTTAAAACATTTTAAAATCATTTAAAATTGCTCTTAAATCAATTTAAATTATTTTTGAAGTATTTTAAATTGTTTTTAAAGCATTGCAAACTATTTTTAAAGAATTTTAAAATCATTTTAAATTGTTTTGAAAGCGTTTTAAATTGTTTTGAAAGCATTTTAAAAGAATTTAAAATTGTTTTTAAAAATTTTTAAAGTGTTTTAAATTGTTTTTAAATTATTTTGAACTATTTTAAAGTTTTTTTAAAACCTTCTAAATTGTTTCAAAAACATTTTAAATTGTTTTTAAAGCATTTTAAATTGTTTTTAAAGCGTTTAAATCGTTTTGAAAGCATTTTAAAAACATTTTAAAGTACTTTAGAGCTCTTTAAATTGTTTTTAAACCATTTTAGAACGGTTTTAAAGCATTTTCAATTGTTGTTAAAGCACTTAAACTTATTTTTAAAACATTTTAAAATGTTTTTGAAACACTTTAAAATCATTTAAAATTGTTCTTAAATCAATTTAAATTATTTTTAAAGTATTTTATATTGTTTCTAAAGCATTGTAAACAGTTTTTAAAGCATTGTAAACGGTTTTTAAAGCATTTTAAATTGTTTTGAAAGCATTTTAAAAACATTTTAAATTGTTTTTAAAACGTTCTAAATTGTTTCAAAAACATTTTAATTTTTTTTTAAAGTATTTTAAGTTGTTTTTAAAGTTTTTAATTTATTATTTTTTAAACATTTTAAAGTACATTAAAGCTTTTTAAATCGCTTTTAAAACATTTTAAAACGGTTTTAAAGCATTTTCAATTGTTGTTAAACCACTTAAACTTATTCTTAAAACATCTTAAAATGTTTTTGAAACATTTTAAAATCATTTAAAATTGTTTTCTAAATCAATTTAAATTATTTTAAATTGTCTCTAAAGCATTGTAAACTATTTTTAAATCATTTTAAAATTGTTCTTAAAGCAGTTTAAATTATTTTTGAAGTATTTGAAATAGTTTTTAAAGCACTGTAAACAGTTTTTAAAGCATTTTAAATTGTTTTGTAAGCATTTTACAGCACTTTAGAGCTTTTTAATTGTTGTTAAAGCATTTTAAAAGAATTTAAAATTGTTTTTAAAACATTTTAAAGTGTTTTTAAATTATTTTGAACTATTTTAAATTGTTTTCAAAACGTTCTAAATTGTTTCAAAAACATTTTAAATTGTTTTTAAAGCATTTTAAATTGTTGTTAAAGCATTTAAAATTGTTTTCAAAACATTTTAAAGTACTTTAAAGCTTTTTAAATTGTTTACAAAACATTTTAAAATGGGTTTAAAGCATTTTCAATTGTTGTTAAAGCACTTAAACTTATTTTTAAAATTTAAAATTGTTCTTAAATCAATTTAAATTATTTTTAAAATATTTTAAATTGTTTTTAAAGCATCTTATGCTATTTTTAAAGCATTTGAAATTGTTTTGAAAGAATTTTAAGAACATTTTAGAGTACTTTAAAGCTTTTTAAATTGTTGTTAAAGCATTTTAATAGAATTTAAAATTGTTTTTAAAACATTTTAATGTGCTTTAAATTGTTTTTAAATTATTTTGAACTAATTTAAATTGTTTTTAAAACGTTCCAACTTGTTTCAAAAACATTTTAATTTGTTTTTGAAGCATTTTAAGTTGTTTTTAACGTGTTTAAAATTGTTTTTAAAACAATTTAAAGTACTTTAAAGCTTGTTAAATTGTTTTTAAAACATTATAAAACAGTTTTAAAGCATTTTCAATTGTTGTTAAACCACTCAGACTTATTTTTAAAACATTTTAAAATGTTTCAAAAACATTTTAAAATGTTTCAAAAACATTTTAAAATCATTTAAAATTGTTTTTAAATCAATTTAAATTATTTTTAAAGTATTTTCAATTGTTTTTAAAGCACTGTAAATTATTTTTAAATCATTTTTAAATCATTTAAAATTGTTCTTAAAGCAATTTAAATTACTTTTGAAGTATTTTAAATAGTTTTTAAAGCATTGTAAACGCTTTTTAAAGCATTTTAAATTGTTTTGAAAGCATTTTAAAGTACTTTAAAGCTTTTTAAATTGCTGTTAATGCATTTTAAAAGAATTTAAAATTGTTTTTAAAACATTTTAGAGTCTTTTAAATTGTTTTTAAATTATTTTGAACTATTTTAATGTTTTTTTAAAACATTCTAAATTGTTTCAAAAACATTTTAAATTGTTTTTAAAGAATTTTAAATTGTTTTTAAAGCGTTTAAAATTGTTTTTAAAACATTTTAAAGTACTTTAAATATTTTTAAATTGTTTATAAAACATTTTAAAACGGGTTTAAAGAATTTTCAATTGTTGTTAAAGCAATTAATCTTATTTTTAAAACATTTTAAAATGTTTTTGAAATATTTTTTTTTTTTTTAAAGCATTGCAAACTATTTTTAAAGAATTCTAAAATCATTTTAAATTGTTTTGAAAGAATTTTAAACTACTTTAAAGATTTTTAAATTGTTGTTAAAGCATTTTAAAAGAATTTAAAATTGTTTTAATAACATTTTAAAGTGTTTTTAAATTATTTTGAACTATTTTAAAGTGTTTTTAAAACTTTCTAAATTGTTTCAAAAACATTTTAAATTGTTTTTAAAGTGTTTAAATCGTTTTCAAAGCATTTTAAATTCTTTTGAAAGCATTTTAAATTCTTTTGAAAGCATTTTAAAAACATTTTCAAGTACATTAAAGCTCTTTAAATTGTTTTTAAAACATTTTAAAAAGGTTTTAAAGCATTTTCAATTGTTGTTAAAGCACTTAAACTTATTTTTAAAACATTTTAAAATGTTTTTGAAACATTTTAAAATCATTTAAAATTGTTCTTAAATCAATTTAAATTATTTTTTTAGTACTTTATATTGTTTCTAAAGCATTGTAAACTATTTTTAAAGCATTTTAAAATTATTTAAAATTGTTCTTAAAGCAATTTAAATTATTTTTGAAGTATTTTAAATAGTTTTTAAAGCATTGTAAATGGTTTTTAAAACATTTTAAATTGTTTTTAAAGCATTTTAAAAACATTTTGAAGTACTTTAAAGCTTTTTTAATTGTTGTTAAAGCATTTTAAAAGAATTTAAAATTGTTTTTAAAACATTTTAGAGTGTTTTTAAATTATTTTGAACTATTTTAAATTGTTTTTAAAACGTTCTAAATTGCTTCAAAAACATTTCAAATTGTTTTTAAATCATTTTAAATTGTTTTTTAAAGCGTTTAAAATTGTTTTTAAAACATTTTAAAGTACTTTAAAGCTTCTTAAATTGTTTTTAAGACATTTTAAAACATTTTTAAAGCATTTTCAATTGTTGTTAAGACACTTACACTTATTTTTAAAACATTTTTAAAACATTTTAAAATGATTTAAAATTGTTCTTAAATCAATTTAAATTATTTTTGAAATATTTTAAATTGTTTTTAAAGCATTGTAAACTATTTTTAAAGCATTTTAAAATCATTTTGAATTGTTTTCAAAGCGTTTTAAAAACATTTTAGAGTACTTTAAAGCTTCTTAAATTGTTGTTAAAACATTTTAAAAGAATTTATAATTGTTTTTAAAACATTTTACAGTGTTTTAAATTGTTTTTAAATTATTTTGAACTATTTTAAATTGTTTTTAAAACGTTCTAAATTGTTTCAAAAACATTTTAAATTGTTTCAGAAACATTTTAAATTGTTTTTAAAGCGTTTAAAACTGTTTTTAAAACATTTTAAAGTACTTTAAAGCTTTTTAAATTATTTTTAAAGTATTTTAAATTGTTTTTAAAGCATTTTAAACTATTATTAAAACATTTCAAAATCATTTAAAATTGTTCTTAAAGCAATTTTAATTATTTTTGAATTATTTTAAATAGTTTTTAAAGCGTCGTAAACTATTTTTAAAGCATTTTAAATTGTTGTGAAAGAATTTTAAAAACATTTTAAAGTACTTTAAAGCTTTTTAAATTATTTTTAAAACATTTTAAAACGGTTTTAAACCATTTTCAATTGTTGTTAAAGCACTTAAACTTACTTTTGAAACATTTAAAAAAAAATTTGAAACATTTTAAAATCATTTAAAATTGTTCTTAAATCAATTTAAATTATTTTTGATGTATTTTATATTGTTTCTAAAGCATTGTAAACTATTTTTAAAGCATTTTAAAATCATTTAAAATTGTTCTTAAAGCAATTTAAATTATTTTTGAAGTATTTTAAATAGTTTCTAAAACATTGTAAACAGTTTTTAAAGCATTTTAAATTGTTTCGAAAGCATTTTAAAGCACTTTAAAGCTTTTTAATTGTTGTTAAAGCATTTTAAAAGAATTTAAAATTGTTTTTAAAACATTTTAAAGTGTTTTAAAATTATTTTGAACTATTTTAAAATGTTCTAAATTGTTTCAAAAACATTTCAAATTGTTTTTAAAGCATTTTAAATTGTTTTTAAAGCATTTTAAATTGTTTTTAAAGCGTTTAAAATTGTTTTTAAAACATTTTAATGTAATTTAAAGCTTTTTAAATTGTTTAAACATTTTAAAACGGGTTTAAAAAATTTTCAATTGATGTTAAAGCACTTAAACTTATTTTTAAAACATTTTAAAATAATTTAAAATTGTTCTTAAATCAATTTAAATTATTTCTAAAGTATTTTAAATTGTTTTTAAAGCATTGTAAACTATTTTTAAAGCATTTTAAATTGTTTTGAAAGAATTTTAAGAACATTTTAGAGTACTTTAAAGCTTTTTAAATTGTTGTTAAAGCATTTTAATAGAATTTAAAATTGTTTTTAAAACATTTTTAAGTGCATTAAATTGTTTTTAAATTATTTTGAACTAATTTGAATTGTTTTTAAAATGTTCCAAATTGTTTCAAAAACATTTTAAATTGTTTTTAAAGCATTTTAAGTTGTTTTTAAAGTGTTTAAAATTGTTTTTAAAACATTTTAAAGTACTTTAAAGCTTTTTAAATTGTTTTTAAAACATTTTAAAACGGTTTTAAAGCATTTTCAATTGTTGTTAAACCACTCAAACTTATTTTTAAAACATTTTAAAATGTTTTTGAAACATTTTAAAATCATTTAAAATTGTTTTTAAAACATTTTAGAGTGTTTTAAATTGTTTTTAAATTATTTTGAACTATTTTAAAGTCTTTTTAAAACATTCTAAATTGTTTCAAAAACATTTTAAATTGTTTTTAAAGCATTTTAAATTGTTTTTAAAACATTTAAAATTGTTTTTAAAACATTTTAAAGTACTTTAAAGCTTTTTAATTTGTTTATAAAATATTTTAAAACGGGTTTAGAGCATTTTGAATTGTTGTTAAAGCACTTAATCTTATTTTTAAAACATTTTAAAATGTTTTTGAAATATTTTAAAACATTTTAAAATCATTTAAAATTGCTCTTAAATCAATTTAAATTATTTTTGAAGTATTTTAAATTGTTTTTAAAGCATTGAAAACTATTTCTAAAGAATTTTAATATCATTTTAAATTGTTGAAAGCATTTTAAAATAATTTAAAATTGTTTTTAAAACATTTTAAAGTGTTTTAAATTGTTTTTAAATTATTTTGAACTATTTTAAATTTTTTTTAAAACCTTCTAAATTGTTTCAAAAACATTTTAAATTGTTTTTAAAGCATTTTAAAAACATTTTAAAGTACTTTAGAGCTCTTTAAATTGCTTTTAAACCATTTTAAAACGGTTTTAAAGCATTTTCAATTGTTGTTAAAGCACTTAAACTTATTTTTAAAACATTTTAAAATGTTTTTGAAACATTTTAAAATCATTTAAAATTGTTCTTAAATCCATTTAAATTATTTTTAAAGTATTTTATATTGTTTCTAAAGCATTGTAAACTATTTTTAAAGCATTTTAAAATCATTTAAAATTGCTCTTAAAGCAATTTAAATTATTTTTGAACTATTTTAAATAGTTTTTAAAGCATTGTAAATTTAAAGCATTTTAAATGTTTTGAAAGAACATTTTAAAGTACTTTTTTGAAATTGTTGCTAAAGCGTTTTAAATGAATTTAAAATTGTTTTTAAAACATTCTAAAGTGTTTTATATTGTTTATAAATTATTTTGAACTATTTTAAATTGTTTTTAAAACGTTCTAAATTGTTTCAAAATCATTTTAAATTTTTTTTTAAAGCATTTTAAGTTGTTTTTAAAGTGCTTAATTTATTATTTTTTAAACATTTTAAAGTACATTAAAGCTTTTTAAATTGCTTTTAAAACATTTTAAAACGGTTTTAAAGCATTTTCAATTGTTGTTAAACCACTTAACTTATTCTTAAAACATTTTAAAAAAAAATTTGAAAAATTTTAAAATCATTTAAAATTGTTTTTTAAATCAATTTAAATTATTTTTAAAGTATTTTAAATTGTTTCTAAAGCAATTTAAACTATTTTTAAAGCATTTTAAAATCTTTTAAAATTGTTCTTAAAGCAGTTTAAATTATTTTTGAAGAATTTTAAATAGTTTTTAAAGCACGGTAAGCAGTTTTTAAAGCATTTTAAATTGTTTTGAAAGCATTTTAAAGCACTTTAAAGCTTTTTAATTGTTGTTAAAGCATTTTAAAAGAATTTAAAATTGTTTTTAAAACATTTTAAAGTGTTTTTAAATTATTTTGAACTATTTTAAATTATTTTAAAATGTTCTAAATTGTTTCAAAAACATTTTAAATTGTTTTTAAAGCATTTTAAATTGTTTTTAAAGCATTTAAAATTGTTTTCAAAACATTTTAAAGTACTTTAAAGCTTTTTAAATTGTTTATAAAACATTTTAAAACGGGTTTAAAGCATTTTCAATTGTTGTTAAAGCACTTAAACTTATTTTTAAAACACTTTAAAATGTTTTTGAAACATTTTAAAATAATTTAAAATTGTTCTTAAATCAATTTAAATTATTTTTAAAGTATTTTAAATTGTTTTTAAAGCATTGTAAACTATTTTTAAAGCATTTGAAATTGTTTTGAAAGAATTTTAAGAACATTTTAGAGTACTTTAAAGCTTTTTAAATTGTTGTTAAAGCGTTTTAATAGAATTTAAAATTGTATTTAAAACATTTTAATGTGATTTAAATTGTTTTTAAATTATTTTGAACTAATTTAAATTGTTTTTAAAACGTTCCAGCTTGTTTCAAAAACATTTTAATTTGTTTTTGAAGCATTTTAAGTTGTTTTTAACGTGTTTAAAATTGTTTTTAAAACAATTTAAAGTACTTTAAAGCTTTTTAAATTGTTTTTAAAACATTTTAAAATAGTTTTAAAGCATTTTCAATTGTTGTTAAACCACTCAGACTTATTTTTAAAACATTTTAAAATGTTTCAAAAACATTTTAAAATCATTTAAAATTGTTTTTAAATCAATTTAAATTATTTTTAAAGTATTTTCAATTGTTTTTAAAGCACTGTAAATTATTTTAAAATCATTTTAAATTGTTCTTAAAGCAATTTAAATTACTTTTGAAGTATTTTAAATAGTTTTTAAAGCATTGTAAACGGTTTTTAAAGCATTTTAAATTGTTTTGAAAGCATTTTAAAGTACTTTAAAGCTTTTTAAATTGTTGTTAATGCATTTTAAAAGAATTTAAAATTGTTTTTAAAACATTTTAGAGTGTTTTAAATTGTTTTTAAATTATTTTGAACTATTTTAAAGTGTTTTTAAAACATTCTAAATTGTTTCAAAAACATTTTAAATTGTTTTTAAAGCACTTAAACTTATTTTTAAAACATTTTAAAATCATTTAAAATTGTTCTTAAATCAATTTAAATTATTCTTTTAGTACTTTATATTGTTTCTAAAGCATTGTAAACTATTTTTAAAGCATTTTAAAATTATTTAAAATTGTTCTTAAGCAATTTAAATTATTTTTGAAGTATTTTAAATAGTTTTTAAAGCATTGTAAATGGTTTTTAAAGCATTTTAAATTGTTATGAAAGCATTTTAAAAACATTTTAAAGTACCTTAAAGCTTTTTAAATTGTTGTTAAAGCATTTTAAAAGAATTTAAAATTGTTTTAAAAACATTTTAAAGTGTTTTTAAATTATTTTGAACTATTTTAAATCATTTTAAATTGTTTTTTAAAGCGTTTAAAATTATTCTTTAAAACATTTTAAAGTACTTTAAAGCTTCTTAAATTGTTTATAAAACATTTTAAAACGTTTTTAAAGCATTTTCAATTGTTGTTAAGACACTTACACTTATTTTTAAAACATTTTAAAACGTTTTTGAAACATTTTAAAATGATTTAAAATTATTCTTAAATCAATTTAAATTATTTTTGAAGTATTTTAAATTGTTTTTAAAGCATTGTAAACTATTTTTAAAGCATTTTAAAATCATTTTAAATTGTTTTCAATGTGTTTTAAAAACATTTTAGAGTACTTTAAAGCTTCTTAAATTGTTGTTAAAACATTTTAAAAGAATTTATAATTGTTTTTAAAACATTTTACAGTGTTTTAAATTGTTTTTAAATTATTTTGAACTATTTTAAATTGTTTTTAAAACGTTCTAAATTGTTTCAAAAACATTTTAATTGTTTCATAAACACTTTAAATTGTTTTTAAAGCATTTTAAATTGTTTTTAAAGCGTTTAAAATTGTTTTTAAAACATTTTGAAAAGCTTTTAAAGCATTTTCAATTGTTGTTAAAGCACTTAAACTTATTTTAAAAACATTTTAAAATGTTTTTGAAAATTTTAAAAAAAATTAAAATCATTTAAAATTGTTATTAAATCAATTTAAATTATTTTTCAAGTATTTTAAATTGTTTTTAAAGCATTGTAAACTATTTTTAAAACATTTCAAAATCATTTAAAATTGTTCTTAAAGCAATTTAAATTATTTTTGAATTATTTTAAATAGTTTTTAAAGCATCGTAAACTATTTTTAAAGCATTTTAAATTGTTGTGAAAGAATTTTAAAAACATTTTAAAGTACTTTAAAGCTTTTTAAATTGTTTTTAAAACATTTTAAAACGGTTTTAAAGCATTTTCAATTGTTGTTAAAGCACTTAAACTTACTTTTGAAACATTTTAAATTTTTTTTGAAACATTTTAAAATCATTTAAAATTGTTCTTAAATCAATTTAAATTATTTTTGATGTATTTTATATTGTTTCTAAAGCATTGTAAACTATTTTTAAAGCATTTTAAAATCATTTAAAATTCTTCTTAAAGCAATTTAAATTATTTTTGAAGTATTTTAAATAGTTTCTAAAGCACTGTAAACAGTTTTTAAACCATTTTAAATTGTTTTGAAAGCATTTTAAAGCACTTTAAAGCTTTTTGATTGTTGTTAAAGCATTTTAAAAGAATTTAAAATTGTTTTTAAAACATTTTAAAGTGTTTTTAAATTATTTTGAACTATTTTAAATTGTTTTTAAAACATTCTAAATTGTTTCAAAAACATTTTAAATTGTTTTTAAAGCATTTTAAATTGTTTTTAAAGCGTTTAAAATTGTTTTTAAAACATTTTAAAGTACTTTAAAGCTTTTTAAATTGTTTAAACATTTTAAAATGGGTTTAAAGCATTTTCAATTGTTGTTAAAGCACTTAAACTTATTTTTAAAACATTTTAAAATAATTTAAAATTGTTCTTAAATCAATTTAAATCGTTTCTAAAGTATTTGAAATTGTTTTTAAAGCATTGTAAACTATTTTTAAAGCATTTTAAATTGTTTTGAAAGAATTTTAAGAACATTTTAGAGTACTTTAAAGCTTTTTAAATTGTTTTTAAAGCGTTTTAATAGAATTTAAAATTGTTTTTAAAACATTTTAAAGTGCTTTAAATTGTTTTTAAATTATTTTGAACTAATTTAAATTGTTCTCAAAATGTTCCAAATTGTTTCAAAAACATTTTAAATTGTTTTTAAAGCATTTTAAGTTGTTTTTAAAGTGTTTAAAATTGTTTTTAAAACATTTTAAAGTACTTTAAAGCTTTTTAAATTGTTTTTAAAACATTTTAAAACGGTTTTAAAGCATTTTTAATTTTTTTGGATTGCAGGTTTCTGTGGAGTGGTTTTTGAGAGATAGAATTCGGATAATCCACAGTGTTCATCTTTTTCTTGTCGACGTTTCGAGTCTAGAAACCACTCAAACTTATTTTTAAAACATTTTAAAATGTTTTTGAAACATTTTAAAATCATTTAAAATTGTTTTTAAATCAATTTAAATTATTTTTAAAGTATTTTAAATTGTTTTTAAAGCATTGTAAACTATTTTTAAATCATTTAAAATTGTTCTTAAAGCAATTTAAATTACTTTTGAAGTATTTTAAATAGCTTTTAAAGCATTGTAAACGGTTTTTAAAGCATTTTAAATTGTTTTGAAAGCATTTTAAATTACTTTAAAGCTTTTTAAATTGTTGTTAATGCATTTTAAAAGAATTTAAAGTTGTTTTTAAAACATTTTAGACTATTTTAAATTGTTTTTAAATTATTTTGAACTTTTTTAAAGTCTTTTTAAAACATTCTAAATTGTTTCAAAAACATTTTATATTGTTTTAAACCATTTTAAATCGTTTTTTAGAGCATTTAAAATTGTTTTTAAAACATTTTAAAGTACTTTTAAGCTTTTTAAATTGTTTATAAAACATTTTAAAACGGGTTTAAAGCATTTTTCAATTGTTGTTAAAGCACTTAATCTTATTTTTAAAACATTTTAAAATGTTTTTGAAATATTTTAAAACATTTTAAAATCATTTAAACCACTCAAACTTATTTTAAAAACATTTTAAAATGTTTTTGAAACATTTTAAAATCATTTAAAATTGTTTTTAAATCAATTTAAATTATTTTTAAAGTATTTTAAATTGTTTTTAAAGCATTGTAAACTATTTTTAAATCATTTAAAATTGTTCTTAAAGCAATTTAAATTACTTTTGAAGTATTTTAAATAGCTTTTAAAGCATTGTAAACGGTTTTTAAAGCATTTTAAATTGTTTTGAAAGCATTTTAAATTACTTTAAAGCTTTTTAAATTGTTGTTAATGCATTTTAAAAGAATTTAAAGTTGTTTTTAAAACATTTTAGACTATTTTAAATTGTTTTTAAATTATTTTGAACTTTTTTAAAGTCTTTTTAAAACATTCTAAATTGTTTCAAAAACATTTTATATTGTTTTAAACCATTTTAAATTGTTTTTAGAGCATTTAAAATTGTTTTTAAAACATTTTAAAGTACTTTTAAGCTTTTTAAATTGTTTATAAAACATTTTAAAACGGGTTTAAAGCATTTTCAATTGTTGTTAAAGCACTTAATCTTATTTTTAAAACATTTTAAAATGTTTTTGAAATATTTTAAAACATTTTAAAATCATTTAAAATTGTTCTTAAATCAATTTAAATTATTTTTGAAGTATTTTAAATTGTTTTTAAAGCATTGCAAACTATTTTTAAAGAATTTTAAAATCATTTTAAATTGTTTTGAAAGCGTTTTAAATTGTTTTGAAAGCATTTTAAAGTACTTTAAAGATTTTTAAATTGTTGTTAAAGAATTTTAAAAGAATTTAAAATTGTTTTTAAAACATTTTAAAGTGTTTTAAATTGTTTTTAAATTATTTTGAACTATTTTAAAGTGTTTTTAAAACTTTCTAAATTGTTTCAAAAACATTTTAAATTGTTTTTAAAGCATTTTAAATTGTTTTTAAAGCGTATAAATCGTTTTGAAAGCATTTTAAAAACATTTAAAAGTACTTTAGAGCTCTTTAAATGGTTTTTAAAACATTTTAAAATGGTTTTAAAGCATTTTCAATTGTTGTTAAAGCACTTAAACTTATTTTTAAAACATTTAAAATGTTTTTGAAACATTTTAAAATCATTTAAAATTGTTCTTAAATCAATTTAAATTATTTTTAAAGTATGTTATATTGTTTCTAAAGCATTGTAAACTATTTTTAAAGCATTTTAAAATCATTTAAAATTGTTCTTAAAGCAATTTAAATTATTTTTGAACTATTTTAAATAGTTTTTAAAGCATTGTAAATGGTTTTTAAAGCATTTTAAATTGTTTTGAAAGCATTTTAAAAACATTTTAAAGTACTTTAAAGCTTTTTAAATTGTTGTTAAATCATTTTAAAATAATTTAAAATTGTTTTTAAACCATTTTAAAGTGTTTTTAAATTATTTTGAACTATTTTATATTGTTTTTAAAACGTTCTAAATTGCTTCAAAAACATTTCAAATTGTTTTTAAAGCATTTTAAATTGTTTTTAAAGCGTTTAAAATTGTTTTAAAACATTTTAAAGTACTTCAAAGCTTTTTAAATTGTCTATAAAACATTTTAAAACGGTTTTAAAGCGTTTTCAATTGTTGTTAAAGCACTTACACTTATTTTTAAAAAATTTTAAAATGTTTTTGAAACATTTTAAAATGATTTAAAATTGTTCTTAAATCAATTTAAATTATTTTTGAAGTATTTTAAATTGTTTTTAAAGCATTGTAAACTATTTTTAAAGTATTTTAAAATCATTTTAAATTGTTTTGAAAGCATTTTAAAAACATTTTAGAGTACTTGAAAGCTTCTTAAATTGTCGTTAAAACATTTTAAAAGAATTTATAATTGTTTTTAAAACATTTTACAGTGTTTTAAATTGTTTTTAAATTATTTTGAACTATTTTAAATTGTTTTTAAAACGTTATAAATTGTTTCAAAAACATTTTAAATTGTTTCAGAAACATTTTAAATTGTTTTTAAAACATTTTAGAGTACTTTAAAGCTTTTTAAATTGTTTTTAAAACATTTTAAAATAGTTTTAAAGCATTTTCAATTGTTGTTAAAGCACTTAAACTTATTTTAAAAACATTTTAAAATGTTTTTGAAACATTTTAAAATCATTTAAAATTGTTATTAAATCAATTTAAATTATTTTTTAAGTATTTTAAATTGTTTTTAAAGCATTGTAAATTATTTTTAAAGCATTTCAAAATCATTTAATATTGTTCTTAAAGCAATTTAAATTATTTTTGAATTATTTTAAATAGTTTTTAAAGTGTCGTAAATTGTTTTTAAAGCATTTTAAATTGTTTTGAAAGAATTTTAAAAACATTTTAAAGTACTTTAAAGCTTTTTAAATTGTTGTTAAAGCATTTTGAAAGAATTTGAAATTGTTTTTAAAACATTTTAAAGTGTTTTAAAATTATTTTGAACTATTTAAAATTGTTTTTAAAATGTTCTAAATTGTTTCAAAAACATTTTGAATTGCTTTTGAAGCATTTTAAATTGTTTTCAAAGCATTTAAAATTGTTTTAAAAACATTTTCAAGTACTTTAAAGCTTTTTAAATTGTTTTTAAAACATTTTAAAACTTCTTTAAAGCATTTTCAATTGTTGTTAAAGCACTTAGAGCTGCCCAGCCAGAAGATCGATAAACAAATCCAATACATGAGGGATCATGCCCTCATTGGGAAATTTATAGGGTTCTGGCCGACAGAAAAAGCCCTATATGGATGGATCACAGCTAAATGGAAACCCAAAGGCCACGTCACACTGCAGCTAGGACTGAAAGGGTTCTTTACTGCAATTTTCTTTTGCTTAGAAGATAAGTACAGAATCATGGACGAAGGGCCATATTTTTTCAACTCAGTTGGACTGTATCTAAGGGATTGGGTAGCAAGATTTAACCCGGACAAGGAATACCACACCTAGGCTCTAGTTTGGATCAGAATGTACTCACTTCCAGATGAATATTGGGATGAAGGCATACTCAAAGACATAGGCAATGGACTAGGGGAATACATTAAAGCAGTGGAAGAAACGAAGCTGCGCAGATACACATCCTATGCCCGCATCTGCGTTTTCATGCGCTTGGACAAAGCCCTACCGGACTCGGTAAGTCTTTCTCATCTTGACAATGAATGGATTCAACCCTTGGATTACGAACATGTACCTTTTCGCTGCCGAAAATGTCATGCTCATGGGAATTTCTTCAAGGATTGTCCGCTAAATGCCAAGGCCAATGCTCCTGACCCCTCCGACACTTTGACCCATGATGGCTTTGCCAAAGCACCCAGCCGCAAACGAGCGCACAAAAAGCCTTCGACCGGGAAAAAGCCCCAGCAAGATTCTGCCTCTGGCCCTGCTACAAGTAACAGCTTTGAAATTCTAGCCCAAGCCTCCGACGAGCAAATCCTGATCTCCAAGCCCAGCTCCACGCCCATCCCTCCTCATCCCATCCTCCTCCTTCGGGCTCCCCTCCTGAATCACAAACCTCCAAGGGTGTTAAGGCTACCCCGAAGGATAGACAAAAGGAGCCTGCTGAGAAAGCAAATGATATGGAAGTTGATGGAACTCCAGATCCCCCCAAAGCTTAGATATACCCACAGCAGGAAAAAGTCAGGTGCAACAGATGGATGAAGAACCAGAAAGTATAGATCTGGAATGACTATATATTTTAGAGCTAGAACTAGCATGCAAAAAGAAGGATTACGATAATATCCCAGAGCTTCAACTCAACAAAATGGAAGTGGTCATATCAAGGTATTATCAGTAGAAACAGCTAGGCATCCAGCCAGGAAGCCATTGGGTTGGCGGCCTCCCCCCAAAAGACTCCAAAAAGAGGGGAAGAAGAACGGATCTCCAGCGAACAATAACAGTAGGGAAAATCCTGGTGGACTCAGGCAGGTATGCAAAATTGACAAAGTACTACAAACCCTCTATCAATAGTGAATCATGAAGCTCATTTCATGGAACTTAAGGGGGATCAATAGCCCAAGGAAACTAAGAATGTTAAAAAATATGCTAAAGATGGAAACGCCGCAACTATGCTTTCTTCATGAAACCAAGTGTAACAGCACTACACTAGGAAGCATCCTTTCTAAAGCATGGCCAGGTTGTTAATCGGTGGCAGTGGATGCCTCAGGAGCATCAGGAGGGCTTGCCATTGCATGGAACATGCAAGCGCTAACCCTCTCCGACTTCCATGCTTCTCACCACCTCATTCAGGCCACCTTCCACATATTAGGCACCAATATACATGGAAACCTCTCCAATGTTTATTTCCCGCAGGAAGCAGGAAACAAAATAGCTCTTCTCAATACAATAGAATCTCTTAATAACAAAAGATTGCATCCTCTTTGGATCATTGGAGGGGATTTTAACATGATCACCAAGCTGGAGGAAAAGCTTGGGGGAAGAAACAAGTTGGAACAGGAAAATACCCACTTTAAAGACTTCATCCAAAACACTTCTCTAATCGACCTGCAATTTTGTAATGGTACGTACACATGGAGTAATCGAAGAGCAAGGAAGCACCAAATCGCTTCTAAACTTGACATATTTCTCATATCAGATAACTCGGTTCACTTAGGAGGAGACATAGCTGCTGCAATTCTCCCCCATTCAGGCTCAGATCATTGGCCAATCTCCCTCCAGTGGCAAAGACCAGGCAACACCACCAGGAGGCCCTTCCGCTTTGAAGAGTTCTGGCTCACCCACCCTGCATTCAAAGACTTCATCAGAACCACTTAGAAAACCTTCATTCTGCCAGAAGGCTCCAAAATGTTTCAGTTCCAATAGAAACTTAAATATTTAAAATCCCATTTAAAGCACTGGAACAATGAGACCTTTGGAAACATCTTTAAGGCGCAACAAGACTTAAATAAGGAAATGGCAGATCCCCAGCAACAAGTAATCACAGGGGGTCACACGGAGGGGACCCTGGAGTAGGAGCAGCGCATCCACAATTAGCTGGAGGAGAGGAGAAAGCAGGAGGAGATTTTATGGAAGCAGAAGTCCAAGATCAGATGGCTGAAAGAGGGTGAATGGAACACTAAATTCTTTCACCGAACCACTGTTCAACGAAGAATGCACAACAATATCCCCTTCATTCAGAAGCAAGGTGGGGCAAGGGTAGAACATCATGAAGAAATCGAGGAGGAATTCCTAAATCACTTCAAGCAAGTTCATCAAGAGCCCAATGCAGATAGGTGACCTGTAATAGAAAGAAATACCCAAAATGTGCTAAAACTTATCACTGAGGAACACAACGAACTTCTCCTTCACCCTATCCTTACCCAGGAGGTGGATACAACCATGTCCCAACTCAAGGAGGATAAAGCCCCTGGCCTGGACGACTTCACCACAACTTTCTTTCACACCTTCTGGGAGCTGATAAAAATTGAGGTCTGGCAAGTGGTGGAGGAATCGAGAGCTCTTCATTGGCTGCTACCTTCTCTCAATTCAACTTTCATTGCACTTATACCAAAAGAGGAGGAATCCATCACCCCGGACAAATTCCGACCAATTTCTCTATGCAACGTCATATACAAACTAATCTCTAAAGTTATCGCTAACAGGTTAAAGCCCCTCTTGCCATTGCTCATCTCACTGGAACAATTTGGTTATGTGGAAGGGAGACAGATCATGGACGGAATTATCCTCTCGCATGAGATTATACACTCCCTCAAGCATTCCAATCAGGCAGGTATGATTCTAAATCTTGATCTTTCTAAGGCCTTTGATAAGCTCAATTGGACTTACATTCAGAAAATGTTAATTGCCTTTGGATTCTCTCCTATGTGGAATCGTTGGATCATGAGTCTTATCTCCTCATCCTTCTTTTCCATTCTTTTGAACGGGATCCCATCTCGACCCTTCAGTCCCTCTCGAGGAATCAGGCAGGGTGACCCTCTTTCCCCCTTCCTCTTTGTATTAATGGCTGAAGGCTTGGGACGTCACATCAAACAAGCCCTCCTCTCCCAACAACTTAAAGGTCTCTCCATTCACCAATCCCTAGCTATAACTCATCAGCAGTTTGTTGATGACAACATGCTCTTTGGCTACCCATCAGTCCAGGAAGCTTCCCGCTTCAAAGCCCTGCTCAATGACTTCTCCGAGGCCTCAGGAACCAACATCAATAATACCAAGTCGCAGATCTTTTTCTTTCACACCCCACCTGTTGTTAAGAATGTTGTAGCCCGAATATTGGGGTTCCCCATTGCCACTCTTCCTTCCAAATACCTTGGAGCCCCCCTTATTGCTTCAGCCATCAAGCACTCCTCCTGGCGCATTCTCATCAAGAAGCTTGAATCCCGCCTCAACCTTTGGACGCACAGAACACTGAACATTGCCAGTCGTGTAGTGCTCATAAAAGCAGTACTACAGGCAATGTCGCTTTACTTATTCTCAATCCTAGCGGCGCCTAAATGGGTTTTAAAAAGAATTCGGGATCTACAGTGTGGCTTCCTCTGGGGAAATTCAGCTACAAACCGCAAATGGGCCCTGCTAAAATGGACCACTATCTGCACACCCAAGGAAAAAGGGGGCATTGGCCTGAGGGATCCCATTCACAACAATGCTATCATGAGCACCAATTGGTGGTAATGGCTCTCTACCCCAGAAAAACCCTGGGTAGCCATTTGGACTGCCAAATACGCCAATCACAGACCTCAGGAGGAGCTCATCAGGTTTACTCCCAATGTCAAAGGCTTGCTAATATGGAATGCGGCCAAACAACACTTCCAGTTGATTCAACAGCACAGTTTTTGGGAAGTAAGAAATGGAAGAACAACACGATTCTGGATGGATGCCTGGAACCAATTGCCACAGCTTATCCACATTCTAAATCCGCTTCCAAACTACATTAGAGAGGAACGACAACAGGAAAAGATTTGGCAGTATTGGACTCAGGAGACAGAGCAAGGCTTCAGGAAATGGAAACAAGGTGACTAGCTCATCAGAAATGAGGAACACCTATTCATTGAGGATCTGGAAAGGGAGCTACACAAAAGGAGCATCAGATACTCCGAAGGCAGGGACATTCTTCAATGGGGTTACCAGCATAAAGGCACATTTACCACTTCCGAGGCCTACAAAATTATGTGCACTGACTCTACGCCCCCTCACCCAATTTGGAGCAAAATCTGTGGGTTAGGTTCTTGGCCTAAAGTCTCCTTCTTCTTTGGCTGGTCAGACATCAGAGAATCCTCACCTGGGATAAACTTAGACGAAGAAACTATCATGGCCCCTCTATCTGTGTTAATTATAAATCCCAGGAGGAAACACTCCAACACCTCTTGGACTCTTGCCCCTTAGCCAATCAGTTGTGGGAGAAGGCAAGCTTCAAATGTCAAAGAATATGCAGACTTGCAGACGATATCACAAACTCTTTGCGTCATTGGAAAAACAATCCATATAAAAGTGAAATTCTCAACCATTTATGGAAAATAATCCCCGGGCTCCTCTTATGGAGCATATGGAAAGAAAGGAACAAGCGCATATTCAAAGATCAATGTTCCCCGTTAGAAAGTATCTAGAGCACGCACTGTGTGAATCTCAAAGAGACGCTGATGCTCTGCTCATGGACTAAGGAGGACCTACCGACTCAAGACAGTGAGAAAGCCATCTGGGAGAACTGGAATATGCAACTCCCTCAGGAATTTCACAACAAACCCCTCCCTAAAAGAAGCAACATAAAAAAGGTCTCCTGAACGGCCCCTCCAAAGCACACCTTCAAGCTTAACTTTGATGGAGCCTCAAAGGGCAATCCTGGAACAACAGGCTTTGGCGGAATTTTTAGAAATCATGTAGGTTCGCCTCTTCTGATCTACTATGGAAACATTCGGTGGGACACCAATAACTCGGCTAAGTTAGACGGTCTATGGAAAGCTCTCCTTCTTTCATGGAAACACAACTTCCATCCCCTGGAGGTGGAAGGAGATTCCCAGATCCTAATTAACATGGCCAAGCATCTCCTAAATGGATCTTATGCAAGGAAAATAGCCACTAGTTGGAGGCTTGAAGCAAGACTGGAAGCCATAGAACAAGCGCTTCTCAGTAATAGGGCCATCACCTTCAATCACATAAAGAGGGAAGGCAACAAGGTGGCTGACCTTATGGCCAATTTGGGTGTGGAAAATGAGAATACTCTACTCACAAGGACTCTAGACATCATATCGAATCATGATCAGGCACAAGAATGCAATTGACTGGTCCAAATCGACGCCACCCCCCCCCCCCCGATGCAGGTGCTTGAGGCTATAATCAAGGAGATGGGATGGGCGACCACCGAAGGACACCTGCCCGCCATGCGCAGAAGTGTTGTATTCACATGGGGAAATGGACATTCTAAGAGGCGCGGGATCTGGAATAAAGGTAGGCAATAGAGGAGCATTAATGCTCTGTTCACCCCCGCACGCAAAGCTGGGCTCGGCTCCCATGAATGCCACAGTAATGGAAGGAGCGCCTCGAGGCAAAGATGGATGCATTATATATGGTTGCAAAATTAGATTCACAACGCTAATTCAGGCTCTGTTTGGGTTTTTCTGCCGCCTCTGGCGCTGCTGGTCGCTCCTAGCATTTGTCTCTCTACCTACTTGCAAGTCCCTCGCCCGTCTGTTTGGTCTATTCCCCCGCCTGTGTCTGGTCTCCCCTTGGCTGTTCTGGGCTCCAAGTCTACTTTGAGTTCCAATTTGACTTTAGGCAAAGACGCTCTGTTCGACCCTGTAATCATGCCCCAGCCTTGACAGCGAATGCTCAGCCGTCGAGGCACCTCCTGAGGTGGCTCCTCGCGCCCTTCAATCACCGAAGACACTTCCAATCACCGCCATTGCCATTGCCCCCACACTGAAGGAGCAAGCTTCCTTCGGCCCAGCCAATTTCTGGATGCCAGCGCTCCTGGGTCCTCTTCCTCGCCCTCCTTTGGCTCAGCAATATTCAATTTCAACAGTTCTCTGAACCGTCCCCAGATCAGTGCCCATGTTTCGGTGCTTTTCATTGAGGAGGCCCAAGATGAGGGCGAATCCAATGCTTAACGGGAGACAATGCCAATTGCTGGATCCATGAGAGCTATGGAGATACCCTCTACAGACCCTGTGAATGTAACGGAAAGGCCAACTTCTGGCTCCACGAGTGCTAGGGAGATGCTGACCAGCCAGAACAAGGACGTCAAGATGGAGCCTGTCCCGACTGCTACGGAGGAGGTCCAAGCTCAGGACTTGGCGGATTTCGGGTGGTGCAGGATTGTGGAGGAGGTCCCTGAAGACTAACTGCAGCTTCTCTCCAAGTTTTGCGGACCGATAGTGGGGGCTTTTGGTCACTTCTGATGCTCTTGGCTATGTAATTGTGTTAAAGTTGTTGTGTAATTGTCTGTGTCAATGCTGTTGAGTAATTGTCTGTGTTCAGGTTCTTGGACTTTTTCTATGTGGTTGGGGAATTATTTTGGCTCCCCTGCGCGAGATTGGTTTTTCGGCTCCTCTGGCACCCCTACGTGGGATAGCCTAATGGTTTGGTTCGTCCTCTCAGACTGCGAACTCTGATGTTCCATGCTGCCATTACCTCTAGGAAGCTGGTTCTTTTTGTCAAGTAATGTTGTAATTGTTCTATATTAATGTAAATAATATAATAGTTTTACCAAGAAAGAAAAATTGTTGTTAAAGCACTTAAACTTATTTTTGAAACATTTTAAAATCATTTAAAATTGTTCTTAAATCAATTTAAATTACTTTTAGAGTATTTTATATTGTTTCTAAAGCATTGTAAACTATTTTTAAAGCATTTTAAAATCATTTAAACTTGTTCTTAAAGCAATTTAAACTATTTTTGATGTATTTTAAACAGTTTTTAAAGCATTGTAAACGGTTTTTAAAGTGTTTTAAACTGTTTTGAAAGCATTTTAAAGTACTTTAAAGATTTTTAAATTGTTGCTAAAGCGTTTTAAAAGAATTTAAAATTGTTTTTAAAACATTCTAAAGTGTTTCAAATTGTTTATAAATTATTTTGAACTATTTTAAATTGTTTTTAAAACATTCTAAATTGTTTCAAAAGCATTTTAAATTGTTTTTAAAGCATTTTTAGTTGTTTTTAAAGTGTTTAATTTAATTTTTTTTTAACATTTTAAAGTACTTTAAAGCTTTTTAAATTGCTTTTAAAAAGTTTTAAAACGGTTTTAAAGAATTTTCAATTGTTGTTAAACCACTTAAACTTATTCTTAAAACATTTTAAAATGATTTTGAAACATTTTAAAATCATTTAAAATTATTTTTAAATCAATTTAAATTATTTTTAAAGTATTTTAAATTGTTTCTAAAGCATTGTAAACTATTTTTAAAGCATTTTAAAATCATTTAAAATTGTTCTTAAAGCAATTTAAATTATTTTTGAAGTATTTTAAATAGTTTTTAAAGTACTGTAAACGGTTTTTAAAGCATTTTAAATTGTTTTTAAAGCGTTTAAAATTGTTTTTAACACATTTTAAATTGTCTTGAAAGCCTTTTAAAGAACTTTAAAGCTTTTTAATTGTTGCTAAAGCATTTTAAAAGAATTTAAAATTGTTTTTAAAACATTTTAAAGTGTTTTTAAATTATTTTGAACTATTTTAAATTGTTTTTAAAACGTTATAAATTGTTTCAAAAACATTTTAAATTGTTTTTAAAGCATTTTAAATTGTTTTTAAAGCGTTTAAAATTGTTTTTAAAACATTTTAAAGTACTTTAAAGCTTTTTAAATTATTTATAAAACATTTTAAAATGGGTTTAAAGCATTTTCAATTGTTGTTAAAGCACTTAAACTTATTTTTAAAACGGTTTTAAAGCATTTTAAATTGTTTTGAAAGCATTTTAAAGTACTTTAAAGCTTCTTAAATCATTGTTAATGCATTTTAAAAGAATTTAAAATTGTTTTTAAAACATTTTAGAGTGTTTTAAATTGTTTTTAAATTATTTTGAACTATTTTAAAGTGTTTTTAAAACATTCTAAATTGTTTCAAAAACATTTTAAATTATTTTTAAAGAATTTTAAATTGTTTTTAAAGCGTTTAAAATTGTTTTTAAAACATTTTAAAGTACTTTAAAGATTTTTAAATTGTTTATAAAACATTTTAAAACGGGTTTAAAGCATTTTCAGTTGTGGTTAAAGCACTTAATCTTATTTTTAAAACATTTTAAAATCATTTAAAATTGTTCTTAAATCAATTTAAATTATTTTGAATGTATTTTAAATTGTTTTTAAAGCATTGCAAATTACTTTTAAAGAATTTTAAAATCATTTTAAATTGTTTTTAAAGCGTTTAAATCGTTTTTAAAGCATTTTTAATTGTTTTCAAAGCATTTTAAAAACATTTTAAAGTACTTTAAAGCTCTTCAAATTATTTTTAAAACATTTTAAAATGGTTTTAAAGCATTTTCAATTGTTGTTAAATCACTTAAACTTATTTTTAAAACATTTTAAAATGTTTTTGAAACATTTTAAAATCATTTAAAATTATTCTTAAATCAATTTAAATTATTTTTAAAGTATTTTATATTGTTTCTAAAGCATTGTAAATGGTTTTTAAAGCATTTTAAATTGTTTTGAAAGCATTTAAAAAACATTTTAAAGAACTTTAAAGCTTTTTAAATTAATGTTAAAGCATTTTAAAAGAATTTAAAATTGTTTTTAAAACATTTTAAAGTGTTTTTAAATTATTTTGAACTATTTTAAATTGTTTTTAAAACAGTTCGAAATTGCTTCAAAAACATTTCAAATTGTTTTTAAAGCATTTTAAATTGTTTTTAAAGCGTTTAAAATTGTTTTTCAAACATTTTAAAGTACTTTAAAGCTTTTTAAATTGTTTATAAAACATTTTAAAACGGTTTTAAAGCATTTTCAATTGTTGTTAAAGCACTTACGCTTATTTTTAAAACATTTTAAAATGATTTAAAATTGTTCTTAAATCAAATTAAATTATTTTTGAAGTATTTTAAATTGTTTTTAAAGCATTGTAAACTACTTTTAAAGCATTTTAAAATCATTTTAAATTGTTTTGAAAGCATTTTAAAAACATTTTAGAGTACTTTAAAGCTTCTTAAATTGTTGTTAAAACATTTTAAAAGAATTTATAATTATTTTTAAAACATTTTACAATGTTTTAAATTGTTTTTAAATTATTTTGAACTATTTTAAATTGTTTTTAAAACGTTATAAATTGTTTCAAAAACATTTTAAATTGTTTCAGAAACATTTTAAATTGTTTTTAAAGCATTGTAAACTATTTTTAAAGCATTTCAAACTCATTTAAATTTGTTCTTAAACAAATTTAAATTATTTTTGAATTATTTTAAATAGTTTTTAAATGGGTTGAAAGAATTTTCAATTATTGTTAAAGCACTTAATCTTATTTTTAAAACATTTTAAAATGTTTTTGAAATATTTTAAAGCATTTTAAAATCATTTCAAATTGTTCTTAAATCAATTTAAAGAATTGTTTTTAAAGCGTTGCAAACTATTTTTAAAGAATTTTAAAATCATTTTAAATTGTTTTGAAAGCATTTTAAAAACATTTTAAAGTTCTTTAAAGAATTTTAAATTGTTGTTAAAGCATTTTAAAAGAATTTAAAATTGTTTTAAAACATTTTAAAGTGTTTTAAATTTTTTTAAATTTTTTTTTGAACTATTTTAAAGTGTTTTTAAAACTTTATAAATTGTTTCAAAAACATTTTAAATTGTTTCAAAAACATTTTAAATTGTTTTTAAATTATTTTGAACTATTTTAAATTGTTTTTAAAACGTTCTAAATTGCTTCAAAAACATTTCAAATTGTTTTTAAAGCATTTTAAATTGTTTTTAAAGTGTTGAAAATTGTTTTTAAAACATTTTAAAGTTCTTTAAAGCTTTTCAAATTGTTTATAAAACATTTTAAAACGGTTTTAAAGCATTTTCAATTGTTGTTAAAGAACTTACACTTATTTTTAAAACATTTTAAAATGTTTTTGAAACATTTTAAAATGTTTTTGAAACATTTTAAAATGATTTAAAATTGTTCTTAACTCAATTTAAATTTTTTTTGAATTATTTTAATTTTTTTTTAAAGCATTGTAAAATATTTTTAAAGCATTTTAAATTGTTTTGAAAGCATTTTAAAACATTTTAGAGTACTTTAAAGCTTCTTAAATTGTTGTTAAAACATTTTAAAAGAACTTATAATTGTTTTTAAAACATTTTACAGTGTTTTAAACTGTTTTTAAATTATTTTGAACTATTTTAAATTGTTTTTAGAACATTCTAAATTGCTTCAAAAACATTTTATATTGTTTCAGAAACATTTTAAATTGTTTTTAAAGCATTTTAAATTGTTCTTAAAGCGTTTAAAATTATTTTTAAAACATTTTAAAGTACTTTAAAGCTTTTTAAATTGTTTATAGAACATTTTAAAATGGTTTTAAAGCATCTTCAATTGTTGTTAAAGCACTTAAACTTATTTTAAAAACATTTTAAAATGTTTTTGAAACATTTTGTAATCATTTAAAATTGTTATTAAATAAATTTAAATTATTTTTAAAGTATTTTCAATTGTTTTTAAAGCATTGTAAACTATTTTTAAATCATTTAAAATTGTTCTTAAAGCAATTTAAATTATTTTTGAATTATTTTAAATAGTTTTTAAAGCGTCGTAAACAGTTTTTAAAGCATTTTAAATTGTTTTGAAATAATTTTAAAAACATTTTAAAGTACTTTAAAGCTTTTAAAATTGTTGTTAAAGCATTTTGAAAGAATTTAAAATTGTTTTTAAAACATTTTAAAGTGTTTTTAAATTATTTTGAACTATTTAAAATTGTTTTTAAAATGTTCTAAATTGTTTCAAAAACATTTTAAAGTACTTTAAAGCTTTTTGAATTGTTTTTAAAACATTTTAAAACGGTTTTAAAACATTTTCAATTCTTGTTAAAGCACTTAAACTTATTTTTGAAACATTTTAAAATCATTTAAAATTGTTCTTAAATCAGTTTAAATTATTTTTAAAGTATTTTATATTGTTTCTAAAGCATTGTAAACTATTTTTAAAGCATTTTAAAATCATTTAAAATTGTTCTTAAAGCAATTTAAATTATTTTTGATGTATTTTAAACAGTTTTTAAAGCATTGTAAACGTTTTTTAAAGCATTTTAAACTGTTTTGAAAGCATTTTAAAAATATTTTAAAGTACTTTAGAGATTTTCAAATTGTTGTAAAATCGTTTTAAAAGAATTTAAAGTTGTTTTTAAAACATTCTAAAGTGTTTTAAATTGTTTATAAATTATTTTGAACTATTTTAAATTGTTTTTAAAACATTCTAAATTGTTTCAAAGACATTTTAAATTGTTTTAAAAGCATTTTAAGGTTTTTTTAAAGTGTTTAATTTTTTTATTTTTATTTTTAACCTTTTAAAGTACTTTAAAGCTTTTTAAATTGTTTTTAAAACATTTTAAAACGGTTTTAAAGCATTTTCAGTTGTTGTTAAACCACTTAAGCTTATTCTTAAAACATTTTAAAATGTTTTGAAACATTTTAAAATCATTTAAAATGTTTTGAAACATTTTAAAATCATTTAAAATTGTTTTGAAACATTTTAAAATCATTTAAAATTGTTTTTAAATCAATTTAAATTATTTTTAAAGTATTTTAAAATATTTTTAAAGCATTTTAAACTATTTTTAAAGCATTTCAAAATCATTTAAAATTGTTCTTAAAGCAATTTAAATTATTTTTGAAGTATTTTAAATAGTTTTTAAAGCATTGTAAATGGTTTTTAAAGCATTTTAAATTGTTTTGAAAGCATTTTAAAAGCATTTTAAAGCACCTTAAAGCTTTTTAATTGTTGTTAAAGCATTTAAAAAAAAATTAAAATTGTTTTTAAAACTTTTTAAAGTGTTTTTAAATTATTTTGAACTATTTTAAATTGTTTTTCAAATGTTGTAAATTGTTTCAGAAACATTTTAAATTGTTTTTAAAGCGTTTAATTTTTCTTTTTAAACATTTTAAAGTACTTTAATGGTTTTTAAATTGTTTATAAAACATTTTGAAACGGATTTAAGGCATTTTTAATTGTTGCTAAAGCACTTAAACTTATTTTTAAAACATTTTAAATGTTTTTGAAACATTTTAAAATAATTTAAAATTGTTCTTAAATCAATTTAAACTATTTTTAAAGCATTTTAAATTGTTTTGAAAGAGTTTTAAAAACATTTTAGAGTACTTTAAAGCTTTTTAAATTGTTGTTAAAGCATTTTAGTAGAATTTAAAATTGTTTTTAAAACATTTTAAAGTGTTTTAAATTATTTTGAACTGATTTAAATTGTTTTTAAAACGTTCCAAATTGTTTCAAAAACATTTTAAATTGTATTTAAAGCATTTTAAGTTGTTTTTAAAGTGTTTAAAATTGTTTTTAAAACATTCTAAAGTACTTTAAAGCTCTTTAAATTGTTTTTAAGACATTTTAAAACGGTTTTAAAGCATTTTCAATTGTTGTTAAACCACTCAAACTTATTTTTAAAACATTTTAAAATGTTTTTGAAACATTTTAAAATCATTTAAAATTGTTTTTAAATCAATTTCAATTTTTTTTAAAGTATTTTAAATTGTTTTTAAAGCATTCTTAAAGCAATTTAAATTACTTTTGAAGTATTTTAAATAGTTTTTAAATCATTGTAAACTGTTTTTAAAGCATTTTAAATTGTTTTGAAAGCATTTTAAAGTACTTTAAAGCTTTTTAAATTGCTGTTAATGCATTTTAAAAGAATTTAAAATTGTTTTAAAAACATGTTTGAGTGTTTTAAATTGTTTTTAAATTATTTTGAACTATTTTAAAGTGTTTTTAAAACATTTTAAGATGTTTTTGAAATATTTTAAAACATTTTAAAATCATTTAAAATTGTTCTTAAATCAATTTAAATTATTTTTAAAGTATTTTAAATTGTTTTTAAAGAATTTCAAACTATTTTTAAAGAATTTTAAAATCATTTTAAATTGTTTTGAAAGAGTTTTAAATTGTTTTGAAAGCATTTTAAAAACAATTTTAAAGTACTTTAAAGATTTTTAAATTGTTGTTAAAGCATTTTAAAAGAATTTAATTTTTTTTAAAACATTTTAAAGTGTTTTTAATTGTTTTTAAATTATTTTGAACTATTTTAAAGTGTTTTAAAACTTTCTAAATTGTTTCAAAAACGTTTTAAATTGTTTTTAAAGCATTTTAAATTGTTTTGAAGCATCTAAATCATTTTGAAAGCATTTTAAATTGTTTTGAAAGCATTATAAAAACATTTTAAAGTACTTTAAAGCTCTTTAAATTGTTTTTAAAACATTTTAAAACGGTTTTAAATCATTTTCAATTGTTGTTAAAGCACTTAAACTTATTTTTAAAACATTTTAAAATGTTTTTGAAACATTTTAAAATCATTTAAAATTGTTCTTAAATCAATTTAAATTATTTTTCAAGTATTTTATATTGTTTCTAATGCACTGTAAACTATTTTTACATCATTTTTAAATCATTTAAAATTGTTCTTAAAGCAATTTAAATTATTTTTGAAGTATTTTAAATAGATTTTAAAGCATTGTAAATGGTTTTTAAAGCATTTTAAAATTGTTTTGAAAGCATTTTAAAACCATTTTAAAGTACTTCAAAGCTTTTTAAATTGTTGTTAAATCACTTTAAAAGAATTTAAAATTGTTTTTAAAACATTTTAAAGTGTTTTTAAATTATTTTGAACTATTCTAAATTGTTTTTAAAACATTCTAAATTGCTTGAAAAACATTTCAAATTGTTTTTAAAGAATTTTAAATTGTTTTTAAAGCGTTGAAAATTGTTTTTAAAACATTTTAAAGATCTTTAAAACTTTTTAAATTGTTTATAAAACATTTCAAAACGGTTTTAAAGCATTTTCAATTGTTGTTAAAGCACTTACACTTATTTTTAAAACATTTTAAAATGTTTTTGAAACATTTTAAAATAATTTAAAATTGCTGCTAAATCAATTTAAATTATTTTTGAAGTATTTTAAATTGTTTTTAAAGCATTGTAAACTATTTCTAAAGCATTTTAAAATCATTTTAAATTGTTTTGAAAGCATTTTAAAAACATTTTAGAGTACTTTAAAGCTTCTTAAATTGTTGTTAAAACATTTTAAAAGAATTTATAATTGTTTTTAAAAAACATTTTAAATTGTTTTTAAATTATTTTGAACTATTTTAAATTGTTTTTAAAACGTTCTAAATTGTTTCAAAAACATTTTAAATTGTTTCAGAAACATTTTAAATTGTTCTTAAAGCATTTTAAATTGTTTTTAAAGCGTTTAAAATTGTTTTTAAAACATTTTAAAGTACTTTAAAGCTTTTTTAATTGTTTATAAAGCATTTTAAAACGGGTTTAAAGCATTTTCAATTGTTGTTAAAGCACTTAAACTTATTTTTAAAACATTTTAAAATGATTTTGAAACATTTCAAAATCATTTAAAATTGTTATTAAATCAATTTAAATTATTTTTAAAGTATTTTAAATTGTTTTTAAAGCATTGTAAACTATTTTTAAAGCATATCAAAATCATTTAAAATTGTTCTTAAAGAAATTTAAATTATTTTTTAATTATTGGAAATAGTTTTTAAAGCGTCGTAAACTGTTTTTAAATCATTTTAAATTGTTTTGAAATAATTTTAAAAACATTTTAAAGTACTTTAAAGCTTTTTAAATTGTTGTTAAAGCATTTTGAAAGAATTTAAAATTATTTTTAAAACATTTTAAAGTTTTTTTAATTTATTTTGAACTATTTAAAATTGTTTTTAAAATGTTCTAAATTGTTTCAAAAACACTTTAAATTGTTTTTGAAGCATTTTACATTGTTTTTAAAGGGTTTAAAATTGTTTTAAAAACATTTTAATGTACTTTAAAGCTTTTTAAATGGTTTTAAAGCATTTTCAATTCTTGTTAAAGCACTTAAACTTATTTTTGAAACATTTTAAAATCATTTAAAATTGTTCTTAAATCAATTTAAATTATTTTAAAGTATTTTATATTGTTTCTAAAGGATCGAAAACTATTTTTAAAGCATTTTAAAATCATTTAAAATTGTTCTTAAAGCAATTTAAATTGTTTTTGATGTATTTTAAACTGTTTTTAAAGCATTGTAAACGGTTTTTAAATCATTTTAAACTGTTTTGAAAGCATTTTAAAAACATTTTAAAGTACTTTAAAGCTTTTTAAATTGTTGTTAAAGCATTTTAAAAGAATATAAAATTATTTTTAAAACATTCTAAAGTGTTTTAAATTGTTTATAAATTATTTTGAACTATTTTAAATTGTTTTTAAAATGTTCTAAATTGTTTCAGAAACATTTTAAATTGTTTTTAAAGCATTTTAAGTTGTTTTTAAAGTGTTTAACTTATTTTTTTTTAAACATTTTAAAGTACTTTAAAGCTTTTTAAATTGTTTTTTAAAACATTTTGAAATGGTTTTAAAGAATTTTCAATTGCTGTTAAACCACTTAAACTTATTCTTAAAACATTTTAAAATGTTTTTGAAACATTTTAAAATCTTTTAAAATTGTTCTTAAATCAATTTAAATTATTTTTCAAGTATTTTATATTGTTTCTAAAGCATTGTAAACTATTTTTAAAGCATTTTAAAATCATTTAAAATTGTTCTTAAAGCAATTTAAATTATTTTTGAAGTATTTTAAATAGTTTTTAAAGCATTCCCCGGATGCAGGTGATTGAAGAAATGGGACGGGCGATCACCCGCGGCCACCTGCCAGCCATGCGCAAAGGAGCTGTTCACACATGGGGGAAGGGACACTCACAGCTGCGCGGGATCGGAATTAAAGTCATTCAACAGAGGAGCATAAATGCTTTGTTCACCTCTGCACGCAAAGTAGGGTCCGGCTCCTTGGCTCCCATGAATGCCACAGTAATGGCGGGAGGGCCTCGAGGCATAGGCAGATGTGTTATATATGGCTGCGGTATGGGATTCACAATGCAAATTCAGGGTCTGTTCCGTTTGTTTTTGCAGCCTCTGGCGCTGCTTGTCGCTCCAAGCATTTGCCTTTCTGTTTGGGCTACTCCCCCGCCTGCATATGGTCTTCCCTTGGCTGTTCTGGGATTCAATTTAGCTTTGAGCTCGATCCCAGCCTCAGGCATAGAGACTTTGTTTGGCCCTGTAGTCATGGTTCGGCCTCGATAGCGAATGCTCAGCCGTCGAGGCACCTCCCGAGGTGGGTCCTCGTGCCCCCTGTTGATGAAGACTCTCCCCATTACTGCCATTGCCATTTCCATCACACTCATGGTGCAAGCCCCCTTCGGTCCAGTCAATTCCTGGATGCCAGCGCTCTTGAGTCGTCTTCCTCACCTGCCTTTGGCTCTGCAATTTTCAATTCCAACAGTTCTTTGAACCGTCCCAAGATCAACGCCCATGTTTCGGTGCTCTTCATTGAGGAGACCCATGATGAGAGCGATTCTAGAGCCAATCGGGGGACGATGCCAACTGATGGCTCCGCGAGAACCATGGAGACTCCCTCTGTAGATCCTGTGACTGTTTCGGAAAGCCCTCTTGCTGGTCCCACGGTAGCTAAGGAGGCAATGATAAGCCAGAACGAGGATGTCAAGATGGAGCATGTTCCGACAGCTACGGAGGAGGCTCATGACATGGCGGAATTTGGGTGGTGCAGGGTAGTGGAGGAGGATCCTGAAGACTAGACGCAACTTCTTATCAGGTCTCTGCGGCCCGTTAGTGAGGGCATTCGGTCACTCTTGTTGTTTTCAGATATGCTCTTGTGTCAAAACTGTGGTGTTACTGTCTATGTCAATGCTGATGAAAAATTGTCTATGTTTGGGTTCTGGAATTTTTTCTCCGTGGCTGGGAAAGTTTTTGGCTCCCCTGCGCGAGATTAGTTTGTTGTTCCACTGGCGCCCCTGCGTGGGTTGGTTTTTTGGTTTGGTTAGTCCTCTGAGACTGTGGTCTCTGTTGTTCCATGCTGCCATCACCTCCAGGTAGCTGGTTCTTTTTGTTATGTAAGGATGTAATTGTTCTCTGATAATGAAAATAATAGAATAGTTTTAACGAGAAAAAAAATAGTTTTTAAAGCATTGTAAACGGTTTTTAAAGCATTTTAAATTGTTTTGAAACCATTTTAAAAGAATTCTAAAGCACTTTAAAGCTTTTTAATTGTTGTTAAAGCATCTTAAAAGAATTTAAAATTGTTTTTAAAACATTTTAAAGTGTTTTTAAATTATTTTGTACTATTTTAAATTGTTTTTAAAACGTTCTAAATCATTACAAAAACATTTTAAATTGTTTTTAAAGCATTTTAAATTGTTTTTAGAGTGTTTAAAATTGTTTTTAAAACATTTTAAAGTACTTTAAAGCTTTTTAAATTTTTTATAAAACATTTTAAAACAGGTTTAAAGCGTTTTCAAATGTTGTTAAAGCACTTAATCTTATTTTTAAAACATTTTAAAATGTTTTTGAAATATTTTAAAACATTTTAAAATCATTTAAAATTGTTCTTAAATCAATTCAAATTATTTTTAAAGTATTTTAAATTGTTTTTAAAGCATTGCAAACTATTTTTAAAGAATTTTAAAATCATTTTAAATTGTTTTGAAAGAGTTTTAAATTGTTTTGAAAGAATTTTAAAAACAATTTTAAAGTAATTTAAAGATTTTTAAATTGTTGTTAAAGCATTTTAAAAGAATTTAAAATTGTTTTTAAAACATTTTAAAGTGTTTTAAATTGTTTTTAAATTACTTTGAACTATTTTAAAGTCTTTTTAAAACCTTCTAAATTGTTTCAAAAACGTTTTGAATTGTTTTTAAAGCATTTTAAATTGTTTTTAAAGCGTTTAAATCATTTTGAAAGCATTTTAAATTGTTTTGGAAGCATTATAAAAACATTTTAAAGTACTTTAAAGCTCTTTAAATTGTTTTTAAAACATTTTAAAACAGTTTTAAAGCGTTTTCAATTGTTGTTAAAGCACTTCAACTTATTTTTAAAACATTTTAAAATGTTTTTGAAACATTATAAAATCATTTAAAATTGTTCTTAAATCAATTTGAATTATTTTTAAAGTATTTTAAATTGTTTTTAAAGCATTGTAAACTACTTTTAAAGCATTTTAAAATCATTTAAGATTGTTTTTGAAGCACTTTAAATTGTTTTGAAAGCATTTTAAAACCATTTTAAAGTACTTTAAAGCTTTTTAAATTGTTGTTAAAGCATTTTAAAAGAATTTAAAATTGTTTTTAAAACGTTTTAAAGTGTTTTAAATTTTTTGAACTATTTCAAATTGTTTTTAAAACGTTCTAAATTGCTTCAAAAACATTTCAAATTGTTTTTAAAGCATTTTAAATTGTTTTTAAAGCGTTGAAAATTGTTTTTAAAACATTTTAAAGATCTTTAAAACTTTTTAAATTGTTTATAAAACATTTTAAAACGGTTTTAAAGCATTTTCAATTGTTGTTAAAGCACTTACACTTATTTTTAAAACATTTTAAAATGTTTTTGGAACATTTTAAAATGATTTAAAATTGTTCTTAAATCAATTTAAATTATTTTTGAAGTATTTTAAATTGTTTTTAAAGCATTGTAAACTATTTCTAAAACATTTTAAAATCATTTAAATTTTTTTTGAAAGCATTTTAAAAACATTTTAGAGTACTTTAAAGCTTCTTAAATTGTTGTTAAAACATTTTAAAAGAATTTAGAATTGTTTTTAAAACATTTTACAGTGTTTTAAATTGTTTTTAAATTATTTTGAACTATTTTAAATTGTTTTTAAAATGTTGTAAATTGTTTCAAAAACATTTTAAATTGTTTCAGAAACATTTTAAATTGTTTTTAAAGCAATTTAAATTGTTTTTAAAGCGTTTAAAATTGTTTTTAAAACATTTTAAAGTACTTTAAAGCTTTTTAAATTGTTTTTAAAACATTTCAAAATGATTTTAAAGCATTTTCAATTGTTGTTAAACCACTTAAACTTATTCTTAAAACATTTTAAAATGTTTTTGAAACATTTTAAAATCATTTAAAATTGTTTTTAAATCAATTTAAATTATTTTTAAAGTATTTTAAATTGTTTTTAAAGCATTGTAAACTATTTTTAAAGCATTTTAAAATCATTTAAAATTGTTCGTAAAGCAATTTTAATTATTTTTGAAGTATTTTAAATTGTTTTTAAAGTATTGTAAACGATGTTTAAAGCATTTTAAATTGTTTTGAAAGCATTTTAAAGCACTTTAAAGATTTTTAATTGTTGTTAAAGCATTTTAAAAGAATTTAATATTGTTTTGAAAACATTTTAAAGTATTTTTAAATTATTTTGAACTATTTTAAATTGTTTTTAAAACGTTCTAAATTGTTTCAAAAACATTTTAAATTTTTTTAAAGCATTTTAAATTGTTTTTAAAGCGTTTAAAATTGTTTTTAAAACATTTGAAAGTACTTTAAAGATTTTTAAATTGTTTATAAAACATTTTAAAATGGGTTTAAAGCATTTTCAATTGTTTTTAAAGCACTTAAACTTATTTTTCAAACATTTTAAAATGTTTTTGAAACATTTTAAAACATTTTAAAATAATTTAAAATTGTTCTTAAATCAGTTTAAATTATTTTTAAAGTATTTTAAATTGTTTTTAAAGCATTGTAAACTATTTTTAAAGCATTTTAAATTGTTTTTAAATTATTTTGAACTAATTTAAATTGTTTTTAAAACATTCCAAATTGTTTCAAAAACATTTTAAATTGTTTTTAAAGAATTTTAAGTTGTTTTTAAAGTGTTTAAAATTGTTTTTAAAACATTATAAAGTACTTTAAAGCTTTTTAAATTGTTTTTAAAACGGTTTTAAAGCATTTTTAATTGTTGTTAAACCACTCAAACTTGTTTTTAAAACATTTTAAAATGTTTTTGAAACATTTTAAAATCATTTAAAATTGTTTTTAAATCAATTTAAATTATTTTTAAAGTTTTTTAAATTGTTTTTAAAGCATTGTAAACTACTTTTGAATCATTTTAAAATCATTTAAAATTCTTCTTAAAGCAATTTAAATTACTTTTGAAGTATTTTAAATAGTTTTTAAAGCATTGTAAATGGTTTTTAAAGCATTTTAAATTATTTTGAAAGCATTTTAAAGTACTTTATAGCTTTTTAAATTGTTGTTAATGCATTTTAAAAGAATTTAAAATTGTTTTTAAAACATTTTAGAGTGTTTTAAATTGTTTTTAAATTATTTTGAACTATTTTAAAGTGTTTTTAAAACATTCTAAGTTGTTTCAAAAACATTTTAAATTGTTTTTTAAAGCATTTAAATTGTTTTTAAAGCATTTTAAATTGTCTTTAAAACATTTTAAAGTACTTTAGAGCTTTTTAAATTGTTTATAAAACATTATAAAACGGGTTTAAAGCATTTTCAATTGTTGTTAAAGCACTTAATCTTATTTTTAAAACATTTTAAAATGTTTTTGAAATATTTTAAAACATTTTAAAATCATTTAAAATTGTTCTTAAATCAATTCAAATTATTTTTAAAGTATTTCAAATATTTTTTAAAGCATTGCAAACTATTTTTAAAGAATTTTAAAATCATTTTAAATTGTTTTGAAAGAGTTTTAAATTGTTTTGAAAGCATTTTAAAAACAATTTTAAAGTACTTTAAAGATTTTTAAATTGTTGTTAAAGCATTTTAAAAGAATTTAAAATTGTTTTTAAAACATTTTAAAGTGTTTTAAATTGTTTTTAAATTATTTTGAACTATTTTAAAGTGTTTTTAAAACTTTCTAAATTGTTTCAAAAACGTTTTAAATTGTTTTTTAAATTGTTTTTAAAGCATTTAAATAATTTTGAAAGCATTTTAAATTGTTTTGGAAGCATTATAAAAACATTTTAAAGTACTTTAAAGCTCTTTAAATTGTTTTTAAAACATTTTAAAACGGTTTTAAAGCGTTTTCAATTGTTGTTAAAGCACTTAAACTTATTTTTAAAACATTTTAAAATGTTTTTGAAACATTATAAAATCATTTAAAATTGTTCTTAAATCAATTTGAATTATTTTTAAAGTATTTTAAATTGTTTTTAAAGCATTGTAAACTATTTTTAAAGCATTTTAAAATCATTTAAGATTGTTTTTAAAGCACTTTAAATTGTTTTGAAAGCATTTTAAAACCATTTTAAAGTACTTTAAAGCTTTTTAAATTGTTGTTAAAGCATTTTAAAAGAATTTAAAATTGTTTTTAAAACGTTTTTAAGTGTTTTAATTTTTTTGAACTATTTCAAATTGTTTTTAAAACGTTCTAAATTGCTTCAAAAACATTTCAAATTGTTTTTAAAGCATTTTAAATTGTTTTTAAAGCGTTGAAAATTGTTTTTAAAACATTTTAAAGTTCTTTAAAACTTTTAAAATTGTTTATAAAACATTTTAAAACGGTTTTAAAGCATTTTCAATTGTTATTAAAGCACTTACACTTATTTTTAAAACATTTTAAAAGGTTTTTGGAACATTTTAAAATGGTTTAAAATTGTTCTTAAATCAATTTAAATTATTTTTGAAGTATTTTAAATTGTTTTTAAAGCATTGTAAACTATTTCTAAAGCATTTTAAAATCATTTAAAATTGTTTTGAAAGCATTTTAAAAACATTTTAGAGTACTTTAAAGCTTCTTAAATTGTTGTTAAAGCATTTTAAAAGAATTTAGAATTGTTTTTAAAACATTTTACAGTGTTTTAAATTGTTTTTAAATTATTTTGATCTATTTTAAATTGTTTTTAAAATGTTGTAAATTGTTTCAAAAACATTTTAAATTGTTTCAGAAACATTTTAAATTGTTTTTAAAGCATTTTAAATTGTTTTTAAAGCGTTTAAAATTGTTTTTAAAACATTTTAAATTACTTTAAAGCTTTTTAAATTGTTTTTAAAACATTTCAAAATGATTTTAAAGCATTTTCAATTGTTGTTAAACCACTTAAACTTATTCTTAAAACATTTTAAAATGTTTTTGAAACATTTTAAAATCATTTAAAATTATTTTTAAATCAATTTAAATTATTTTTAAAGTATTTTAAATTGTTTTTAAAGCATTGTAAACTATTTTTAAAGCATTTTCAAATCATTTAAAATTGTTCGTAAAACAATTTTAATTATTTTTGAAGTATTTTAAATAGTTTTTAAAGTATTGTAAACTATTTTTAAAGCATTTTAAATTGTTTTGAAAGCATTTTAAAGCACTTTAAAGATTTTTAATTGTTGTTAAAGCATTTTAAACGAATTTAATATTGTTTTGAAAACATTTTAAAGTGTTTTTAAATTATTTTGAACTATTTTAATTTTTTTTTAAAACGTTCTAAATTGTTTCAAAAACATTTTAAATTTTTTTAAAGCATTTTAAATTGTTTTTAAAGCGTTTAAAATTGTTTTTAAAACACTTTAAAGTACTTTAAAGATTTTTAAATTGTTTATAAAACATTTTAAAATGGGTTTAAAGCATTTTCAATTGTTTTTAAAGCACTTAAAATTATTCTTAAAACATTTTAAAATGTTTTTGAAACATTTTAAAACATTTTAAAATAATTTAAAATTGTTCTTAAATCAATTTAAATTATTTTTAAATTATTTTAAATTGTTTTTAAAGCATTGTAAACTATTTTTAAAGCATTTTAAATTGTTTTTAAATTATTTTGAACTAATTTAAATTGTTTTTAAAACGTTCCAAATTGTTTCAAATACATTTTAAATTGTTTTTTAAAGAATTTTAAGTTGTTTTTAAAGTGTTTAAAATTGTTTTTAAAACATTATAAAGTACTTTAAAGCTTTTTAAATTGTTTTTAAAACGGTTTTAAAGCATTTTTAATTGTTGTTAAACCACTCAAACTTGTTTTTAAAACATTTTAAAATGTTTTTGAAACATTTTAAAATCATTTAAAATTGTTTTTAAAGTTTTTTAAATTGTTTTTAAAGCATTGTAAACTACTTTTGAATCATTTTAAAATCATTTAAAAATCTTCTTAAAGCAATTTAAATTACTTTTGAAGTATTTTAAATAGTTTTTAAAGCAGTGTAAATGGTTTTTAATGCATTTTAAATTATTTTGAAAGCATTTTAAAGTACTCTATAACTTTTTAAATTGTTTTTAATGCATTTTAAAAGAATTTAAAATTGTTTTTCAAACATTTTAGAGTGTTTTAAATTGTTTTTAAATTATTTTGAACTATTTTAAAGTGTTTTTAAAACATTCTAAGTTGTTTCAAAAACATTTTAAATTGTTTTTAAAGCATTTAAATTGTTTTTAAAGCATTTTAAATTGTTTTTAAAGCATTTAAAAAGTGTTTTTAAAACTTTCTAAATTGTTTCAAAAACATTTTAATTTTTTTTTAAAGCATTTTAAATTGTTTTTAAAACATTTTAATTTTTTTTAAAGCGTTTAAATCATTTTGAAATCATTTTTAATTGTTTTCAAAGCCTTATAAAAACATTTTAAAGTACTTTAAAGCTCTTTAAATTGTTTTTAAAACGGTTTTAAAGAATTTTCAATTGTTGTTAAAACACTTAAACTTATTTTTAAGACATTTTAAAATGTTTTTGAAACATTTTAAAATCATTTAAAATTGTTCTTAAATCAATTTAAATTATTTTAAAAGTATTTTATATTGTTTCTAGAGCATTGTAAACTATTTTTAAAGCATTTTAAAACCATTTAATATTGTTCTTAAACAATTTAAATTATTTTTGAAGTATTTTAAATAGTTTTTAAAGCATTGTAAATGGTTTTTAAAGCATTTTAAATTGTTTTGAAAGCATTTTAAAAACATTTTAAAGTATTTTAAAGATTTTTAAATTGTTGTTAAAGCATTTTAAAAGAATTTAAAATTGTTTTTAAAACATTTTAAAGTGTTTTTAAATTATTTTGAACTATTTTAAATTGTTTTTAAAACGTTCTGAATTGCTTCAAAAACATTTCAAATTGTTTTTAAAGCATTTTAAATTGTTTTTAAAGCGTTGAAAATTGTTTTAAAACATTTTAAAGTACTTTAAAGCTTTTAAATTGTTTATAAAACATTTTAAAACATTTTTAAAGCATTTTCAATTGTTGTTAAAGCACTTACACTTATTTTTAAAACATTTTAAAATGTTTTTGAAACATTTTAAAATGATTTAAAATTGTTCTTAAATCAATTTAAATTATTTTTGAAGTATTTTAAATTGTTTTTAAAGCATTGTAAACTATTTCTAAAGCATTTTAAAATCATTTAAAATTGTTTTGAAAGCATTTTAAAATCATTTTAAATTGTTTTGAAAGCATTTTAAAAACATTTTAGAGTACTTTAAAGCTTCTTAAATTGTTGTTAAGACATTTTAAAAGAATTTATAATTGTTGTTAAAACAGTGTAAAACAATTTATATTTGTTTTTAAAACATTTTACAGTGTTTTAAATTGTTTTTAAATTATTTTGAACTATTTTAAATTGTTTTTAAAACATTCTAAATTGTTTCAAAAACATTTTAAATTGTTTCGGAAACATTTTAAACTGTGTTTAAAGCATTTTAAATCATTCTTAAAGCGTTTAAAATTGTTTTTAGAACATTTTAAAGTACTTTAAAGCTTTTTAAATTGTTTTTAAAACATTTTAAAACGGTTTTAAAGCATTTTCAGTTGTTGTTAAAGCACTTAAACTTATTTTTAAAACATTTTAAGATGTTTTTAAAACATTTTAAAATCATTTAAAATTGTTATTAAATCAATTTAAATTATTTTTAAAGTATTTTAAATTGTTTTAAAGCATTGTAAACTACTTTTCAAACATTTCAAAATCATTTAAAATTGTTCTTAAAGCAATTTAAATTATTTTTGAATTACTTTAAATAGTTTTTAAAGCGTCGTAAACAGTTTTTAAAGCATTTTAAATTGTTTTGAAATAATTTTAAAAACATTTTAAAGTACTTTAAAGCTTTTTAAATTGTTGTTAAAGCATTTTGAAAGAATTTAAAATTGTTTTTAAGACATTTTAAAGTGTTTTTAAATTATTTTGAACTATTTAAAATTGTTTTTAAAATGTTCTAAATTGTTTCAAAAACATTTTAAATTGCGTTTGAAGCATTTTAAATTGTTTTTAAAGTGTTTAAAATTGTTTTAAAAACATTTTAAAGTACTTTAAAGCTTTTTAAATTGTTTTTAAAACACTTTAAAACGGTTTTAAAGCATTTTCAATTGTTGTTAAAGCACTTAAACTTATTTTTGAAACATTTTAAAATCATTTAAAATTGTTCTTAAATCAATTTAAATTATTTTTAAAGTATTTTATATTGTTTCTAAAGCATTGTAAACTATTTTCAAAGCATTTTAAAATCATTTAAAATTGTGCTTAAAGCAATTTAAATTATTTTTGATGTATTTTCAACAGTTTTTAAAGCATTGTAAACGGTTTTTAAAGCATTTTAAACTGTTTTGCAAGCATTTTAAAATCATTTTAAATTGTTTTGAAATAATTTTAGAAATGCTTCTTAAATTGTTGTTAAAATATTTTAAAAGAATTTATAATTGTTTTTAAAACATTTTACAATGTTTTAAATTGTTTTTAAATTATTTTGAACTATTTCAAATTGTTTTTAAAACGTCTTAAATAGTTTCAAAAATATTTTAAATTGTTTTAGAAACATTTTAAATTGTTTTAGAAACATTTTAAATTGTTTTTAAAGCGTTTTAAATTGTTTTTAAAACATTTTAAAGTACTTTAAATCTTTTTAAATTGTTTATAAAACATTTTAAAACGGTTTTAAAGCATTTTCAATTATTGTTAAAGCACTTAAACTTATTTTAAAAACATTTTAAAATGTTTTTGAAACATTTTAAAAGAATTTAAAATTGTTCTTAAATCAATTTAAATTATTTCTAAAGTATTTTAAATTGTTTTTAACGCATTGTAAACTATTTTTAAAGCATTTTAAATTGTTTTGAAAGAATTTTAAGAACATTTTAGAGTACTTTAAAGCTTTATAAATTGTTGTTAAAGCGTTATAATAGAATTTAAAATTATTTTTAAAACATTTTAAAGTGCTTTAAATTGTTTTTAAATTATTTTGAACTAATTTAAAGTGTTTTTAAAATGTTCCAAATTGTTTCAAAAACATTTTAAATCGTTTTTAAAGTATTTTAAGTTGTTTTTAAAGTGTTTAAAATTGTTTATAAAATATTTTAAAGTACTTTAAAGCTTTTTAAATTGTTTTAAAACATTTTAGAATGGTTTTAAAGCATTTTCAATTGTTGTTAAACCACTCAAACTTATTTTTAAAACATTTTAAAATGTTTTTGAAACATTTTAAAATCAATTAATTTTTTTTTTTAAATCAATTTAAATTATTTTAAAGTATTTTAAATTGTTTTTTAAAGCATTGTAAACTATTTTAAAATCATTTTAAAATCATTTAAAATTGTACTTAAAGCAATTTAAATTACTTTTGAAGTATTTTAAATAGTTTTTAAAGCATTGTAAATGGTTTTTAAAGCAATTTAAATTGTTTTGAAAGCATTTTAAAGTCCTTTAAAGCTTTTTAAATTGTTGTTAATGCATTTTAAAAGAATTTAAAATTGTTTTTAAAACATTTTAGAGTGTTTTAAATCGTTTTTAAATTATTTTGAACTATTTTAAAGTTTTTTAAAAATATTTTAAATTGTTTTAAAAGCATTTTAAATTGTTTTTAAAATGTTTAAAATTGTTTTTAAAACATTTTAAGGTACTTTAAAGCTTTTTAAATTGTTTATAAAACATTTTAAAACTGGTTTAAAGCATTTTGAATTGTTTTTAAAGTACTTAATCTTATTTTTAAAACATTTTAAAATGTTTTTGAAATATTTTAAAACATTTTAAAATCATTTTAAATTGTTAAGTCAATTTAAATTATTTTTAAAGTATTTTAAATTGTTTTTAAAGCATTGCAAACTATTTTTAAAGAATTTTAAAATCATTTTACATTGTTTTGAAAGCGTTTTAAGTTGTTTTGAAAGCATTTTAAAAACATTTTAAAGTACTTTAAAGATTTTTAAATTGTTCTTAAAGCATTTCAAAAGAATTTAATTTTTTTTTAGAACATTTTAAAGTGCTTTAATTTGTTTTTAAATTATTTTGAACTATTTTAAATTGTTTTTAATTTTGTTTTTAAATTATTTTAAAATATTTTAAATTGTTTTTAAAGCATTTTAAATTGTTTTTAAAACATTTAAAATTGTTTTTAAAACATTTTAAAGTAATTTAAAGCTTTTTATATTGTTTTTGAATCATTTAAAATGGTTTTAAAGCATTTTCAATTGTTGTTAAAGCACTTAAACTTATTTTAAAAACACTTATAATGTTTTTGAAACATTTTAAAATCATTTAAATTTTTTATTAAATAATTTTAAATTATTTTAAAATATTTTAATTTTTTTTTAAAGCATTGTAAACTATTTTTAAAGCATTTCAAAATTCTTCTTAAAGAAATTTAAATTATTTTTGAATTTTTTTAAACTGTTTTTAAAGTGTCACAAACTGTTTTTAAAGCATTTTAAACTGATTTGAAAGAATTTTAAAAACATTTTAAAGTACTTTAAAGCTTTTTAAATTGTTGTTAAAGCATTTTGAAAGAATTTAAAATTATTTTTAAAGCATTTTAAATTGTTCTTAAATTATTTTGAACTATTTAAATTGTTTTAAAAATGTTGTAAATTGTTTCAAAAATATTTTAAATTGCTTTTGAAGCATTTTAAATTGTTTTTAAAGCGTTTAAAATTGTTTTAAAAATATTTTAAAGTAATTTAAATCTTTTTAAATTGTTTTTAAAACATTTTAAAACAGCTTTAAAGCATTTTCAATTGTTGTTAAAGCACTTAAACTTATTTTTGAAACATTTTAAAATCATTTAAAATTGTTCTTAAGTCAATTTAAATTATTTTTGAAGTATTTTATATTGTTTCTAAAGCATTTTAAACTATTTTTAAAGAATTTTAAAATCATTTAAATTTTTCTTAAAGCAATTTAAATTATTTTTGATGTATTTTAAACAGTTTTTAAAGCATTGTAAAATGTTAAAGCATTTTAAATTATTTTGAAAGCAATTTAAAAGCATTTTAAAGCACTTTAAAGCTTTTTAATTGTTGTTAAAGCATATTAAAAGAATTTAAAATTGTTTTTAAAACATTTTAAAGTGTTTTTAAATTGTTTTGAACTATTTTAAATTGTTTTTAAAACGTTCTAAATTGTTTCAAAAACATTTTAAATTGTTTTTAAAGCATTTTAAATTGTTTTTAAAGCGTTTAAAGTTGTTTTTAAAACATTTTAAAGTACTTTAAAGCTTTTTAAATTGTTTATTAAACATTTTAAAACGGGTTTAAAGCATTGTCAATTGTTGTTAAAACACTTAAACTTATTTTTAAAACATCTTCACATGCTTTTGAAACATTTTAAAAGATTTTAAAATAATTTAAAATTGTTCTTAAATCAATTTAAATTATTTTTAAAGTATTTTAAATTTTTTTTAAAGCATTGTAAACTATTTTTAAAGCATTTTAAATTGTTTTGAAAGAATTTTAAAAACATTTTAGAGTACTTTAAAGCTTTTTAAATTGTTGTTAAAGCGTTATAATAGAATTTAAAATTGTTTTTAAAACATTTTAAAGTGCTTTAAATTGTTTTTAAATTATTTTGAACTAATTTAAAGTGTTTTTAAAACGTTCCAAATGTTTTTAAAATGTTTTTTGAAACATTTTAAAATCATTTAAAAAAAATTAAATCAATTTAAATTATTTTTAAAGTATTTTAGATTGTTTTTAAAGCATTTTAAACTATTTTAAAATCATTTTTAAATCATTTAAAATTGTTCTTAAAGCAATTTAAATTACTTTTGAAGTATTTTAAATAGTTTTTAAAGCATTGTAAACGGTTTTTAAAGCATTTTAAATTGTTTTGAAAGCATTTTAAAAACATTTTCAAGTTCTTTAAATATTTTTAAATTGTTGTTAAAGCATTTTAAAAGAATTTAAAATTGCTTTTAAAAGATTTTAAAGTGTTTTAAATTGTTTTTAAATTATTTTGAACTATTTTAAAGTGTTTTTAAAACTTTGTAAATTGTTTCAAAAACATTTTAAATTGTTTTTAAAGAATTTTAAATTGTTTTTAAAGCATTTTAGATTTTTGTTAAAGCATTTAAATCGTTTCGAAAGCATTTTAAATTGTTTAGAAAGCATTTTAAAAATATTTTAAAGTACTTTAAAGCTCTTTAAATTGTTTTTAAAACATTTTAAAACGGTTTTAAAGAATTTTCAATTGTTGTTAAAGCACTTAAACTTATTTTTAAAATGTTTTTGAAACATTTTAAAATCATTTAAAATTGTTCTTAAATCAATTTAAATTATTTTTGAAGTATTTTAAATTGTTTTCAAAGCATTATAAACTATTTTTAAAGCATTTTAAAAACATTTTAGAGTACTTCAAAGCTTCTTAAATTGTTGTTAAAACATTTTAAAAGAATTTATAAATGTTTTTAAAACATTTTACAGTGTTTTAAATTGTTTTTAAATCATTTTGAACTATTTGAAATTGTTTTTAAAACGTTCTAAATTGATTCAAAAACATTTTAAATTGTTTCAGAAACATTTTAAATTGTTTTTAAAGCGTTTAAAATTGTTTTGAAAACATTTTAAAGTACTTTAAAGCTTTTTAAATTGTTTTTAAATCATTTTAAATGGTTTTTAAAGCATTTTAAAATATTTTTGAAACATTTTAAAATGTTTTTGAAACATTTTAAAACATTTTAAAATGTTTTCGAAACATTTTAAAATGTTTTCGAAACATTTTAAAACATTTTAAAATGTTTTTGAAACATTTTAAAACATTTTAAAATCATTTAAAATTGTTATTAAATCAATTTAAATTATTTTTAAAGTATTTTAAATTGTTTTTAAAGAATTGTAAACTATTTTTAAAGCATTTCAAAATCATTTAAAATTGTTCTTAAAGAAATTTAAATTATTTTTGAATTATTTTAAACAGTTTTTAAAATGTCGTAAACTATTTTTAAAACATTTTAAATTGTTTTGAAAGAATTTTAAAAACATTTTAAAGTACTTTAAAGCTTTTTAAATTGTTGTTAAAGTATTTTGAAAGAATTTAAAATTGTTTTCAAAACATTTAAAGTGTTTTTAAATTATTCTGAACTATTTAAAATTGTTTTTGAAATGTTCTAAATTGTTTCAAAAACATTTCAAATTGCTTTTGAAGCATTTTAAATTGTTTTTAAAGCGTTTAAAATTGTTTTAATAACATCTTAAGGTACTTTAAAGCTTTTAAATTGTTTTAAAACTTTTAAAAACGGTTTTAAAGCATTTTCAATTTTTGTTAAAACACTTAAACTTATTTTTGAAACATTTTAAAATCATTTAAAATTGTTCTTAAATCAATTTAAATTATTTTTATAGTATTCTATATTGTTTTTAAAGCATTGTAAACTATTTTTAAAGCATTTTAAAATCATTTAAAATTGTTCTTAAAGCAATTTAAATTATTTTGATGTATTTTAAACACTTTTTAAAGCATTGTAAATGGTTTTTAAATCATTTTAAACTCTTTTGAAAGCATTTTAAAAATATTTTAAAGTACTTTAAAGCTTTTTAGGTTGTTGCTAAAGCATTTTAAAAGAATTCAAAATTGTTTTTAAAACATTCTAAAGTGTTTTAAATTGTTTATAAATTATTTTGAACTATTTTAAATTGTTTTTAAAATGTTCTAAATTGTTTCAAAATCATTTTAAATTGTTTTTAAATGTTCTAATTGTTTCAAAATCATTTTAAATTGTTTTTAAAGCATTTTAAGTTGTTTTTAAAGTGTTTTTTTTTTTTTTTAACTACTTTAAAGCTTTTAAATTGTTTTTAAAACATTTTAAAATGGTTTTAAAGCATTTTCAATTGCTGTTAAACCACTTAAACTTATTCTTAAAACATTTTAAAATGTTTTTGAAACATTTTAAAATCATTTAAAATTGTTTTAAATCAATTTAAATTATTTTTAAAGTATTTTAAATTGTTTTTAAAGCATCGTAAACTATTTTTAAAGGATTTTAAAATCATTTAAAATTGTTCTTAAAGCAATTTAAATTATTTTTGATGTATTTTAAATAGATTTTAAAGCATTGTAAACGGTTTTTTAAAGCATTTTAAACTATTTTGAAAGCATTTTAAAAATATTTTAAAGTACTTTAAAGCTTTTTAGATTGTTGCTAAAGCGTTTTAAAAGAATTTAAAATCGTTTTTAAAACATTCTAAAGTGTTTTAAATTGTTTATAAATTATTTTGAACTATTTTAAATTGTTTTTAAAATGTTCTAAATTGTTTCAAAAACATTTTAAATTGTTTTTAAAGCATTTTAAGTTGTTTTTAAAGTGGGTTTTTTTTTTTTTTGGAAGCTTTTAAATTGTTTTTAAAACATTTTAAAATGGTTTTAAAGCATTTTCAGTTGTTGTTAAACCACTTAAACATATTCTTAAAACATTTTAAAATGTTTTTGAAACATTTTAAAATCATTTAAAATTGTTTTAAATCAATTTAAATTGTTTTAAAAGTATTTTAAATTGTTTTTAAAGCATTGTAAACTATTATTAAAGCATTTTAAAATCATTTAAAATTGTTCTTAAAGTAATTTATATTATTTTTGAAGTATTTTAAATAGTTTTTAAAGCATTGTAGATGGTTTTTAAAGCATTTTAAATTGTTTTGAAAGCATTTTAAAAGCATTTTAAAGCACTTTAAAGTTTTTTAATTGTTGTTAAAGCATTTTAAAACAATTTAAAATTGTTTTTAAAACATTTTAAAGTGTTTTTAAAGTATTTTGAACTATTTTGAATTGTTTTTAAAATGTTCTAAATTGTTTCAAAAACATTTTAAATTGTTTTTAAAGCATTTTAAATTGTTTTTAAAGCGTTTAAAATTGTTTTTAAAACATTTTAAAGTACTTTAAATCTTTTTAAATTGTTTACAAAACATTTTAAAATGGTTTTAAAGCATTTTCAATTGTTGTTAAAGCACTTGCACTTATTTTTAAAACATTTTAAAATGTTTTTGAAACATTTTAAAAACATTTTAGAGTACTTTAAAGCTTCTTAAATTGTTGTTAAAACATTTTAAAAGAATTTGTAATTGTTTTTAAAACATTTTACAGTGTTTTAAATTGTTTTTAAATCATTTTGAACTATTTTAAATTGTTTTTAAAACGTTCTAAATTGTTTAAAAAACATTTTAAATTGTTTCAGAAACATTTTAAACTGTTTTTAAAGAATTTTAAATTATTTTTAAAGCATTTAGAATTGTTTTTAAAACATTTTAAAGTACTTTGAAGCTTTTAAATTGTTTCTAAATCATTTTAAAATGGTTTTAAATCATTTTCATTTGTTGTTAAAGCACTTAAACTTATTTTAAAATGTTTTTGAAACATTTTAAAATCATTTAAAATTGTTATTAAATCAATTTAAATTATTTTAAATTGTTTTTAAAGCATTGTAAACTATTTTTAAAGTAGTTCAAAATCATTTAAAATTGTTCTTAAGACAATTTAAATTATTTTTGAACTATTTTAAATAGTTTTTAAAGCGTCGTAAACTGTTTTTAGAGCATTTTAAATTGTTTTGAAAGAATTTTAAAAACATTTTAAAGTACTTTAAAGCTTTTTAAATTGTTGTTAAAGCATTTTGAAAGAATTTAAAAATGTTTTTAAAACATTTTAAAGTGTTTTTAAATTATTTTGAACTATCTAAAATTGTTTTTAAAATGTTCGAAATTGTTTCAAAAACCTTTTAAGTTGCTTTTGAAGCATTTTAAATTGTTTTTAAAGCGTTTAAAATTGTTTTAAAAACATTTTAAAGTACTTTAAAGCTTTTAAAATTGTTTTTAAAACATTTTAAAACGGTTTTAAAGCATTTTCAGTTGTTGTTAAAGCACTCAAACTTATTTTTGAAACATTTTAAAATGTTTTTGAAACATTTTAAAATCATTCAAAATTGTTCTTAAATCAATATTTTATATTGTTTCTAAAGCATTGTAAACTATTTTTAAAGCATTTTAAAATCATTTAAAATTGTTCTTAAAGCAATTTAAATTATTTTTGATGTATTTTAAACGGTTTTTAAAGCATTGTAAATGGTTTTTAAAGCATTTTAAACTATTTTCAGAGCATTTTAAAACATTCTAAAGTGTTTTAAATTGTTTATAAATTATTTTGAACTATTTTAAATTGTTTTTAAAATGTTCTAAAATGTTACAAAAACATTTTAAATTGTTTTTAAAGCATTTTAAATTGTTTTTAAAAGCGTTTAAAATTGTTTTTAAAACATTTTAAAGTACTTTAAAGCTTTTTAAATTGCTTATAAAACATTTTAAAACGGGTTTAAAGCATTTTCGATTGTTGTTAAAGCACTTAAACTTATTTTTAAAACATTTTAAAATGTTTTTGAAACATTCTAAAATAATTTAAAATTGTTCTTAAATCAATTTAAATTATTTTTAAAGTATTTTAAATTATTTTTAAAGCATTGTAAACTATTTTTAAAGCATTTTAAATTGTTTTGAAATAATTTTAAAAACATTTTAGAGTACTTTAAAGCTTCTTAAATTGTTGTTAAAGCGTTATAATAGAATTTAAAATTGTTTTTAAAACATTTTAAAGTGTTTTTAAATTGTTTTGAACTAATTTAAAGTGTTTTTAAAACGTTCCAAATTGTTTCAAAAACATTTTAAATTGTTTTTAAATCACTTTAAGTTTTTTTTAAAGTCTTTAAAATTGTTTTTAAAACATTTTAAAGTACTTTACAGCTTTTTAAATTATTTTTAAAACATTTTAAAACAGTTTTAAAGCATTTTCAATTGTTGTTAAAGCACTTAAACTTATTTCTAAAACATTTTAAAATGTTTTTGAAACATTTTAAAATCATTTAAAATTGTTCTTAAATCAATTTAAATTATTTTTTAAAGTATTTTATATTGTTTCTAAAGCATTGTAAACTATTTTTAAAGCATTTTAAAATCATTTAGAATTGTTCTTAAAGCAATTTAAATTATGTTTGAAGTATTTTAAATAGTTTTTAAAGCATTGTAAATGGTTTTTAAAGCATTTTAAATTGTTTTGAAAGCATTTTAAAAACATTTTAAAGTACTTTAAAGTTTTTTAAATTGTTGTTAAAGCATTTTAAAAGAATTTAAAATTGTTTTTAAAACATTTTAAAGTGTTTTTAAGTTATTTTGAACTATTTTAAATTGTTTTTAAAACATTTTAAAGTACTTTAAATGTTTTTAAATTGTTTATAAAACATTTTAAAACGGTTTTAAAGCATTTTCAATTGTTGTTAAAGCACTTGCACTTATTTTTAAAACATTTTAAAATGTTTTTGAAACATTTTAAAAGATTTTAAAATGATTTAAAATTGTTCTTAAATCAATTTAAATTATTTTTGAAGTATTTTGAATTGTTTTTAAAGCATTGTAAACTATTTTTAAAGCATTTTAAAATCATTTTAAATTGTTTTGAAAGAATTTTAAAAACATTTTAGAGTACTTTAAAGTTTCTTAAATTGTTGTTAAAACATTTTAAAAGAATTTATAATTATTTTTAAAACATTTTACAGTGTTTTGAATTGCTTTTAAATCATTTTGAACTATTTTAAATTGATTTTAAAACGTTCTAAATTGTTTCAGAAACATTTTAAATTGTTTTAAAAGCATTTTAAATTGATTTTAAAGCCTTCAAAATTGTTTTTGAAACATTTTAAAGTACTTTAAAGCTTTTTAAATTGTTTTTAAATCATTTTAAAATGGTTTTAAAGCATTTTCAATTGTTGTTAAAGCACTTAAACTTATTTTAAAATGTTTTTGAAGCATTTTAAAATCATTTAAAATTGTTATTAAATCAATTCAAATTATTTTTACAGTATTTTAATTTGTTTTTAAAGCATTGTAAACTATTTTTAAAGCATTTAAAAATCATTTAAAATTGTTTTTAAAGCAATTTAAATTATTTTTGAACTATTCTAAATTGTTTTTAAAGCGTCGTAAACTGTTTTTAAAGCATTTTAAATTGTTTTGAAAGAAATTTAAAAACATTTTAAAGTACTTTAAAGCTTTTAAAATTGTTGTTAAAGCATTTTGAAAGAATTTAAAATTGTTTTTAAAACATTTTAAAGTGTTTTTAGATTATTTTGAACTATTTAAAATTGTTTTTAAAATGTTCTAAATTGTTTCAAAAACATTTTAAATTGCTTTTGAAGCATTTTAAATTGTTTTTAAAGCGTTTAAAATTGTTTTTAAAGCGTTTAAAAGTGTTTTTAGATTATTTTGAACTAATTTAAAGTGTTTTTAAAACGTTCCAAATTATTTCAAAAACATTTTAAATTGTTTTTGAAGCATTTTAAGTTGGTTTTAAAGTGTTTAAAATTGTTTTTAAAACATTTTAAAGTACTCTACAACTTTTTAAATTGTTTTTAAAACATTTTAAAACGGTTTTAAAGCATTTTCAATTGTTGTTAAAGCACTTAGACTTATTTTTGAAACATTTTAAAATGTTTTTGAAACATTTTAAAATCATTTAAAATTGTTCTTGAATCAATTTAAATTATTTTTAAAGTATTTTATATTGTTTCTAAAGCATTGTAAACTATTTTTAAAGCATTTTAAAATCATTTAAATTTTTTCTTAAAGCAATTTAAATTATCTTTCAAGTATTTTATATTGTTTCTAAAGCATTGTAAACTATTTTTAAAGCATTTTAAAATCATTTAAAATTGTTCTTAAAGCAATTTAAATTATTTTTGATGTATTTTAAACAGTTTTTAAAGCATTGTAAACGGTTTTTAAAGCATTTTAAACTATTTTGAAAGCATTTTAAAAACTTTTTAAAGTACTTTAAAGCTTTTTAAATTGTTGCTAAAGCATTTTAAAAGAATTTAAAATTGTTTTTAAAGCGTTTAAAATTGTTTTTAAAACATTTTAAAGTACTTTAAATGTTTTTAAATTGTTTATAAAACATTTTAAAACGGGTTTAAAGCATTTTCAATTGTTGTTAAAGCACTTAAACTTATTTTAAAACATTTTAAAATGTTTTTGAAACATTTTAAAATAATTTAAAATTGTTCTTAAATCAATTTAAATTATTTTTAAATTATTTTAAATTGTTTTTAAAGCACTGTAAACTATTTTTAAAGATTTTTTAATTGTTGTTAAAGCGTTATAATAGAATTTAAAATTGTTTTTAAAACATTTTAAAGTGCTTTAAATTGTTTTTAAATTATTTTGAACTATTTAAAATTGTTTTTAAAATGTTCTAAATTGTTTCAAAAACATTTTAAATTGCTTTTGAAGCATTTTAAATTGTTTTTAAAGCGTTTAAAATTGTTTTAAAAATATTTTAAAGTACTTTAAAGCTTTTTAAATTGTTTTTAAAACATTTTAAAACGGTTTTAAAGCATTTTCAATTGTTGTTAAAGCACTTAAACTTCTTTTTGAAACATTTAAAATCATTTAAAATTGTTCTTAAATCAATTTAAATTATTTTTAAAATATTTTATATTGTTTCTAAAGCATTGTAAACTATTTTTTAAGCATTTTAAAATCATTTAAAATTGTTCTTAAAGAAATTTAAATTATTTTTGATGTATTTTAAACAATTTTTAAAGGATTGTAAACGGTTTTTAAAGCATTTTAAACTGTTTTGAAAGCATTTTAAAAACATTTTAAAGTACTTTAAAGCTTTTTAAATTGTTTTTTTTTTCGTTAAAACTATTCTATTATATACATAAACAGAGAACAATTACATCATTACAAAACAGAAAGAACCAGCTGCCTGGAAGTAATGGCAGCCTGGAACAGCTGAGACTGCAGTCTCCGAGGACTAACCAGACCAAGAAAACCAACCCACGCAGGGGCGCCAGTGGAACAACAAACTAATCCCGCGCAGGGGAGACAAACACTTTCCATCCACAGAGAAAAAATTCCAGAACCCAAACATAGACAATTTGCCATCAGCATTGACACAGAGACAGTAACACATATCCAAAACATATCCAAAAACAACAAGAGTGGCCGAATGCCCTCACAGATGGGCCGCAGAGACCTGGTAAGAAGGCGCATCTAGTCTTCAGGATCCTCCTCCACTACCCTGCACCACCCGAATTCCGCCACCTCTGCTGTAGTTGGAACGATCTCCATATTGACATCTTCTTTTTGGCTGATCATCGCCTCCTAAGCTCCCGAGGGACCAGCAAGAGGGCTTTTTGAAACATTCACAGGTTATGCAGAGGGAGTCTCCATGGCTTTCACGGAGCCCTCAGCTGGCATCGTCCCCCGACTATCTCTAGAATCACTTCCATCAGGGGACTCCTCAATGAAGAGCACCGAAACATGGGCGCTGATCCGGGGACAGTTCAAAGAACTGTTGAAGTTGAAAATGGCAGAGCCAAAGGCGGGCGAGGAAGCGGAATCAGGAGCGCTGGAATCCAGGAATTGACTGGACCGAAGGGGGTTTACTTCTTGAGTGCGATTGCAATGGCAATGGCAGCAATGGGGAGATATTTCATCGACAGGGGGGCGCGAAGATCCTCCACGGGAGGTGCCTCGACGGCTGAGAAATTGCTGTCGAGGTCGAACCATGATTGCAGTGCCCAAATGTATAGAGCTCGATGTGAAATTGAGTTCCAGAACAGTCCCGGGGAGACCAAAAGCAGGCGTGGAGATTAGCCTAAACAGAAAGGCAAACACTTGGAGCAGCACGCAGCTCCAGAGGCTGCATGAACATACCATGAATTTGCACAGTGAAATGACCATGAATTTGCGCAGTGAAGCCCAGCCCACAACCGTATATATCACACCTACCTGCGCCTCGAGGCCCTCCCGCCATTACTGTAGCCTTAATGGGAGCCGAGGAGCCAGACCCTGGCTTGCGTGCTGAGGTGAACGGAGCATTTATGCTCCTCTGTTGAATGCCATAAATCCCACTCTCGCGCAGCTGATAACGATCCTGCCCCCATGTGTGATCTGCTCCACTACGCATGGCTGGCAAGTGGCCGCGATTAATCGCCCATCCCGTCCCTGCAATCACCCGCATCCGGGGAAGCTTTTTAAATTGTTGCTAAAGCGTTTTAAAAGAATTTAAAATTGTTTTTAAAACATTCTAAAGTGTTTTAAATTGTTTATAAATTATTTTGAACTATTTTAAATTGTTTTTAAAACATTCTAAATTGTTTCAAAAACATTTTAAATTGTTTTTAAAGCATTTTAAGTTGTTTTTAAAGTGTTTAATTCATTTTTTTAACATTTTAAAGTACTTTAAAGCTTTTTAAATTGATTTTAAAACATTTTAAAACGGTTTTAAAGAATTTTCAATTGTTGTTAAACCACTTAAACTTATTCTTAAAACATTTTAAAATGTTTTTGAAACATTTTAAAATCATTTAAAATTGTTTTTAAATCAATTTAAATTATTTTTAAAGTATTTTAAATTGTTTCTAAAGCATTGTAAACTATTTTTAAAGCATTTTAAAATCATTTAAAATTGTTCTTAAAGCAATTTAAATTATTTTTGAAGTATTTTAAATAGTTTTTAAAGCACTGTAAACGGTTTTTAAAGCATTTTAAATTGTTTTTAAAGCGTTTAAAATTGTTTTTAAAGCATTTTAAATTGTTTTGAAAGCATTTTAAATTGTTTTGAAGCTTTTTAATTGTTGCTAAAGAATTTTAAAAGAATTTAAAATTGTTTTTAAAACATTTTAAAGTGTTTTTAAATTATTTTGAACTATTTTAAATTGTTTTTAAAATGTTCTAAACTGTTTCAAAAACATTTTAAATTGTTTTTAAAGCATTTCAAATTGTTTTTAAAGCGTTTAAAATTGTTTTTAAAACATTTTAAAGTACTTTAAAGCTTTTTAAATTGTTTATGAAACATTTTAAAACGGGTTTAAAGCATTTTCAATTGTTTTTAAAGCACTTAAACTTATTTTTAAAACATTTTAAAATGTTTTTGAAACATTTTAAAATGTTTTCGAAACATTTTAAAACATTTTAAAATGTTTTCGAAACATTTTAAAACATTTTAAAATAATTTCAAATTGTTCTTAAATCAATTTAAATTATTTTTAAAGTATTTTAAATTGTTTTTAAAGCATTGTAAACTATTTTTAGAGCATTTTAAATTGCTTTGAAAGAATTCTAAGAACATTTTAGAGTACTTTAAGAACATTTTAGAGTAATTTAAAGCTTTTTATACTGTTGTTAAAGTGTTTTAATAGAATTTAAAATTGTTTTTAAAACATTTTAAAGTGCTTTAAATTGTTTTTAAATTATTTTGAACTAATTTAAATTGTTTTTAAAACGTTCCAAATTGTTTCAAAAACATTTTAAATTGTTTTTAAAGCATTTTAAGTTGTTTTTAAAGTGTTTAAAATTGTTTTTAAAACATTTTAAAGTACTTTAAAGCTTTTTAAATTGCTTTTAAAACATTTTAAAATGGTTTTAAAGCATTTTCAATTGTTGTTAAACCACTTAGACTTATTTTTAAAACATTTTAAAATGATTTTGAAACATTTTAAAACCATTTAAAATTGTTTTTAAATCAATTTAAATTATTTTTAAAGTATTTTAAATTGTTTTTAAAGCATTGTAAACTATTTTTAAATCATTTAAAATTGTTCTTAAAGCAATTTAAATTACTTTTGAAGTATTTTAAATCATTGTAAATGGTTTTTATAGCATTTTAAATTGTTTTGAAAGCATTTTAAAGTACTTTAAAGCTTTTTAAACTGCTGTTAATGCATTTTAAAAGAATTTAAAATTGTTTTTAAAACATTTTAGAGTGTTTTAAATTGTTTTTAAATTATTTTAAAGTGTTTTTAAATCATTTTAAATTGTTTCAAAAACATTTTAAATAGTTTTTAAAGCATTTTAAATTGTTTTTAAAGCGTTTAAAATTGTTTTTAAAATATTTTAAAGTACTTTAAAGCTTTTTAAATTGTTTATAAAACATTTTAAAATGGGTTTAAAGCATTTTCAATTGTTGTTAAATCACTTAATCTTATTTTTAAAACATTTTAAAATGTTTTTGAAATATTTTAAAACATTTTAAAATGTTTTTGAAATATTTTAAAACAATTTTAAAATCATTTAAAATTGTTCCTAAATCAATTTAAATTATTTTTGAAGTATTTTAAATTGTTTTTAAAGCATTGCAAACTATTTTTAAAGAATTTTAAAATCATTTTAAATTGTTTTGAAAGCGTTTTAAATTTTTTTGAAAGCATTTTAAGGTAGTTTAAAGATTTTTAAATTGTTGTTAAACCATTTTAAAAGAATTTAAAATTGTTTTTAAAACAATTTTAAGTGTTTTAGATTGTTTTTAAATTATTTTGAACTATTTTAAAGTGTTTTTAAAACTTTCTAAAATGTTTCAAAAACACTTTAAATTTTTTTTAAAGCATTTTAAATTGTTTTTAAAGCGTTTAAATCGTTTTGAAAGCATTTTAAATTGATTTGAAAGCATTTTAAAAACATTTTAAAGTACTTTAAAGCTCTTTAAATTGTTTTTAAAACATTTTAAAACGGTTTTAAAGCAGTTTCAATTGTTGTTAAAGCACTTAAACTTATTTTTAAAACATTTTAAAATCATTTAAAATTGTTCTTCAATCAATTTAAATTATTTTTAAAGTATTTTATATTGTTTCTAAAGCATTGTAAGCTATTTTTAAAGCATTTTAAAATCATTTAAAATTGTTCTTAAAGCAATTTAAATTATTTTTGAAGTATTTTAAATAGTTTTTAAAGCATTGTAAATGGTTTTTAAAGAATTTTAAATTGTTTTGAAAGCATTTTAAAAACATTTTAAAGTACTTTAAAGCTTTTTAAATTGTTGTTAATTCATTTTAAAAAAAAATTAAAATTGTTTTTAAAACATTTTAAAGTGTTTTTAAATTATTTTGAACTATTTTAAATTTTTTTTAAAACATTCTAAATTGCTTCAAAAACATTTCAAATTGTTTTTAAAGCATTGTAAACTATTTTTATAGCATTTCAAAATCATTTAAATTTATTCTTAAAGAAATTTAAATTATTTTTGAATTATTTTAAATAGTTTTTAAAGCATCGTAAACTATTTTTAAAGCATTTTAAATTGTTTTGAAGGAACGTTAAAAACATTTTAAAGTACTTTAAAGCTTTTTAAATTGTTGTTAAAGCATTTTGAAAGAATTTAAAATTGTTTTTAAAACATTTTAAAGTGTTTTTAAATTATTTTGAACTATTTAAAATTGTTTTTAAAATGTTCTAAATTGTTTCAAAAACATTTTAAATTGCTTTTGAAGCATTTTAAATTGTTTTCAAAGCGTTTAAAATTGTTTTAAAAACATTTAAAGTACTTTAAAGCTTTTTAAATTGTTTTTAAAACATTTTAAAATGGTTTTAAAGCATTTTCAATTGTTGTTAAAGCACTTAAACTTATTTTTGACACATTTTAAAATGTTTTTGAAGCATTTTAAAATCATTTAAAATTGTTCTTAAATCAATTTAAATTATTTTTAAAGTATTTTATATTGTTTCTAAAGCATTGTAAACTATTTTTAAAGCATTTTAAAATCATTTAAAATTGTTCTTAAAACAATTTAAATTATTTTTGATTTATTTTAAACAGTTTTTTAAAGCACTGAAAACAGTTTTTAAAGCATTTTAAAATGTTTTGAAAGCATTTTAAAAACATTTTAAAGTACTTTAAAGCTTTTTAAATTGTTGCTAAAGCGTTTTAAAAGAATTTAAAATTGTTTTTAAAACATTCTAAAGTGTTTTAAGTTGTTTATAAATTATTTTGAACTATTTTAAATTGTTTTTAAAACGTTCTAAATTGTTTCAAAAACATTTTAGATTGTTTTTAAAGCATTTTAAGTTGTTTTTAAAGTGTTTAATTTATTTATTTTTTAACATTTTAAAGTACTTTAAAGCTTTTTAAATTGTTTTTAAAACATTTTGAAACGGTTTTAAAGCATTTTCAATTGTTTTTAAACCACTCAAACTTATTCTTAAAACATTTTAAAATGTTTTTAAAACATTTTAAAATCATTTAAAATTGTTTTTAAATCAATTTAAATAATTTTTAAAGTATTTTAAATTGTTTCTAAAGCATTGTAAACTATTTTTAAAGCATTTTAAAATCATTTAAAATTGTTCTTAAAGCAATTTAAATTATATTTGAAGTATTTTAAATAGTTTTTAAAGCACTGTAAACGGTTTTTAAAGCATTTTAAATTGTTTTGAAAATATTTTAAAGCACTTTAAAGCTTTTTAATTGTTTTTAAAGCATTTTAAAAGAATTTAAAATTGTTTTTAAAACATTTTAAAGTGTTTTTAAATTATTTTGAACTATTTTAAATTGTTTTTAAAACGTTTCAAATTGTTTCAAAAACATTTTAAATTGTTTTTAAAGCATTTTAAATTGTTTTTAAAGAGTTTAAAATCGTTTTTAAAACATTTTAATGTACTTTAAATCTTTTTAAATTGTTTATAAAACATTTTAAAATAGGTTTAAAGCATTTTCAATTGTTGTTAAAGCACTTAAACTTATTTTTAAAACATTTTAAAATAATTTAAAATTGTTCTTAAATCAATTTAAATTATTTTTAAAGTACTTTAAATTGTTTTTAAAGCATTGTAAACTATTTTTAAAGCATTTTAAATTGTTTTGAAAGAATTTTAAGAACATTTTAGAGTACTTTTAAGCTTTTTAAATGGTTGTTAAAGCGTTTTAATAGAATTTAAAATTGTTTTTAAAACATTTTAAACTGCTTTAAATTGTTTTTAAATTATTTTAAACTAATTTAAATTGTTTTTAAAACGTTCCAAATTGTTTCAAAAACATTTTAAATTGTTTTTAAAGCATTTTAAGTTGTTTTTAAAGTGTTTAAAATTGTTTTTAAAACATTTTAAAGTACTTTAAAGATTTTTAAATTGTTTATAAAACATTTTAAAATGGTTTTAAAGCATTTTCAATTGTTGTTAAACCACTCAAACTCATTTTTAAAATATTTTAAAATGTTTTCGAAACTATTTTTAAATCATTTTAAAATTGTTCTTAAAGCAATTTAAATTACTTTTAAAGTATTTTAAATAGTTTTTAAAGCATTGTAAACGGTTTTTAAAGCATTTTAAATTGTTTTGAAAGCATTTTAAAGCACTTTAAAGCTTTTTAAATTGTTGTTAATGCATTTTAAAAGAATTTAAAATTGTTTTTAAAACATTTTAGAGTGCTTTGAATTGTTTTTAAATTATTTTGAACTATTTTAAAGTGTTTTTAAAACATTCCAAATTGTTTCAAAAACATTTTAAATTGTTTTTAAAGCATTTTAAATTGTTTTTAAAGCGTTTAAAATTGTTTTTCAAACATTTTAAAGTACTTTAAAGCTTTTTAAATTGTTTATAAAACATTTTAAAACGGGATTAAAGCATTTTCAATTGTTGTTAAAGCATTTAATCTTATTTTTAAAACATTTTAAAATGTTTTTGAAATATTTTAAAACATTTTAAAATCATTTAAAATTGTTCTTAAATCAATTTAAATTATTTTTGAAGTATTTGAAATTGTTTTTAAAGCATTGCAAACTATTTTTAAAGAATTTTAAAATCATTTTAAATTGTTTTGAAAGCGTTTTTTTTTTTTTTGTGTTTTGAAAGAATTTTAAAGTACTTTAAAGATTTTTAAATTGTTGGTAAAGAATTTTAAAAGAATTTAAAATTGTTTTTAAAACATTTTAAAGTGTTTTAAATTGTTTTTAAATTATTTTGAACTATTTTAAAGTGTTTTAAAAACATTTTAAATTCTTTTTAAAGCATTTTAAATTGTTTTTAAAGCATTTTAAATTGTTTTTAAAGCGTTTTTAAAACATTTTAAAACGGTTTTAAATCATTTTCAATTGTTGTGAAAGCACTTAAACTTAATCATATAAAATTGTTCTTAAATCAATTTAAATTATTTTTAAAGTATTTTATATTGTTTCTAAAGCATTGTAAACTATTTTTAAAGCCTTTTAAAATCATTTAAAATTGTTCTTAAAGAAATTTAAATTATTTTTGAAGTATTTTAAATAGTTTTTAAAGCATTGTAAATGGTTTTTAAAGCATTTTAAATTGTTTTGAAAGCATTTAAAAACATTTTAAAGTACTTTAAAGCTTTTGAAATTGTTGTTAAAACATTTTGAGAGAATTTAAAATTGTTTTTAAAACATTTTAAAGTGTTTTTAAATTATTTTGAACTATTTTAAATTGTTTTTAAAACGTTCTAAATTGCTTCAAAAACATTTCAAATTGTTTTTAAACCATTTTAAATTGTTTTTAAACCATTTTAAATTGTTTTTAAAGCATTTAAAATTATTTTTAAAACATTTTAAAGTACTTTAAAGCTTTTTAAATTGTTTATAAAACATTTTAAAATGGTTTTAAAGCATTTTCAATTGTTGTTAAAGCACTTACACTTATTTTTAATACGTTTTTGAAACATTTTAAAATGATTTAAAATTGTTCTTAAATCAATTTAAATTATTTTTGAAGTATTTTAAATTGTTGTTAAAGCATTGTAAACTATTTTTAAAGCATTTTAAAATCATCTTAAAATGTTTTGAAAGCATTTTAAAAACATTTTAGATTACTTTAAAGCTTCTTTGTTAAAACATTTTAAAAGAATTTATAATTGTTTTAAAACATTTTACAGTGTTTTAAATTGTTTTTAAATTATTTTGAACTATTTTAAATTGTTTTTAAAACGTTCTAAATTGTTTGAAAGACATTTTAAATTGTTTCAGAAACATTTTAAATTGTTTTTAAAGCATTTTATATTGTTTTTAAAATTATTTTTAAAACATTTTAAAGTACTTTAAACTTTTAAAATTGTTTTTAAAACATTTTAAAATGGTTTTAAAGCATTTTCAATTGTTGTTAAAGCACTTCAACTTATTTTTGAAACATTTTAAAATCATTTAAAATTGTTCTTAAATCGATTTAAATTATTTTTAAAGTATTTTATATTGTTTCTAAAGCATTGTAAACTATTTTTAAAGAATTTTAAAATCATTTAAAAATTTTCTTAAAGCAACTTAAATTATTTTTGATGTATTTTAAACAGTTTTTAAAGCATTGTGAACGGTTTTTAAAGAATTTTAAATTGTTTTGAAAGCATTTTCAAAACATTTTAAAGTACTATAAAGCTTTTTAAATTGTTGCTAAAGCGTTTTAAAAGAATTTAAAATTGTTGTTAAAACATTCTAAAGTGTTTTAAATTGTTTATAAATTATTTTGAACTATTTTAAATGGTTTTTAAAACATTCTAAATTGTTTCAAAAACATTTTAAATTGTTTTTAAAGCATTTTAAGTTGTTTTTAAAGTGTTTAATTTATTTTTTTTAAACATTTTAAAGTACTTTAAAGCCTTTTAAATTGTTTTTAAAACATTTTAAAACGGTTTTAAAGCATTTTCAATTGTTGTTAAACCACATAAACTAATTCTTAAAACATTTTAAAATGTTTTTAAAACATTTTTAAATCATTTAAAATTGTTTTTAAATCAATTTAAATTATTTTTAAAGTATTTTAAAGTGTTTCTAAAGCATTGTAAACTATTTTTAAAGCATTTTAAAATCATTTAAAATTGTACTTAAAGCAATTTAAATTATTTTTGAAGTATTTTAAATAGTTTTTAAAGCACTGTAAATGATTTTTAAAGCATTTTAAATTGTTTTGAAAGCATTTTAAAGCACTTTAAAGCTTTTTAATTGTTGTTAACGCATTTTAAAAGAATTTAAAATTCTTTTTAAATCATTTTAAAGTGTTTTTAAATTATTTTGAACTATTTTAAATTGTTTTTAAAACGTTCTAAATTGTTTCAAAAACATTTTAAATTGTTTTTGAAGCATTTTAAATTGTTTTTAAAGCGTTTAAAATTGTTTTTAAAACATTTTAAAGTACTTTAAACCTTTTTTTATTGTTTATAAAACATTTTAAAATGGGTTTAAAGCATTTTCAATTGTTGTTAAAGCACTTAAACTTATTTTTAAAACATATTAAAATAATTTAAAATTGTTCTTAAATCAATTTAAATTATTTAGAAAGTATTTTAAATTGTTTTTAAAGCATTGTAAACTATTTTTAAAGCATTTTAAATTGTTTTGAAAGAATTTTAAGAACATTTTAGAGTACTTTAAAGCTTTTTAAATTGTTGTTAAAGCGTTATAATAGAATTTAAAATTGTTTTTAAAACATTTTAAAGTGCTTTAAATTGTTTTTAAATTATTTTGAACTAATTTAAATTGTTTTTAGAACGTTCCAAATTGTTTCAAAAACATTTTAAATTGTTTTTAAAGCATTTTAAGTTGTTTTTAAAACATTTTAAAGTACTTTAAATTTTTTTAAATTGTTTTTAAAACATTTTAAAACGTTTTTAAAGCATTTTAAACTGTTGTTAAACCACTCAAACTTATTTTTAAAACATTTTAAAATGTTTTTGAAACATTTTAAAATCATTTAAAATTGTTTTTAAATAAATTTAAATTATTTTTAAAGTATTTTAAATTGTTTTTAAAGCATTGTAAACTATTTTAAAATAATTTTAAAATTGTTCTTAAAGCAATTTAAATTACTTTTCAAGTATTTTAAATTGTTTTTAAAGCATGGTAAATGGTTTTTAAAGCATTTTAAATTGTTTTGAAAGCATTTTAAAGTACATTAAAGCTTTTTAAATTGTTGTTAATGCATTTTAAAATAATTTAAAATTGTTTTTAAAACATTTTAGAGTGTTTTAAATTGTTTTTAAATTATTTTGAACTATTTTAAAGGCTTTTTAAAACATTCTAAATTGTTTCAAAAACATTTTAAATTGTTTTTAAAGCATTTTAAATTCTTTTTAAAGCGTTTAAAATTGTTTTTAAAACAATTTAAAGTATTTAAAAGCTTTTTAAATTGTTTATAAAACATTTTAAAATGGGTTTAAAGCATTTTCAATTGTTGTTAAAGCACTTAATCTTATTTTTAAAACATTTTAAAATGTTTTTGAAATATTTTAAAACATTTTAAAATCATTTAAAATTGTTCTTAAATCAATTTAAATTATTTTTGAAGTATTTTAAATTGTTTTTAAAGCATGGCAAACTATTTTTAAAGAATATTAAAATCATTTTAAATTGTTTTGAAAGCGTTTTAAATTGTTTTGAAAGCATTTTAAAGTACTTTAAAGTTTTTTAAATTGTTGTTAAAGCATTTTAAAAGAATTTAAAATTATTTTTAAAACATTTTAAAGTGTTTTATTTTTTTTTTAAATTATTTTGAAATATTTTAAAGTGTTTTTAAAACTTTATAAATTATTTCAAAATTATTTCAAAAACATTTTAAATTGTTTTTAAAGCATTTTAAATTGTTTTTAAAGCATTTAAATCATTTTGAAAGCATTTTAAATTGTTTTGAAAGCATTTTAAAAACATTTTAAAGTACTTTAGAGCTCTTTAAATTGTTTTTAAAACATTTCAAAACGGTTTTAATGCATTTTCAATTGTTGTTAAAGCACTTAAACTTATTTTTAAAATATTTTAAAATGTTTTTGAAACGTTTTAAAATCATTTAAAATTGTTCTTAAATCAATTTAAATTATTTTAAAAGTATTTTATATTGTTTCTAAAGCATTGTAAACTATTTTTAAAGCATTTTAAAATCATTTAAAATTGTTCTTAAAGCAATTTAAATTATTTTTGAAGTATTTTAAATAGTTTTTAAAGCATTGTAAATGGTTTTTAAAGCATTTTAAATTGTTTTCAAAGCATTTTAAAAACATTTTAAAGTACTTTAAAGCTTTTTAAATTGTTGTTAAAGCATTTTAAAAGAATTTAAAATTGTTTTAAAAACATTTTAAAGTGTTTTTAAATTATTTTGAACTATTTTAAATTGTTTTTAAAACGTTCTAAATTGCTTCAAAATCATTTCAAATTGTTTTTAAAGCATTTAAAAATGTTTTTAAAGCGTTTAAATTTGTTTTTAAAACATTTTAAAGTACTTTAAAGCTTTTTAAATTGTTTATAAAACGTTTTAAAACAATTTTAAAGCATTTTCAATTGTTGTTAAAGCACTTACACTTATTTTTAAAACATTTTAAAACGTTTTTGAAACATTTTAAAATGATTTAAAATTGGTCTTAAATCAATTTAAATTATTTTTGAAGTATTTTAAATTGTTTTTAAAGCATTGTAAACTATTTTTAAAGCATTTCAAAATCATTTTAAACTGTTTTGAAAGCATTTTAAAAACATTTTAGAGTACTTTAAAGCTTATTAAATTGTTGTTAAAACATTTTAAAAGAATTTATAATTGTTTTTAAAACATTTTATAGTGCTTTAAATTGTTTTTAAATTATTTTGAACTATTTTAAATTGTTTTTAAAACGTTCTAAACTGTTTCAAAAACATTTTAAATTGTTTCAAAACATTTTAAATTGTTTTTAAAGCATTTTAAATTGTTTTTAAAGCGTTTAAAATTGTTTATAAACATTTTAAAGTACTTTAAAGCTTTTTAAATTGTTTTTAAAACATTTTAAAATGTTTTCAAAGCATTTTCAATTGTTTTTAAAGCACTTAAACTTATTTTAAAAACATTTTAAAATGTTTTTGAAACATTTTAAAACATTTTAAAATCATTTAAAATTGTTTTAAATCAATTTAAATTATTTTTAAAGTATTTTATATTGTTTCTAAAGCATGGTAAACTATTTTTAAAGAATTTTAAAATCATGTAAAATTGTTCTTAAAGCAATTTAAATTATTTTTGATGTATTTTAAACAGTTTTTAAAGCATTGTAAACGGTTTTTAAAGCATTTTAAAAACATTTTAAAGTACTTTAAAGCTTTTTAAATTGTTGCTAAAGTGTTTTAAAATAATTTAAAATTGTTTTTAAAACATTCTAAAGTGTTTTAAATTGTTTATAAATTATTTTGAACTATTTTAAATTGTTTTTAAAACATTGTAAATTGTTTCAAAGACATTTTAAATTATTTTTAAAGCATTTTAAGTTGTTTTTAAAGTGTTTAATTTATTTTTTTTAAACATTTTAAAGTACTTTAAAGCTTTTTAAATTGCCTTTAAAACATTTTAAAATGGTTTTAAAGTATTTTCAATTGTTGTTAAACCACATTTTTGAAGTATTTTTGAAGTATTTTAAATAGTTATTAAAGCACTATAAAGGGTTTTTAAAGCATTTTAAATTGTTTTGAAAGCATTTTAAAGCACTTTAAAGCTTTTTAATTGTTAAAGCATTTTAAAAGAATTTAAAATTGTTTTTAAAACATTTTAAAGTGTTTCTAAATGATTTTGAACTATTTTAAATTGTTTTTAAAAAGTTCTAAATTGTTTCAAAAACATTTTAAATTCCTTTTAAAGCATTTTAAATTGTTTTTAAAGCGTTTAAAATTGTTTTCAAAGCACTTTAAATTACTTTAAAGTTTTTAAATTGTTTATAAAACATTTTAAAACGGGTTTAAAGCATTTTCAATTGTTGTTAAAGCACTTAAGCTTATTTTTAAAACATCTTAAAATGTTTTTGAAACATTTTAAAATAATTTAAAATTGTTCTTAAATCAATTTAAATTATTTTTAAAGTATTTTAAATTGTTTCTAAAGCATTGTAAACTATATTTAAAGCATTTTAAATTGTTTTGAAAGAATTTTAAGAACATTTTAGAGTACTTTAAAGCTTTTTAAACTGTTGTTAAAGCGTTTTAATAGAATTTAAAATTGTTTTTAAAACATTTTTGAGTGCTTTAAATTGTTTTTAAATTATTTTGAACTAATTTAAATTGTTTCTAAAACGTTCCAACTTGTTTCAAAAACATTTTAAATTGTTTTTAAAGCATTTTAAGTTGTTTTTAAAGTGTTTAAAATTGTTTTTAAAACAATTTAAAATACTTTAAAGCTTTTCAAATTGTTTTTAAATCATTTTAAAACGGTTTTAAAGCATTTTCAATTGTTGTTAAACCACTCAGACTTATTTTTAAAACATTTTAAAATGTTTTTGAAACATTTTAAAATCATTTAGAATGTTTTTGAAACATTTTAAAATCATTTAAAATTGTTTTTAAATCAATTTAAATTAGTTTTAAAGTATTTTAAATTGTTTTTAAAGCACTGTAAACTATTTTTAAATCATTTAAAATTGTTCTTAAAGCAATTTAAATTACTTTTGAAGTATTTTAAATAGTTTTTAAAGCATCGTAAATGGTTTTTAAAGCATTTTAAATTGTTTTGAAAGCATTTTAAAGTACTTTAAAGCTTTTTAAATTGCTGTTAATGCATTTTAAAAGAATTTAAAATTGTTTTTAAAACATTTTAGAGTGTTTTTAAAGTGTTTTTAAAACATTCCAAATTGTTTCAAGAACATTTTAAATTGTTTTTAAAGCATTTTAAATTGTTTTTAAAGCGTTTAAAATGGTTTTTAAAACATTTTAAAGTACTTTAAAGCTTTTTAAATTGTTTATAAAACATTTTAAAACGGGTTTAAAGCATTTTCAATTGTTGTTAAAGCAATTAATCTTATTTTTAAAGCATTTTAAAATGTTTTTGAAATATTTTAAAACATTTTAAAATCATTTAAAATTGTTCTTAAATCAATTTAAATTATATTTGAAATATTCTAAATTGTTTTTAAAGCATTGCAAACTATTTTTAAAGAATTTTAAAATCATTTTAAATTGTTTTGAAAGCGTTTTAAATTGTTTTGAAAGCATTTTAAAGTAATTTAAAGATTTTTAATTGTTGTTAAAGCATTTTAAAAGAATTTAAAATTGTTTTCAAAACATTTTAAAGTGTTTTTAAATTATTTTGAACTATTTTAAAGTGTTTTTAAAACCTTCTAAATTGTTTCAAAAACATTTTAAAACTTTTTTAAAGCATTTTAAATTGTTGTTAAAGCATTTAAATCATTTTGAAAGCATTTTAAATTGTTTTGAAAGCATTTTAAAAACCTTTTAAAGTACTTTAAAGCTCTTTAAAGTGTTTTTAAAACATTTTAAAATGGTTTTAAAGCATTTTCAATTGTTGTTAAAGCACTTAAACTTATTTTTAAAACATTTTAAAATGTTTTTGAAACATTTTAAAATCATTTAAAATTGTTCTTAAATCAATTTAAATTATTTTTAAAGTATTTTATATTGTTTCTAAAGCATTGTAAACTATTTTTAAAGCATTTTAAAATTATTTAAAATTGTTCTTAAAGCAATTTAAATTATTTTTGAAGTATTTTAAATAGTTTTTAAAGCATTGCAAATGGTTTTTAAAGCATTTTAAAGTGTTTTTAAATTATTTTGAACTATTTTAAATTGTTTTTAAAACGTTCTAAATTGCTTCAAAAACATTTCAAATTGTTTTTAAATCATTTTAAATCATTTTTAAAGCGTTTAAAATTGTTTTTAAAACATTTTAAAGTACTTTAAAGCTTCTTAAATTGTTTATAAAACATTTTGAAATGGTTTTAAAGCATTTTCAATTGTTGTTAAAGCACTTGCACTTATTTTCAAAACATTTTAATACGTTTTTGAAACATTTTAAAATGATTTAAAATTATTCTTAAATCAATTTAAATTATTTTTGAAGTATTTTAAATTGTTTTTAAAGCATTGTAAACTATTTTTAAAGCATTTTAAAATTATTTTAAATTGTTTTCAAAGCATTTTAAAAACATTTTAGAGTACTTTAAAGCTTCTTAAATTGTTGTTAAAACATTTTAAAAGAATTTATAATTTGTTTTTAGAACATTTTACAGTGTTTTAAATTGTTTTTTAATTATTTTGAACTATTTTAAATTATTTTTAAAACGTTCTAAATTGTTTCAAAAACATTTTAAATTGTTTCAGAAACATTTTAAATTGTTTTTAAAGCGTTTTAAATTGTTTTTAGAGCGTTTAAAATTGTTTTTAAAACATTTTAAAGTACTTTAAAGCTTTTTAAATTGTTTTTAAAACATTTTAAAAAGGTTTTAAAGAATTTTCAATTGTTGTTAAAGCACTTAAACTTATTTAAAAAAACTTTAAAATGTTTTTGAAAATTAAAAAAAAAATTAAAATCATTTAAAATTGTTATTAAATCAATATATCTTATTTTTAAGTATTTTAAATTGTTTTTAAAGCATTGTAAACTATTTTTAAAGCATTTCAAAATCATTTAAAATTGTTCTTAAAGCAATTTAAATTATTTTTGAATTATTTTAAATAGTTTTTAAAGCGTCGTGAACTGTTTTTAAAGCTTTTTAAATTGTTTTTAAAACATTTTAAAATGGTTTTAAAGCATTTTGAATTGTTGTTAAAGCACTTAAACTTATTTTTGAAACATTTAAAAATGTTTTTGAAACATTTTAAAATCGTTTAAAATTGTTATTAAATCAATTTAAATTATTTTTGATGTATTTTATATTGTTTCTAAAGCATTGTAAACTATTTGTAAAGCATTTTAAAATCATTTAAAATTGTTCTTAAAGCAATTTAAATTATTTTTTTTTATGTATTTTATACAGTTTTTAAAGCATTGTAAATGGTTTTCAAAGCATTTTAAACGGTTTTGAAAACATTTTAAAAATATTTTAAAGTAATTTAAAGCTTTTTAAATTGTTTCTAAAGTGTTTTAAAAGAATTTAAAATTGTTTTTAAGACATTCTAAAGTGTTTTAAATTGTTTATAAATTATTTTGAACTATTTAAAATTGTTTTTAAAAAGTTCTAAATTGTTTCAAAAACATTTTAAATTATTTTTAAAGCATTCTAAGTTGTTTTTAAAGTGATTAATTTATTTTTTTAAACATTTTAAAGTACTTTAAAGCTTTTTAAATTGTTTTTAAAACATTTTAAAACGGTTTTAAAGCAGTTTCAACTGTTGTTAAACCACTTAAACTTATTCTTAAAACATTTCAAAGTGTTTTTGAAACATTTTAAAATCATTTAAAATTGTTCTTAAATCAATTTAAATTATTTTTAAAGTATTTTAAATTGTTTCTAAAGCATTGTAAACTATTTTTAAAGCATTTTAAAATCATTTAAAATTGTTCTTAAAGCAATTTAAATTATTTTTGAAGTATTTTAAATAGTTTCTAAAGCACTGTAAACAGTTTTTAAAACATTTTAAATTATTTGTTAAAGCACTTAAACTTATTTTTAAAACATTTTAAAATAATTTAAAATTGTTCTTAAATCCATTTAAATTATTTTTAAAGTATTTTAAATTGTTTTTAAAGCATTGTAAACTATTTTTAAAGCATTTTAAATTGTTTTGAAAGAATTTTAAGAACATTTTGGAGTACTTTAAAGCTTTTTAAATTGTTGTTAAAGCGTTTTAATAAAATTTAAAATTGATTTTAAAACATTTTAAAGTGCTTTAAATTGTTTTCAAATTATTTTGAACTAATTTAAATTGTTTTTAAAACGTTCCAAATTGTTTCAAAAACATTTTAAATTTTTTTAAAGCATTTTAAGTTGTTTTTAAAGTGTTTAAAATGGTTTTTAAAACATTTTAAAGTACTTTAAAGCTTTTTAAATCGTTTTTAAAACATTTTAAAACGGTTTTAAAGCATTTTCAATTGTTGTTAAACCACTCAAACTTATTTTTAAAACATTTTAAAATGTTTTTGAAACATTTTAAAATCATTTAAAATTGTTTTTAAATCAATTTAAATTATTTTTAAAGTATTTTAAATTGTTTTTAAAGCATTGTAAACTATTTTTAAATCATTTAAAATTGTTCTTAAAGCAATTTAAATTACTTTTGAAGTATTTTAAATAGTTTTTAAAGCATTGTAAATGGTTTTTAAAGCATTTTAAATTGTTTTGAAAGCATTTTAAAGTACTTTAAAGCTTTTTAAATTGTTGTTAATGCATTTTAAAAGAATTTAAAATTGTTTTTAAAACATTTTAGAGTGTTTTAAATTGTTTTTAAATTATTTTGAACTATTTTAAAGTCTTTTTAAAATATTCTAATTTGTTTCAAAAACATTTTACATTGTTTTTAAAGCATTTTAAATTGTTTTTAAAGCATTTAAAATTGTTTTTAAAGCATTTAAAATTGTTTTTAAAACATTTTAAAGTACTTTAAAGCTTTCTAAATTGTTTATAAAACATTTTAAAACAGGTTTAAAGCATTTTCAATTGTTGTTAAAGCACTTAATCTTATTTATAAAACATTTTAAAATGTTTTTGAAATATTTTAAAACATTTTAAAATCATTTAAAATTGTTCTTAAATCAATTTAAATTATTTTTGAAGTATTTTAATTTTTTTTTAAAGCATTGCAAACTATTTTTAAAGAATTTTAAAATCATTTTAAACTGTTTTGAAAGCGTTTTAAATTGTTTTGAATGCATTTTAAAAGAATTTTAAAGTACTTTAAATATTTTTAAATTGTTGTTAAAACATTTTAAAACATTTTAAAATTGTTTTTAAAACATTTTAAAGTGTTTTAAATTGTTTTTAAATTATTTTGAACTATTTTAAAGTGTTTTTAAAACTTTCTAAATTGTTTCAAAAACATTTTAAATTGTTTTTAAAGCATTTTAAATTGTTTTTAAAGCGTTTAAATCGTTTTGAAAGCATTTTAAATAGTTTTGAAAGCATTTTAAAAACATTTTAAAGTACTTTAGAGCTCTTTAAATTGTTTTCAAAACATTTTAAAATCATTTAAAATTGTTCTTAAATCAATTTAAATTATTTTTAAAGTATTTTATATTCTTTCTAAAGCATTGTAAACTATTTTTAATGTATTTTAAAATCATTTAAAATTGTTCTTAAAGCAATTTAAATTATTTTTGAAGTATTTTAAATAGTTTTTAAAGCATTGTAAATGGTTTTTAAAGAATTTTAAATTGTTTTGAAAGCATTTTAAAAACATTTTAAAGTACTTTAAAGCTTTTTAAATTGTTGTTAAAGCATTTTAAAAATATTTAAAATTGTTTTTAAAACATTTTAAAGTGTTTTTAAATTATTTTGAACTATTTTAAATTGTTTTTAAAACATTCTAAATTGCTTCAAAAACATTTCAAATTGTTTTTAAAGCATTTTAAGTTGTTTTTACAGCGTTTAAAATTGTTTTAAAACATTTTAAAGTACTTTAAAGCTTTTTAAATTGTTTATAAAACATTTTAAAACGGTTTTAAAGCATTTTCAATTCTTGTTAAAGCACTTACGCTTATTTTTAAAACATTTTAAAAAGTTTTTGAAACATTTTAAAATGATTTAAAATTGTTCTTAAATCAATTTAAATTATTTTTGAAGTATTTTAAATTGTTTTTAAAGCATTGTACACTATTTTTAAGGCATTTTAAAAACATTTTAAATCATTTTGAAAGCATTTTAAAAACATTTTAGAGTACTTGAAAGCTTCTTAAATTGTTGTTAAAACATTTTAAAAGAATCTATAATTGTTTTTAAAACATTTTACAGTGTTTTAAATTGTCTTTAAATTATTTTTAACTATTTTAAATTGTTTTTAAAACGTTCTAAATTGTTTCAAAAACATTTTAAATTGTTTCAGAAACATTTTAAATTGTTTCAGAAACATTTTAAATTGTTTTTAAAGCATTTTATATTGTTTTTAAAACGTTTAAAATTGTTTTTAAAACATTTTAAAGTACTTTAAAGCTTTTTAAATTGTTTTTAAAACATTTTAAAATGGTTTAAAAACATTTTAAATTGTTGTTAAAGCACTTAAACGTATTTTAAAAACTTTTTAAGATGTTTTTGAAACATTTTAAAACATTTTAAAATCATTTAAAATTGTTATTAAATCAATTTAAATTATTTTTAAAGTATTTTAAATTGTTTTTAAAGCATCGTAAACTATTTTTAAAGCATTTCAAAATCATTTAAAATTGTTCTTAAAGAAATTTAAATTATTTTTGAATTATTTAAATAGTTTTTAAAGCATCGTAAATTGTTTTTAAAGCATTTTAAATTGTTTTGAAAGACTTTTAAAAACATTTTAAAGTACTTTAAAGCTTTTTAAATTGTTGTTAAAGCATTTTGAAAGAATTTAAAATTGTTTTTAAAACATTTTAAAATGTTTTTAAATTATTTTGAACTATTTAAAATTGTTTTTAAAATGTTCTAAATTGTTTCAAAAACATTTTAAATTGCTTTTGAAGCATTTTAAATTGTTTTCAAAGCGTTTAAAATTGTTTTAAAAACATTTTAAAGTACTTTAAAGATTTTTAAATTGTTTTTAAAAAATTTTAAATGGTTTTAAAGCATTTTAAATTGTTGTTAAAGCAGTTAGAGGTGCCCGGCCAAAAGATCAACGAACGAATCCAATACATGAGGGATCATGCCCTCATTAGGAAATTTATAGGGTTCTCGCCGACAGAAAAAGCCCTATATGGATGGATCGCAGCTAAATGGAAACCCAAAGGCCACGTCGCATTGCAGCTAGGACCGAAAGGGTTCTTTACTGCGATTTTCTTTTGCCTAGAAGATAAGTACATAATCATGGATGAAGGGCCATATTGTTTCAACTCAGCTGGACTGTATCTAAGGGATTGGGTAGCAAGATTTAACTCAGACAAGGAAGACCTCACCTGGGCTCCAGTTTGGATCAGAATGTACTCACTTCCAGATGAATATTTGGATGAAGGCATACTCAAAGACATAGGCAATGGACTAGGGGAATACATTAAAGCAGCGGAAGAAACGAAGCTGCGCAGATACACATCCTATGCCCGCATTTGCATCTTCATGCGCCTGGACAAAGCCCTACCGGACTCGATAAGTCTTTCTCATCGTGGCAATGAATGGATTCAACCCTTGGATTACGAACATGTACCTTTTCGCTGTCGAAAATTTCATGCTCACGGGCATTGATTCAAGGATTGTCCGCTAAATGCCAAGGCCAATGCTCCTAACCCCTCCGACACTTTGACCCATGATGTCTTTGCCAAATCACCCAGCCGCAAACGAGCGCACAAAAAGCCTTCGACCGGGATAAAGCCCGAGCAAGATTCTCCCTCTGGCCCTGCTACAAGTAACAGCTTTGAAATTCTAGCCCAAGCCTCCGACGAGCAAATCATGATCTCCAAGCCCAGCTCCACGCCCATCTCCTCCTCATCCCAGCCTCCTCCTTTGGGCTCCCCTCCTGAATCACAAACCTCCAAGGGTGTTAAGGCTACCCCCAAGGATAGACAAAAGGAGCCTACTGAGAAAGCAAATGATATGGAAGTTGATGGAAGTCCAGATCCCCCCCAAAGCTTAGATATATCCACAGCAGGAAAAAGTCAGGTGCAAAAGATGGATGAAGAACCAGAAAGTATAGATCTGGAAGGACTAGACATTTTAGAGCTAGAACTAGCATGTAAAAAGAAGGATTACGATAATATCCCAGAGCTTCAACTCAACAAACTAGAAGTGGTCATCTCAAGGGCTTATCAAGAGAAACAGCTAGGCATCCAACCGGGAAGCCATTGGGATGGTGGCCTCACCCAAAAATACTCCAAAAAGAGGGGAAGAAGAACGGATCTCCAGCGAACAATAGCAGTAGGGAAAATCCTAGTGGACTCAGGCAGGTATGAAAAATTGACAAAGTACTACAAACCCTCTATCAATAGTGAATCATGAAGCTCATTTCATGGAACTTAAGGGGGCTCAATAGCCCAGGGAAACTAAGAATGTTAAAAAATATGATAAAGATGGAAAAGCCGCAACTATGCTTTCTTCAAGAAACCAAGTGTAACAACACTACACTAGGAAGCATCCTTTCTAAAGCATGGCTGGGTTTTCAATCGGTGGCAGTGGATGCCTCAGGAGCATCAGGAGGGCTTGCCATTGCATGGAACACCTTCCACATATTAGGCACCAATATACATGGAAACCACTCCAATGTTTATTTCCTGCAGGAAGCAGGAAACAAAATAGCTCTTCTCAATACAATAGAAGCTCTGAATAACAACAGATTGCATCCTCTTTGGATCATTGGAGGGGATTTTAACATGATCACCAAGATGGAGGAAAAGCTTGGGGGAAGAAATAGGTTGGAACAGGAAAATATCCACTTTAAAGACTTCATCCAAAACACTTCTCTAATCGACCTGCAATTTTGTAACGGTACGTACACATGGAGTAATCGAAGAGCAGGGAAGCACCAAATCGCTTCTAAACTTGACAGATTTCTCATATCAGATAAATCAGTTCACTTAGGAGGAGACATAGCTGCTGCAATTCTCCCCCATTCAGGCTCAAATCATTAGCCAATCTCCCTCCAATGGCAAAGACTGGGCAACACCACCAAGAGGCCCTTCCGCTTTGAAGAGTTCTAGCTCACCCACCCTGCATTCAAAGACTTCATCAGAACCACTTGGAAAACCTTAATTCCGCCAGAAGGCTCCAAAATGTTTCAGTTCCAACAGAAACTTAAATATTTAAAATCCCATTTAAAGCGCTGGAACAATGAGACCTTTGGAAACATATTTAAGGCGCAACAAGACTTAAATAAGGAAATGGCAGATCTCCAGCAACGAGTAATCATAGGGGGTCACACGGAGGGGACCCTGGAGCAGGAGCAACGCATCCACAATCAGCTGGAGGAGAGGAGAAAGCAGGAGGAGATCTTATGGAAGCAAAAGTCCAGGATCAGATTGCTGAAAGAGGGCGAACGAAACACTAAATTCTTTCACCGAACCATTGTTCAACGAAGAATGCACAACAATATCCCCTTCATTCAGAAGCAAGGTGGGACAAGGGTAGAACATCATGAAGAAATCAAGGAGGAATTCCTAAATCACTTCAAGCAAGTTCATCAAGAGCCCAATGCAGATAGGCGACCTGCAATAGAAAGAATTACCCAAAATGTGCCAAAACGTATCACTGAGGAACACAACAAACTTCTCCTTCACCCTATCCTGACTCAGGAAGTGGATACATCCATGTCCCAACTCAAGGAGGGCAAAGCCCCTGGCCCGGATGGCTTCGCCACAACTTTCTTTCACACCTTCTGGGAGCTGATAAAAATTGAGGTCTGGCAAGTGGTGGAGGAATCGAGAGCTCTTCATTGGCTGCTACCTTCTCTCAATTCAACTTTCATTGCACTTATACAAAAAGAGGAGGAATCCATCACCCCAGACAAATTCCGACCGATTTCTCTCTGCAACGGCATATACAAACTGATCTCTAAAGTTATTGCCAACAGGTTAAATCTCCTCTTGCCATTGCTCATCTCACCGAAACAATCTGGTTATGTGGAAGGGAGACAGATCATGGACGGTATTATCCTCTCGCATGAGATTATACACTCCCTCAAGCATTCCAATCAGGCAGATATGATTCTAAATCTTGATCTTTCTAAGGCCTTTGATAAGCTCAGTTGGACTTACATTTAGAAAATGTTAATTGCCTTTGGATTCTCTCCTATGTGGAATCATTGGATCATGAGTCTTATCTCCTCATCCTTCTTTTCCATTCTTGTGAACGGGATCCCATCTCGACCCTTCAGTCCCTCTCGAGGAATCAGGCAGGGTGACCCTCTTTCCCCCTTCCTCTTTGTATTAATGGCTGAAGGCCTGGGATGTCACATCAAATAAGCCCTCCTCTCCCAACAGCTTAAAGGTCTCTCCATTCACCAATCCCCAGCTATAACTCATCAGCAGTTTGTTGATGACAACATGCTCTTTGGCTACCCATCAGTCCAGGAAGCTTGTCGCTTCAAAGCCCTGCTCAATGACTTCTCCGAGGCCTCAGGAACCAGCATCAATAATACCAAGTCGCAGATCTTTTTCTTTCACACCCCACCTGTTGTTAAGAATGTTGCAGCCCGAATATTTGGGTTCCCCATTGCCACTCTTCCTTCCAAATACCTTGGAGCCCCCCTTATTGCTTCGGCCATCAAGCACTCCTCCTGGTGCATTCTCATCGAGAAGCTTGAATCCCACCTCAACCTTTGGACGCACATAACACTGAACATTGCCAGTCATGTAGTGCTCATAAAAGCAGTACTACAAGCAATGTCGCTTTACTTATTCTCAATCCTAGCGGTGTGTAAATGGGTTTTAAAAAGAATTCGGGATCTAAAGTGTGGCTTCCTGTGGGGAAATTCAGCTACAAACCACAAATGGGCCCTGGTAAAATGGACCACTGTCTGCACGCCCAAGGAAAAAGGGGGCATTGGCCTGAGGGATCCCATTCATAGCAATGCTATCATGAGTGCCAAAATTTGGTGGCAATGGCTCTCTACCCCAGAAAAACCCTGGGCAGCCATTTGGACTGCCAAATACACCAATCACAGACCTCAGGAGGAGCTCATCAGGTTTACTTCCAATGTCAAAGGCTCGCTAATATGGAATGCTGCCAAACAACACTTCCAGTTGATTCAGCAGCACAGTTTTTGGGAAGTAAGAAATGGAAGAACAACATGATTATGGATGGATGCCTGGAACCAATTGCCACAGCTTAGTCGCATTCTAAATCCGCTTCCAAACTACATTGGAGAGGAATAGCAACAGGAAAAGATTTGGCAGTATTGGACTCAAGAGACAAAGCAAGGCTTCAGGAAATGGAAACAAGGTGACCAGCTCATCAGAAATGAGGAACACCTATTCATTGAGGATCTGGAAAGGGAGCTACGCAAAAGGAGCATTATATACTTCGAAGGCAGGGACATTCTTCGATGGGGTTACCAGCATAAAGGCGCATTTACCACTTTCGAGGCCTACAAAATTATGTGCACTGACTCTACGCCCGCTGACCAATTTGGAGCAAAATCTGGGGGTTAGGTTCTTGGCCTAAAGTCTCCTTCTTCCTTTGGCTGGTCGAACATCAGAGAATCCTCACCTGGGATAAACTTAGACGAAGAAACTATCATGGCCCCTCTATCTATGTTAATTTTAAATCCCGGGAGGAAACACTCCAACACCTCTTGGACTCTTGCTCCTTAGCCAATCAGTTGTGGGAGAAGGCAAGCTTCAGATGTCAAAGAAGATGTAGACTTACGGACGATATCACAAACTCTTTGCGTCATTGGCAAAAGAATCCATATAAAAGTGAAATTCTCAACCATTTATGGAAAATAATCCCCGGGCTCCTCTTATGGAGCATATGGAAAGAAAGGAACAAGCGCATATTCAAAGATCAATGTTCCCCGCTAGAAAGTATCTGGAGCACGCTCTGTGTGAATCTTAAAGAGACGCTGATGCTCCGCTCATGGACTAAGGAGGACCTACCGACTCAAGACAGTGAGAAAGCCATCTGGGAGAACTGGAATATGCAACTCCCTCAGGAATTTCACAAAAAACCCCTCCCTAAAAGCAGCAACATAAAAAAGGTCTCCTGGACGGCCCCTCCAAAGCACACCTTCAAGCTTAACTTTGATGGAGCCTCAAAGGGCAATCCTGGAACAACAGGCTTTGGCGGAATTTTTAGAAATCATGTAGGTTCGCCTCTTCTAATCTACTATGGAAACATTGGGTGGGACACCAATAACTCGACTGAGTTAGATGGTCTATGGCAAGGTCTCCTTCTTTCATGGAAACACAACTTCCATCCCTTGGAGGTGGAAGGAGATTCCTAGATCCTAATTAACATGGCCAAGCATCTCCTAAATGGATCTCATGCAAGGAAAATAGCCGCTAGTTGGAGGCTTGGAGCAAGACTGGAAGCCATAGAACAAGCGCTTCTCAGTAATAGGGCCATCACCTTCAATCACATACAGAGGGAAGGCAACAAGGTGGCTGACCTTATGGCCAATTTGGGTGTGGAAAATGAGAATACTCTACTCACAGGGACTCTAGACATCATATCGAATCATGAACAGGCATAGGAATGCAATCGACTGGTCCAAATCGACGCCGCCCCCCCGGATGCGGGTGCTTGAGGCTATAATCAAGGAGATGGGATGGGCGACCACCGAAGGCCACCTGCCCGCCATGCGCAGAAGTGTTGTATTCACATGGGGGAAGGGACATTATCAGAGGCGCGGGATCTGGAATAAAGGCAGGAAACAGAGGAGCATTAATGCTCCGTTCACCCCCGCACACGAAGCTGGGCTCAGCTCCTCGGCTCCCATGAATGCCACAGTAATGGTGGGAGCGCCTTGAGGCAAAGATGGATGCATTATATATGGTTGCAGCATTAGATTCACAACACTGATTCAGGCTCTGTTCGGGTTTTTTCTGCCGCCTCTGGCGCTGCTGGTCGCTCCTAGCATTTGTCTCTCTACCTACTTGTAAGTCCCTCGCCCGTCTGTTTGGTCTATTCCCCCACCTGTGTCTGGTCTCCCCTTGGCTGTTCTGGGCTCCAAGTCTACTTTGAGTTCTAATTCGGCTTTAGGCAAAGACGCTCTGTTTGGCCCTGCAATCATGCCCCGGCTTTGACAGCGAATGCTCAGCCGTCGAGGCACCTCCCGAGGTGGGTCCTCGTGCCCTTCAATCACCGAAGACACTTCCCATCACCGCCATTTCCATTGCCCCCACACTGAAGGAGCAAGCTTTCTTCGGCCCAGCCAATTTATGGATGCCACCGCTCCTGGGTCCTCTTCCTCACCCTCCTTTGGCTCAACAATATTCACTTTCAACAGTTCTCTGAACCGTCCTTGGATCAACGCCCATGTTTCGGTGCTTTTCATTGAGGAGGCCCAAGATGAGGGCGAATCCAGCGATCAACGGGAGATGATGCCAATTGCTGGATCCATGAGAGCCATGGAGATACCCTCTGCAAACCCCGTGAATGTAACGGAAAGGCCAACTGCTGGCTCCACGAGCACTAGGGAGATGCTGACCAGCCAGAACGAGGACGTCAAGATGGAGCCTGTCCCGACTGCTACGGAGGAGGTCCAAGCTCAGGACTTGGCGGATTTCGCATGGTGCAGGACTGTGGAGGAGGCCCCTGAAGACTAACTGTAGCTTCTCTCTAGGTTTTGTGGCCCGATAGTGGGGGCTTTGTTGGAAATAATACTGAGAGGGGGGGTGAATCAGTATTATCAGATTAATAAAACTTTTTCAATGCTCAGAAACATATACACTACTTCAGTTAAGTGAACCAGCGTGTACACGCTACTGTGTCTAAAGAAAACAGCGTATAACCAGAAAACTTATAATTCAGTTAGTTTATCTTCAGTTAAGTGCATCAGGTCATTATTCACCATATTAAGAGTAAACAGATGCAGTATAACAGAACAGATCATCACACAAAAACCACACACATGAACACCATGATATAAGGTGGAAACCCAATGTGGGTGAAAACCACCTGCTGCAAGTCGTCTCTATCTTTCTTTAATAAGAACTTCAGTTTACAATCTTTTGTACTGGTGCAACCTTATACCAGTACGCAGGCTACAACCTGCAGAAGGCTTCAACCTTCTCTCGTTCTCCAAACTTCCTTGGAAGGGAGCTCCAACCCCCTTTGCTCTTGTACTAGCTAAGATACTAGTACGTAGGTGCTGGCCTACAATCTTCTTTCCTTCAGGTACCACTTTTCATACATTTTCAGACTGGATATTCCTGAAGCACAACATTACAATCTGAATACCACAATTCATTCAACTTTTATAGCAGATTACAAAACAACCAACAATCACTGAACCACTGAAACCCTGTCAAACCCAGTCACCAGAACACAGAGCAGACTACAGAACTCTGCAATAACAGTCAGACCCAGCTGCAACCCAAAAATCAAGCTCCAAAAGATATACGCTACTTCAATGAAGGCAACCTGCGTATACACGCGGTTTTACCAAAGACAACCTGCGTGTAGATCTAAAAAGATTTTTTCATAACTTGCAGCTGTACCAGATATCAGTTATACCCAGAACATAACATTGCGTCAGTATGCAGATCTAGAAATACGCATAATCAACCATATAAAGATAGTTCATTTCAAACCATTTGATCCCGATCACTCCTTAGATCTTGTTCTCCATCAACCGATGAGATCTCCCCTTAGCTTAGATCAAGCAATACATCATCAACCAATAACCTGCATACTGGATCTAATACTTCATCAGATATTCAAGACTTTTTAGATACACTTGCCTAATGATTTCCTTCTCCTTATATAGCCTTAGGCCTTGTTCAATACCAAGAGCCAAAACCATAGAAATCCAATACCATCATCTTCAAAACTAGGGATCAACACGTCCGTCGAGACACCAAGGTCCAAAACCATAGGCACAACTTCCAAGGAATAACCGCCGTGGACCAAAGATAAGTTTTCCACATACACGCGCTTTTATTGAAGCCAACCAGCGTGTACACGCGACTTGGTATATAGCGAACCTGCGTATACGCGACTTGGTATATAGTGAACCTGCTTGTATACGCGACTTGGTATATAGAGAACCAGCGTGTATATATTTTTCTTCATACTTGTAGACTGATCATCAATTCCTTGCTGCTATCCTTCTGCACTATGATTTGTTATCAGTGTGATTTGCCATCAAGGACAACACTTGTCTCATAATGCCAACAATCTCCCCCTTTGGACTTGATGGCAACAACACCAAATCAAATCACTCTCCCCCTTTGTCATCAAGGGCAAAGGGCTGTGCTCCCCCTGAGTACATGCTGATATCTTTGCTTGGCTGTGCTGAAACATGCTTCCTCTGACTGTAGGCAAGATCTGCAAAAGATGTTCTTCAAAGGAACCAAGACTTATACACCATAAGGGACCTTCCTATTACCAAAAGACTCAATACATACATCCATACTCCCAACCAAGAGGGGATACATCAGAAACAACCAATTATATTACGTCATTCATCCCAGGCATAGTGGGGAAACCAACATAGGCCATTACATGACCTTGACACTATAAAAGAGATATCACAGAAGAGATACATGACATAGAGACAACAAATCTAGACCAAGACTTATGAAAGTCACAAGCAGCATCTGATACACATCTTTTAGATCAGCAACCAAGATTTCCTTCTGAGCTCCTTCTCCTGAAACCAACAACAGTTGTGTACTAGAACCAAAAGCATCTAAATGCCAACAATGCTTTATGAGACTTTAATCTGCTCCCCCTGAACCTGTGCCTGCTGCTCCCCCTGAACCTGTGCCTGAAGCTCCCCCTGAACCTGTGCCTGAAGAATTCTGGCATACCCATCTCAGACCTTCTCCGACCGGAGTCTGCCCTTGTTGTTCAGAACTCCATATACGCGACTTCTCCTGCAGAAAACAGCGTATGCACGTGGATATGCTTTCTGCAACACGCGTACACCATACACGCGACTTTCCCAGCATAAATCGGCGTATATACGCGGATATCCCTTACGTAACTTGCGTATACCAAATTTTCTGTAGAACATACAAGCTTCAACAGCAGGATGAAGCATCAACTACTCCCAACTTTTGTCTGAGATATTCAAAAGTTTCCCTGGGCAGTGGTTTCGTGAGAATATCAGCAACTTGTTCCTTAGAAGGAACATACTCCAACTTGACCTTCTGCTCAAGCACTTGTTCCCGAAGAAAATGGTACTTGATTGGTATGTGCTTAGTCTTTGAGTGCATGACTGGATTCTTTGAAATGCTGATTGCACTTGTATTATCACATAAGATAGAGACTGGTGAAGTGAAAGTGATTTGAAAATCCTGCAAGGTCTGCATCATCCAAAGAAGTTGTGTGCAACAAGATGCTGCAGCCACATATTCTGCTTCAACTGTAGATAAGGCAATCGAACTCTGTTTCTTGCTAAACCAAGATACTAATCTGGAGCCCATAAAGAATGCACCACCACTTGTGCTCTTCCTTTCATCCACGCTTTCGGCCCAATCTGCATCTGTATAAGCATGAAGTGTGAGATCTGTATCTCTAGGATACCATAATCCATAATTTTGTGTCCCTTGAAGATATTTGAAGATTCTCTTCACTGCCTGAAGATGAGTCTCCTTTGGATTTGCCTGAAATCTCCCAACTATTCCGACTGCATGCAGGATGTCTGGTCGGGTACCTGTCAAATAAAGCAAACTCCCAATCATGGATCTATAAGTTGGTTTATGAACTGCTGCTGATTCATCATTTGCACTGAGGCTGCATCCTGTAACCATGGGTGTACATACTGGCTTTGAATCTTCCATGCCATACTTCTTCAAGATCTGCTTGAGGCACTTAGTTTGAGACAAGAAGATGCCTCCTTCATTTTGTTGGATTTGCAATCCAAGAAAGTATGTCAATTCTCCAAGTAGTGACGTTTCGAATTATTTCTGCATAACCAAGGCAAAGTTTTGACTCATAGTCTCTTCATTGCTACCAAAGATAATATCATCTACATAAACAACAAGTATTAGCAATTTGTTATTTTCAATTTTTATATAGAGATTGTTATCTGCTGATCCTTTTGAAAAGCCTTGTTGGTGAAGATATTTGTCCAATCGATAGTACCAAGCCGTTGGAGCTTGTTTGAGACCATAGAGAGCCTTTTTTAATTTGCATACAAGGTTTGGATCATTCCCAAGAATGAAACCATCTGGCTGCTCAATATATACTTCTTCTTCTAAGTCTCCATTCAGAAAGGCTGATTTCACATCCATTTGAAATACCTTGAAGTTTTGAAAGCTTGAGAGAGCAAGGAACATTCGGATGGCCTCAAGTCTTGCTACAGGAGCAAAGGTCTCTTCAAAATCTATCCCTTCTTGCTGCGCATACCCTTTACAAACAAGTCTGGCCTTGTTTCTAATTACTTCTCCATTTTCATTCAATTTATTCTTGAAGACCCATTTTGTCCCTGTGACATTCTTATCTTTTGGTCTAGGAACCAGTTCCCAAGTGTTGTTCTTTTCGATCTGCTCAAGTTCTTCATCCATTGCTTTGACCCAACATTCATCTTTACATGCCTCTTTCACATTTTGTGGTTCAGTGGAAGAGAGTAATGCCAAATAGCTTGAAGCTTCTACAATTCTTCTTCTTGTCTGTATTCCTGCTTCTTTCTGCCCCACAATCTGAGATTCTGGATGATTCTTTTGAACATATTTGGATGGAGTCTTCTCTTCTATTCTTGCCTGCTCCTCTGGTTCTTCTTGAGGTTATTCTTCTTCATCATTCTGCCTTTGAGTGTAGCCTTCATCTTCTTCAATGTCTTCATGATGAACTTGCCTACGAATATATCCCTTCTCATCAACCACTACATCAATGCTGTCAACAATTCTGCCAAGTCTTTTATTGTAGCACTTGTATGCTTTGCTATGTGGAGAATAACCAAGAAGAATGCCTTCATCTGCTCTTGGTTCAAGTTTTCCAAGTTGCTCATCAGTATTCTTAATATAACATTTGCTCCCAAATATTTTGAAGTGCTTCACCGAAGGAGTCTCACCACTCCAGAGCTCATGAGGTGTTTGAGTGTTGTTTACTCGGACATTTGTTTTGTTAAGAATAATAACCGCAGCATGTGCAGCTTCGCCCTAGAAAGTTGCGGGAGTACCTGATTCATCAAGCATAGCACGAGCCATTTGTTGGATTGTTCTGTTCATTCTTTCCACCACCCCATTTTGCTGAGGAGTTCTAGCTGTAGAGAATTCTCTTCTTATCCCATGTTCTTCACAGAAATCGAAAAATTCGTTTGAGGTAAACTCCCTACCTCTGTCAGATCTGAGGCACTTAATTTTGTGTCCTGATTCATTTTCAACCATGGCTTTGAAGGATTTGAATTTTTCGAATGCTTCATCTTTGTGCTTCATAAGCCCTAACCAGACAAACCTGGAGAAATCGTCAATGAATAATATCAAATATTCTTCTCCTCGAGGTGTCCTTTTCCTAAATGGACCACATACATCTGTATGGACTAGCTCAAGAGGTATGCTGGCTGATCCTTCCTTCTCTGGAAAGTTAGTTCTGGTTTGCTTCCCAAACTGACAAGATTTGCATATAGTGTTGTCTGGAATTTTGATATCTGGAAGACCACGAACTGCCTGATATTTGCATGCTTTCCTTATTTGTGAAAAGCTTAGATGCCCCAAACTTCGATGCCATAGCCAGTGTTCATCATCCTTGCTCAAATAGCATTGTTGTGGTCCTTCTTCAAATATGTATAGGTTATTTGGAGTCCTTCTTCCTTTGATCACTGTTTTACCTGTATCAAGATCACGAACACAACATCCATTTGATCTAAATATTACCTCTGTTCCTTGATCGCACATCTGACTGACACTCAGAAGATTATGCTTCAATCCATCAACATACAAAACATTTCCAGCTTTGACCTTCTCTTTCAATGGAGCCACACCTTTTCCTTTTATGGCTGCAGAGATATCGTTTCCAAAAGAAACTTTCTTCCCCTTTTCTAATGCGGTATATGACTCAAGCTTTTCTTTGTCCCCTATCATATGCTTCGAACATCCGCTGTCAATGTACCATAGACTTTCTTGACCTTCTGCATAAAAGGCTATCCCACATCTTTCTGGTTGTGGTTCCTTTATTCTCCATGTTCTGACATTTGAGTTTTGCTCCTTCTGAATTGTCTTCTGGAACTTGCTCCTTCATTCAGAGTCTTCATGACCAAAGTTATTACAAATAGAGCATTCAACTTAATTTTCAAGAACCAAAAAGTTGTTATAAGTCCTTTTCATGGTTTCAGTCATTCTCCCTTGCTTTTGAGCTTCTCTAGTCATGATTGTCTTGTATGCAACACATTGAGCTGCTTTGTGACCGAAGTTATGGAAAGAAAAGCATTGGCCATTAAAGAAACTTCTGCGATAATCAGATCTATCATCCAACCGATTGTAGCTTCTATTTATTCTTGGAGCAAATTGGGAAGATTTTACCTGTGGCTGATTGTAGCTTCTGTTTGTCCTTAAGGCAGTTTGTCCCCAAATTTCTTGATGGTCTTTATTTGTTCTTGAGGTAAACTGTCCCTGATTCACCTGATTACTTTTATTTGGCCTTTGCTCGCTTTTCCTTGCTGCATCAAGATAACTTTTAGAGGTAGAGGCTTGAGATGTTTCTCCATTATATCCAAGACCTGTCTTGATCAGAGGAGATCGCTGCACATTGATAATCTCATCCAAGGTTTCAGATCCTTTAACAAATTTAAGATTAATAGCTTTTGTTTTCTCAATCTCTTTTCTAAGACCAACAATTTCACCTTCTAGTTTTTCAAGATGTTTTTCCTTTTCATCAATTTGAAATTGTAGAGTATCAATGATCATATTCTTTTCTTCTATACATCTCTTGAGTCTAGTAATTTCATCATAAAGGTTATCCACATCTATAGCATCCATATAATCATCATCTTCAAATTCCATTAACAACTTATATTCATTACCTCGTTCATCTTCATCACTATTCGATAGACCATCACTATCTTCATGAGTGTAGTAGCTTTCAAGGATAATTTTAGGGGCGAATGTTCGCCCTTTGGCGAAATTAAGGGGTTTTAAATTTTTAGTGGGCAAATATTTTGTATCATAGTACATTTTTACAAATCACCTCAAATAGCCCACCTTATTTTAAGGGAGAGGGTAAAAAAGGTAAATTTAGCCCTTGAAATTAGGACTTACAACCTTCCATTCGCCCATTTTCAAGAATAGGTTTTATTTAAGTGAATCCATTCGCCCATTTTCAAGAATAGGTTTTATTTAAGTGAATGCTATGGGCCAAATACCATATTTATAAAAGAGGTATGGTAAATAAATATAACATTTTTTATATTTACTCCATAAGTCACCTTATATACATGTAAGGGTGTAAACAAATAAAAATATAAGTAAAGTGGAGGTATGGTAAATAAATAAAATGTCTTTTTATACTTACTCAAAAGGTATGGTAAATAAATAAAAATATAAATAAACTAGACATATCGTAAATAAATAAAACCTCTTTTTATATTTAGTCCATAACCCTCGTTCTATTTATGAAGGCTCAAAAAAGAGGTTTTATTTAAGTGAATCCTATGGGCCAAATACCATATTTGTAAAAGAGGTATGGTAAATTAATAAAAATATAAATAAATGAGAGGTATGGTAAACAAATAAAACATTTTTTTATATTTACTCCATAAGTCACCTTATATTTACAAACACTCAAAAAATGGGTTATATTTAGGTGAAACATATGGCCAAAATACTATGGGACAAATACCATGGACTAGATTGTTATTAATACCATGCAAAAAACCATTATTAACCCTAATATTAGAATTAATAAAAATAAAAATGCCACATGGTATTGACCCATGGTATTCACCAAAATGGCACATGGTATTGACCCATGGTATTCACCTGGAATGTAGCATATTTAAATGGGGGAATTAAACCAGCATGTAGCCTATGCTAAGATTCGCTAGGACTTTACAAAGTTTTATTATTTAGTGAAAGACTCGCCAAGATATTACAAGATTTTATAATTGAGTAAAATATTCGCCATGCCTGGTGAGAGATTCTCCAAAAAATTATATATACATATTATATTATTGATAAAATCGCCTTCCATTTTTCCTATATAACATGAAGATTCGCCCATTTATTATATTTATAAATTTAGGGGGGGTTCTTAAAATTTTCCCTGGTAGCTTTTCTTATTTGCACTCTGTTTCTTTTTCCATCTAGCAGGTTCCTTTCCTTTATCCTTATAAGGACATTTTGCAGCATAATGACCTACTCTTCCACAAGCAAAGCATTTAAAAGGTAACTTACCTCTGAACCTTCCAGAACCCCTTTGAAGATTTCTGACAAAATTTGATTCTTCTTCCTCTTCTTCTGGGATGTGGCTTGCTTCATAATAATCTTCTTTGCCTGATGCCTTGAAAGCAGCTTCTCTTCTGTCTGATGGACCTCCCTTTCTCATTTCATAAGCAGTTAGAATTCCATGTAGCTGAGACATAGTAAGAATTCGTAGATTTTCCTTTTCTTCTATTGCAGATACTTTAGATTCAAACTTGGGGGACAAAGATCTTAGAACCTTTTCAACCACTATAGCCTCTTTTATTTCTTCACCCAAATCTTTCATACAATTAACAATCTCATCTACCCGAAGAAAATAGTTAGCCACACTTTCATCATTATACATCTTGAGAGTCTCATACTGAATCCTGAGAGTTTGAAGTTTAGCACGCTTTACCTGTTCATCTCCTTCATAGCTCGTGACAATTTTGTCCCATATCTCTTTTGCGGATTTGTAGTGCATTACCTTCATGAATTCCGTTTGGGATATACATCCTAATAGGGTATTGAATGCTTTCGCATTTGTTTCATACTTCTTTTTCTCAGCTGCATCTGTAGGAGTAGCTGAAGGAAAAGCGTAGCCTGTTTCTACGACGTCCCAAACTTCTGTACCAAGAGATTGAAGATAGGCAGTAACTCTTACCTTCCAATAATTGAAGTTTGTCCCATCAAAAACCGGTGGCCTGATTGATGCTTCTCTCTCGTAGTTGCTCATGATGAACGATCTACCTTCAAGCGATCAAGCTTCTCTGAAGGACCTGCTCCGATACCAATTGTTGGAAATAATACTGAGAGGGGGGGGGGTGAATCAATATTATCAGATTAATAAAACTTTTTCAATGCTAAGAAACATATACGCTACTTCAGTTAAGTGAACCAGCGTGTACACGCTACTGTGTCTAAAGAAAACAGCGTATAACCAGAAAACTTATAATTCATTTAGTTTATCTTCAGTTAAGTGCATCAGGTCATTATTCACCATATTAAGAGTAAACAGATGCAGTATAACAGAACAGATCATCACACAAAAACCACACACATGAACACCATGATATAAGGTGGAAACCCAATGTGGGTGAAAACCACCTGCTGCAAGTCGTCTCTATCTTTCTTTAATAAGAACTTCAGTTTACAATCTTTTGTACTGGTGCAACCTTATACCAGTACGCAGGCTACAACCTGCAGAAGGCTTCAACCTTCTCTCGTTCTCCAAACTTCCTTGGAAGGGAGCTCCAACCCCCTTTGCTCTTGTACTAGCTAAGATACTAGTACGTAGGTGCTGGCCTACAATCTTCTTTCCTTCAGGTACCACTTTTCATACATTTTCAGACTGGATATTCCTGAAGCACAACATTACAATCTGAATACCACAATTCATTCAACTTTCATAGCAGATTACAAAACAACCAACAATCACTGAACCACTGAAACCCTGTCAAACCCAGTCACCAGAACACAAAGCAGACTACAGAACTCTGCAATAATAGTCAGACCCAGCTGCAACCCAAAAATCAAGATCCAAAAGATATACGCTACTTCAATGAAGGCAACCCGCGTATACACGCGGTTTTACTGAAGACAACCTGCGTGTAGATCTAAAAAGAATTTTTCATAACTTGCAGCTGTACCAGATATCAGTTATACCCAGAACATAACATTGTGTCAGTATGCAGATCTAGAAATACGCATAATCAACCATATAAAGATAGTTCATTTCAAACCATTTGATCCCGATCACTCCTTAGATCTTGTTCTCCATCAACCGATGAGATCTCTCCTTAGCTTAGATCAAGCAATACATCATCAACCAATAACCTGCATACTGGATCTAATACTTCATCAGATATTCAAGACTTTTCAGATACACTTGCCTAATGATTTCCTTCTCCTTATATAGCCTTAGGCCTTGTTCAATACCAAGAGCCAAAACCATAGAAATCCAATACCATCATCTTCAAAACTAGGGATCAACACGTCCGTCGAGACACCAAGGTCCAAAACCATAGGCACAACTTCCAAGGAATAACCGCCGTGGACCAAAGATAAGTTTTCCACATACACGCGCTTTTACTGAAGCCAACCAACGTGTACACGCGACTTGGTATATAGCGAACCTGCGTATACGCGACTTGGTATATAGTGAACCTGCTTGTATACGCGACTTGGTATATAGAGAACCAGCGTGTATATATTTTTCTTCATACTTGTAGACTGATCATCAATTCCTTGCTGCTATCCTTCTGCACTATGATTTGTTATCAGTGTGATTTGCCATCAAGGACAACACTTGTCTCATAATGCCAACAGGCTTTTGGTCACTTCTGATGCTCTTGGCTATGTAATTGTGTCAAAGTTGTTGTGTAATTGTCTGTGTCAATGCTGTTGAGTAATTGTCTATGTTCAGGTTCTGGGACTTTTTCTATGTGGTTGGGGAATTATTTTGGCTCCCCTACGCGGGATTGGTTTTTTGACTCCTCTGGCACCCCTGCGTGGGATAGCCTAATGGTTTGGTTCGTCCTCTCAGACTACAAACTCTGTTGTTCCATGCTGCCATTACCTCTAGGCAGCTGGTTCTTTTTGTCAAGTAATGTTGTAATTGTTCTCTGTTAATGTAAATAATATAATAGTTTTACCGAGAAAAAAAAAATTGTTGTTAAAGAACTTAAACTTATTTTTGAAACATTTTAAAATCATTGAAAATTATTCTTAAATCAATTTAAATTATTTTTAAAGTATTTTATATTGTTTCTAAAGCATTGTAAACTATTTTTAAAGCATTTTAAAATCATTTAAAATTGTTCTTAAAGCAATTTAAATTATTTTTGATGTATTTTAAATAGTTTTTAAAGCATTGTAAACGGGTTTTAAAGCATTTTAAACTGTTTTGAAAGAATTTTAAAACCATTTTAAAGTACTTTAAAGCTTTTTAAATTGTTCCTAAAGCGTTTTAAAAGAATTTAAAATTGTTTTTAAAACATTCTAAAGTGTTTTAAATTGTTTATAAATTATTTTGAACTATTTTAAATTGTTTCTAAAACATTCTAAATTGTTTCTAAAACATTCTAAATTGTTTCAAAAACATTTTAAATTGTTTTTAAAGCATTTTAAGTTGTTTTTAAAGTGTTTAATTTATTTTTTTTTAACATTTTAAAGTACTTTAAAGCTTTTTAAATTGCTTTTAAAACATTTTAAAACTTTTTTAAAGAATTTTTAATTGTTGTTAAACCACTTAAACTTATTCTTAAAACATTTTAAAATGTTTTTGAAACATTTTAAAATCATTTAAAATGTTTTTAAACATTTTAAAATCATTTAAAATTGTTTTTAAATCAATTTAAATTATTTTTAAAGTATTTTAATTTGTTTCTAAAGCATTGTAAACTATTTTTAAAGCATTTTAAAATCATTTAAAATTGTTCTTAAAGCAATTTAAATTATTTTTGAAGTATTTTAAATAGTTTTTAAAGCATTGTAAACGGTTTTTAAAGCATTTTAAATTGTTTTTAAAGCGTTTAAAATTGTTTTTAAAGCATTTTAATTTGTTCTGAAAGCCTTTTAAAGCACTTTAAAGCTTTTTAATTGTTGTTAAATCTTTTTAAAAGAATTTAACATTGTTTTTAAAACATTTTAAAGTGTTTTTAAATTATTTTGAACTATTTTAAATTGTTTCAAAAAAAAATTAAAGCATTTTAAATTGTTTTTAAAGCGTTTAAAATTGTTTTTAAAACATTTTAAAGTACTTTAAAGCTTTTTAAATTGTTTATAAAACATTTTAAAACGGGTTTAAAGCATTTTCAATTGTTGTTAAAGCACTTAAACTTATTTTTAAAACATTTTAAAATGTTTTTGAAACATTTTAAAACATTTTAAAATAATTTAAAATTGTTCTTAAATCAATTTAAATTATTTTTGAAGTATTTTAAATTGTTTTTAAAGCATTGTAAACTATTTTTAAAGCATTTTAAATTGTTTTCAAGGAATTTTAAGAACATTTTAGAGTACCTTAAAGCTTTTTAAATTGTTGTTAAAGCGTTTTAATACAATTTAAAATTGATTTTAAAACATTTTAAAGTGCTTTAAATTGTTTTTAAATTATTTCGAACTAATTTAAATTGTTTTTAAAACGTTCCAATTTGTTTCAAAAACATTTTAAATTGTTTTTAAAGCATTTTAAGTTGTTTTTAAAGTGTTTAAAATTGTTTTTAAAACATTTTAAAATACTTTAAATCTTTTTAAATTGTTTTTAAAACATTTTAAAATGGTTTTAAAGCATTTTCAATTGTTGTTAAACCACTCAGACTTATTTTTAAAACATTTTAAAATGTTTTGAAACATTTTAAAATCAATTAAAATTTGTTTTTAAATAAATTTAAATTATTTTTAAAGTATTTTAAATTGTTTTTAAAACATTGTAAACTATTTTTAAATCATTTAAAATTGTTCTTAAAGCAATTTAAATTACTTTTGAAGTATTTTAAATAGCTTTTAAAGCATTGTAAATGGTTTTTAAAGCATTTTAAATTGTTTTGAAAGCATTTTAAAGTACTTTAAGCTTTTTAAATTGCTGTTAATGCATTTTAAAAGAATTTAAAATTGTTTTTAAAACATTTTAGAGTGTTTTAAATTGTTTTTAAATTATTTTAAACTATTTTAAAGTGTTCTTAAAACATTCTAAATTGTTTCAAAAACATTTTAAATTGTTTTTAAAGCATTTTAAATTGTTTTTAAAGCGTTTAAAATTGTTTTTAAAATATTTTAAACTACTTTAAAGATTTTTAAATTGTTTATAAAACATTTTAAAACAGGTTTAAAGCATTTTCAATTGTTGTTAAAGCACTTAATATTATTTTTAAAACATTTTAAAATGTTATTGAAATATTTTAAAACATTTTAAAATCATTTAAAATTGTTCTTAAATCAATTTAAATTATTTTTGAAGTATTTTAAATTGTTTTTAAAGCATTGCAAACTATTTTTAAAGAATTTTAAAATCATTTTAAATTGTTTTGAAAGCATTTTAAATTGTTTTGAAAGCAATTTAAAAGCATTTTAAAGTACTTTAAATATTTTTAAATTGTTGTTAAAGCATTTTAAAATAATTAAAAATTGTTTTTAAAACAATTTAAAGTGTTTTAAATTGTTATTAAATTATTTTGAACTATTTTAAAGTGTTTTTAAAACTTTCTAAATTGTTTCAAAAACATTTTAAATTGTTTTTAAAGCATTTTAAATTGTTTTTAAAGCGTTTAAATCGTTTTGAAATCATTTAAAAAACATTTTAAAGTACATTAAATCTCTTTAAATTGTTTTTAAAATATTTTTAAACGGTTTTAAAGCAGTTTCAATTGTTGTTAAAGCACTTAAACATATTTTTAAAACATTTTAAAATCATTTAAAATTGTTCTTAAATCAAATTTAAATTATTTTTAAAGTATTTTATATTGTTTCTAAAGCATTGTAAACTATTTTTAAAGCATTTTAAAATCATTTAAAATTGTTCTTCAAGAAATTTAAATAATTTTTGAAGTATTATAAATAGTTTATAAAGCATTGAAAATGGCTTTTAAAGCATTTTAAATTGTTTTGAAAGCATTTGAAAACATTTTAAGTACTTTAAAGATTTTTAAATTGTTGTTAAAGCATTTTAAAAGAATTTAAAATTGTTTTTAAAACATTTTAAAGTGTTTTTAAGTTATTTTGAACTATTTTAAATTGTTTTTAAAATGTTCTAAATTGCTTCAAAAACATTTCAAATTGTTTTAAAAGCATTTTAAATTGTTTTTAAAGCGTTTAAAATTGTTTTTAAAACATTTTAAAGTACTTTAAAGCTTTTTAAATTGTTTATAAAACATTTTAAAATGGTTTTAAAGCATTTTCAATTGTTTTTAAAGCAATTGCACTTATTTTTAAAGCATTTTAAAATGTTTTTGAAACATTTTAAAACATTTTAAAATGATTTAAAATTGTTCTTAAATCAATTTAAATTATTTTTGAAGTATTTTAAATTGTTTTTAAAGCATTGTAAACTATTTTTAAAGCATTTTAAAATCATTTTAAATTGTTTTGAAAGCATTTTAAAAACATTTTAGAGTACTTTAAAGCTTATTAAATTGTTGTTAAAACATTTTAAAAGAATTTATAATTGTTTTTAAAACATTTTATAGTGCTTTAAATTGTTTTTAAATTATTTTGAACTATTTTAAATTGTTTTTAAAATGTTCTAAACTGTTTCAAAAACATTTTAAAATGTTTTTGAAACATTTTAAAATCATTTAAAATTGTTTTAAATCAATTTAAATTATTTTTAAAGTATTTTATATTGTTTCTAAAGCATGGTAAACTATTTTTAAAGAATTTTAAAATCATGTAAAATTGTTCTTAAAGCAATTTAAATTATTTTTGATGTATTTTAAACAGTTTTTTAAAGCATTTTAAACTGTTTTGAAAGCATTTTAAAAACATTTTAAAGTACTTTAAAGCTTTTTAAATTGTTGCTTAAGTGTTTTAAAAGAATTTAAAATTGTTTTTAAAACATTCTAAAGTGTTTTAAATTGTTTATAAATTATTTTGAACTATTTTAAATTGTTTTTAAAACATTGTAAATTGTTTCAAAGACATTTTAAATTATTTTTAAAGCATTTTAAGTTGTTTTTAAAGTGTTTAATTTATTTTTTTAAAACATTTTAAAGTACTTTAAAGCTTTTTAAATTACCTTTCAAACATTTTAAAATGGTTTTAAAGTATTTTCAATTGTTGTTAAACCACTTAAACTTATTCTTAAAACATTTTAAAATGTTTTTGTAACATTTTAAAATCATTTAAAATTGTTTTTAAATCAATTTAAATTATTTTTAAAGTATTTTAAATTGATTCTAAAGCATTGTAAACTATTTTTAAAGCATTTTAAAATCATTTAAAATTGTTCTTAAAGAAATTTAAATTATTTTTGAAGTATTTTAAATAGTTATTAAAGCACTATAAAGGGTTTTTAAAGCATTTTAAATTGTTTTGAAAGCATTTTAAAGCACTTTAAAGATTTTTAATTGTTAAAGCATTTTAAAAGAATTTAAAATTGTTTTTAAAACATTTTAAAGTGTTTCTAAATGATTTTGAACTATTTTAAATTGTTTTTAAAAAGTTCTAAATTGTTTCAAAAACATTTTAAATTGCTTTTAAAGCATTTTAAATTGTTTTTAAAGCGTTTAAAATTGTTTTCAAAGCATTTTAAATTACTTTAAAGGTTTTAAATTGTTTATAAAACATTTTAAAATGGGTTTAAAGCATTTTCAATTGTTGTTAAAGCACTTAAGCTTATTTTTAAAACATCTTAAAATGTTTTTGAAACATTTTAAAATAATTTAAAATTGTTCTTAAATCAATTTAAATTATTTTTAAAGTATTTTAAATTGTTTCTAAAGCATTGTAAACTATTTTTAAAGCATTTTAAATTGTTTTGAAAGAATTTTAAGAACATTTTAGAGTACTTTAAAGCTTTTTAAACTGTTGTTAAAGCGTTTTAATAGAATTTAAAATTGTTTTTAAAACATTTTAAAGTGCTTTAAATTGTTTTTAAATTATTTTGAACTAATTTAAATTGTTTCTAAAACGTTCCAACTTGTTTCAAAAACATTTTAAATTGTTTTTAAAGCATTTTAAGTTGTTTTTAAAGTGTTTAAAATTGTTTTAAAAACAATTTAAAGTACTTTAAAGCTTTTTAAATTGTTTTTAAATCATTTTAAAACGGTTTTAAAGCATTTTCAATTGTTGTTAAACCACTCAGACTTATTTTTAAAACATTTTAAAATGTTTTTGAAACATTTTAAAATCATTTAAAATTGTTTTTAAATCAATTTAAATTAGTTTTAAAGTATTTTAAATTGTTTTTAAAGCACTGTAAACTATTTTTAAATCATTTAAAATTGTTCTTAAAGCAATTTAAATTACTTTTGAAGTATTTTAAATAGTTTTTAAAGCATCGTAAACGGTTTTTAAAGCATTTTAAATTGTTTTGAAAGCATTTTAAAGTACTTTAAAGCTTTTTAAATTGCTGTTAATGCATTTTAAAAGAATTTAAAATTGTTTTTAAAACATTTTAGAGTGTTTTTAAAACATTCCAAATTGTTTCAAAAACATTTTAAATTGTTTTTAAAGCATTTTAAATTGTTTTTAAAGCGTTTAAAATGGTTTTTAAAACATTTTAAAGTACTTTAAAGCTTTTTAAATTGTTTATAAAACATTTTAAAACGGGTTTAAAGCATTTTCACTTGTTGTTAAAGCAATTAATCTTATTTTTAAAACATTTTAAAATGTTTTTGAAATATTTTAAAACATTTTAAAATCATTTAAAATTGTTCTTAAATCAATTTAAATTATTTTTGAAGTATTTTAAATTGTTTTTAAAGCATTGCAAACTATTTTTAAAGAATTTTAAAATCATTTTAAATTGTTTTGAAAGCGTTTTAAATTGTTTTGAAAGCATTTTAAAGTACTTTAAAGATTTTTAATTGTTGTTAAAGCATTTTAAAAGAATTTAAAATTGTTTTCAAAACATTTTAAAGTGTTTTTAAATTATTTTGAACTATTTTAAAGTGTTTTTAAAACCTTCTAAATTGTTTCAAAAACATTTTAAATTGTTTTTAAAGCATTTTAAATTGTTTTTAAAGCATTTAAATCATTTTGAAAGCATTTTAAATTGTTTTGAAAGCATTTTAAAAACCTTTTAAAGTACTTTAAAGCTCTTTAAATTGTTTTTAAAACATTTTAAAATGGTTTTAAAGCATTTTCAATTGTTGTTAAAGCACTTAAACTTATTTTTAAAACATTTTAAAATGTTTTTGAAACATTTTAAAATCATTTAAAATTGTTCTTAAATCAATTTAAATTATTTTTAAAGTATTTTATATTGTTTCTAAAGCATTGTAAACTATTTTTAAAGCATTTTAAAATTATTTAAAATTGTTCTTAAAGCAATTTAAATTATTTTTGAAGTATTTTAAATAGTTTTTAAAGCATTGCAAATGGTTTTTAAAGCATTTTAAAGTGTTTTTAAATTATTTTGAACTATTTTAAATTGTTTTTAAAACGTTCTAAATTGCTTCAAAAACATTTCAAATTGTTTTTAAATCATTTTAAATCATTTTTAAAGCGTTTAAAATTGTTTTTAAAACATTTTAAAGTACTTTAAAGCTTCTTAAATTGTTTATAAAACATTTTGAAATGGTTTTAAAGCATTTTCAATTGTTGTTAAAGCACTTACACTTATTTTCAAAACATTTTAAAACGTTTTTGAAACATTTTAAAATGATTTAAAATTGTTCTTAAATCAATTTAAATTATTTTTGAAGTATTTTAAATTGTTTTTAAAGCATTGTAAACTATTTTTAAAGCATTTTAAAATTATTTTAAATTGTTTTCAAAGCATTTTAAAAACATTTTAGAGTACTTTAGAGCTTCTTAAATTGTTGTTAAAACATTTTAAAAGAATTTATAATTTGTTTTTAGAACATTTTACAGTGTTTTAAATTGTTTTTTAATTATTTTGAACTATTTTAAATTATTTTTAAAACGTTCTAAATTGTTTCAAAAACATTTTAAATTGTTTCAGAAACATTTTAAATTGTTTTTAAAGCGTTTTAAATTGTTTTTAGAGCGTTTAAAATTGTTTTTAAAACATTTTAAAGTACTTTAAAGCTTTTTAAATTGTTTTTAAAACATTTTAAAAAGGTTTTAAAGAATTTTAAATTGTTGTTAAAGCACTTAAACTTATTTTAAAAACATTTTAAAATGTTTTTGAAAATTTAAAAAAAAATTAAAATCATTTAAAATTGTTATTAAATCAATATATCTTATTTTTTAAGTATTTTAAATTGTTTTTAAAGCATTGTAAACTATTTTTAAAGCATTTCAAATCATTTAAAATTGTTCTTAAAGCAATTTAAATTATTTTTGAATTATTTTAAATAGTTTTTAAAGCGTCGTGAACTGTTTTTAAAGCATTTTAAATTGTTTTGAAAGAATTTTAAAAACATTTTAAAGTACTTTAAAGCTTTTTAAATTGTTTTTAAAACATTTTAAAATGGTTTTAAAGCATTTTCAATTGTTGTTAGAGCACTTAAACTTATTTTTGAAACATTTAAAAATGTTTTTGAAACATTTTAAAATCATTTAAAATTGTTATTAAATCAATTTAAATTATTTTTGATGTATTTTATATTGTTTCTAAAGCATTGTAAACTATTTGTAAAGCATTTTAAAATCATTTAAAATTGTTCTTAAAGCAATTTAAATTATTATTTTTATGTATTTTAAACAGTTTTTAAAGCATTGTAAATGGTTTTCAAAGCATTTTAAACTCTTTTGAAAACATTTTAAAGTAATTTAAAGCTTTTTAAATTGTTGCTAAAGCGTTTTAAAAGAATTTAAAATTGTTTTTAAGACATTCTAAAGTGTTTTAAATTGTTTATAAATTATTTTGAACTATTTAAAATTGTTTTTAAAAAGTTCTAAACTGTTTCAAAAACATTTTAAATTATTTTTAAAGCATTCTAAGTTGTTTTTAAAGTGATTAATTTATCAAATTATTTTTAAAGCATTCTTAAAACATTTTAAAGTGTTTTTGAAACATTTTAAAATCATTTAAAATTGTTCTTAAATCAATTTAAATTATTTTTAAAGTATTTTAAATTGTTTCTAAAACATTGTAAACTATTTTTAAAGCATTTTAAAATCATTTAAAATTGTTCTTAAAGCAATTTAAATTATTTTTGAAGTATTTTAAATAGTTTCTAAAGCACTGTAAACAGTTTTTAAAGCATTTTAAATTATTTGTTAAAGCACTTAAACTTATTTTTAAAACATTTTAAAATAATTTAAAATTGTTCTTAAATCAATTTAAATTATTTTTAAAGTATTTTAAATTGTTTTTAAAGCATTGTAAACTATTTTTAAAGCATTTTAAATTGTTTTGAAAGAATTTTAAGAACATTTTGGAGTACTTTAAAGCTTTTTAAATTGTTGTTAAAGCGTTTTAATAAAATTTAAAATTGATTTTAAAACATTTTAAAGTGCTTTAAATTGTTTTCAAATTATTTTGAACTAATTTAAATTGTTTTTAAAACGTTCCAAATTGTTTCAAAAACATTTTTAATTTTTTTTTAAAGCATTTTAAGTTGTTTTTAAAGTGTTTAAAATGGTTTTTAAAACATTTTAAAGTACTTTAAAGCTTTTTAAATCGTTTTTAAAACATTTTAAAACGGTTTTAAAGCATTTTCAATGGTTGTTAAACCACTCAAACTTATTTTTAAAACATTTTAAAATGTTTTTGAAACATTTTAAAATCATTCAAAATTGTTTTTAAATCAATTTAAATTATTTTTAAAGTATTTTAAATTGTTTTTAAAGCATTGTAAACTATTTTTAAATCATTTAAAATTGTTCTTAAAGCAATTTAAATTACTTTTGAAGTATTTTAAATAGTTTTTAAAAGCATTGTAAATGGTTTTTAAAGCATTTTAAATTGTTTTGAAAGCATTTTAAAGTACTTTAAAGCTTTTTAAATTGTTGTTAATGCATTTTAAAAGAATTTAAAATTGTTTTTAAAACATTTTAGAGTGTTTTAAATTGTTTTTAAATTATTTTGAACTATTTTAAAGTCTTTTTAAAATATTCTAATTTGTTTCAAAAACATTTTACATTGTTTTTAAAGCATTTTAAATTGTTTTTAAAGCATTTTAAATTGTTTTTAAAACATTTTAAAGTACTTTAAAGCTTTCTAAATTGTTTATAAAACATTTTAAAACGAGTTTAAAGCATTTTCAATTGTTGTTAAAGCACTTAATCTTATTTATAAAACATTTTAAAATGTTTTTGAAATATTTTAAAACATTTTAAAATCATTTAAAATTGTTCTTAAATCAATTTAAATTATTTTTGAAGTATTTTAAATTGTTTTTAAAGCATTGCAAACAATTTTGAAAGCGTTTTAAATTGTTTTGAAAGCATTTTAAAATCATTTTAAAGTATTTTAAATATTTTTAAACTGTTGTTAAAGCATTCAAAATTGTTTTTAAAGCATTTTAAAGTGTTTCAAAATGTTTTTAAATTATTTTGAACTATTTTAAATTGCGTTTAAAACTTTTTAAATTGTTTCAAAACCATTTTAAATTGTTTTTAAAGCATTTTAAATTGTTTTTAAAGCGTTTAAATCGTTTTGAAAGCATTTTAAATAGTTTTGAAAGCATTTTAAAAACATTTTAAAGTACTTTAGAGCTCTTTAAATTGTTTTCAAAACATTTTAAAATCATTTAAAATTGTTCTTAAATCAATTTAAATTATTTTTAAAGTATTTTATATTCTTCCTAAAGCATTGTAAACTATTTTTAATGTATTTTAAAATCATTTAAAATTGTTCTTAAAGCAATTTAAATTATTTTTGAAGTATTTTAAATAGTTTTTAAAGCATTGTAAATGGTTTTTAAAGCATTTTAAATTGTTTTGAAAGCATTTTAAAAACATTTTAAAGTACTTTAAAGCTTTTTAAATTGTTGTTAAAGCATTTTAAAAGAATTTAAAATTGTTTTTAAAACATTTTAAAGTGTTTTTAAATTATTTTGAACTATTTTAAATTGTTTTTAAAACATTCTAAATTGCTTCAAAAACATTTCAAATTGTTTTTAAAGCATTTTAAGTTGTTTTTATAGCGTTTAAAATTGTTTTAAAACATTTTAAAGTACTTTAAAGCTTTTTAAATTGTTTATAAAACATTTTAAAACGGTTTTAAAGCATTTTCAATTCTTGTTAAAGCACTTACGCTTATTTTTAAAACATTTTAAAACGTTTTTGAAACATTTTAGAATGATTTAAAATTGTTCTTAAATCAATTTAAATTATTTTTGAAGTATTTTAAATTGTTTTTAAAGCACTGTACACTATTTTTAAGGCATTTTAAAATCATTTAAAATCATTTTGAAAGCATTTTAAAAACATTTTAGAGTACTTGAAAGCTTCTTAAATTGTTGTTAAAACATTTTAAAAGAATTTATAATTGTTTTTAAAACATTTTACAGTGTTTTAAATTGTTTTTAAATTATTTTTAACTATTTTAAATTGTTTTTAAAACGTTCTAAATTGTTTCAAAAACATTTTAAATTGTTTCAGAAACATTTTAAATTGTTTTTGAAGCATTTTATATTGTTTTTAAAACGTTTAAAATTGTTTTTAAAACATTTTAAAGTACTTTAAAGCTTTTAATATTGTTTTTAAAACATTTTAAAATGGTTTAAAAACATTTTAAATTGTTGTTAAAGCACTTAAACGTATTTTAAAAACTTTTTAAGATGTTTTTGAAACATTTTAAAACATTTTAAAATCATTTAAAATTGTTATTAAATCAATTTAAATTATTTTTAAAGTATTTTAAATTGTTTTTAAAGCATCGTAAACTATTTTTAAAGCATTTCAAAATCATTTAAAATTGTTCTTAAAGAAATTTAAATTATTTTTGAATTATTTTAAATAGTTTTTAAAGCATCGTAAATTGTTTTTAAAGCATTTCAAATTGTTTTGACAACATTTAAAAAAACATTTTCAAGTACTTTAAATCTTTTTAAATTGTTGTTAAAGCATTTTGAAAGCATTTAAAATTGTTTTTAAAACATTTTAAAATGTTTTTAAATTATTTTGAACTATTTAAAATTGTTTTTAAAATGTTCTAAATTGTTTCAAAAACATTTTAAATTGCTTTCGAAGCATTTTAAATTGTTTTCAAAGCGTTTAAAATTGTTTTAAAAACATTTTAAAGTACTTTAAAGATTTTTGAATTGTTTTTAAAACATTTTAAATGGTTTTAAAGCATTTTAAATTGTTGTTAAAGCAGTTAGAGGTGCCCGGCCAGAAGATCAACGAACGAATCCAATACATGAGGGATCATGCCCTCATTAGGAAATTTATAGGGTTCTCGCCAACAGAAAAAGCCCTATATGGATGGATCACAGCTAAATGGAAACCCAAAGGCCACGTCGCACTGCAGCTAGGACCGAAAGGGTTCTTTACTGCGATTTTCTTTTGCCTAGAAGATAAGTACAGAATCATGGACGAAGGGCCATATTTTTTCAACTCAGCTGGACTGTATCTAAGGGATTGGGTAGCAAGATTTAACTCAGACAAGGAAGACCTCACCTGGGCTCCAGTTTGGATCAGAATGTACTCACTTCCAGATGAATATTTGGATGAAGGCATACTCAAAGACATAGGCAATGGACTAGGGGAATACATTAAACCAGCGGAAGAAACGAAGCTGCGCAGATACACATCCTATGCCCGCATTTGCATTTTCATGCGCCTGGACAAAGCCCTGCCGGACTCAATAAGTCTTTCTCATCGTGGCAATGAATGGATTCAACCCTTGGATTACGAACATGTACCTTTTTGTTGTCGAAAATTTCATGCTCATGGGCATTGATTCAAGGATTGTCCGCTAAATGCCAAGGCCAATGCTCCTGACCCCTCCGACACTTTGATCCATGATGGATTTGCCAAATCACCCAGCCGCAAACGAGCGCACAAAAAGCCTTCGACCGGGATAAAGCCCGAGCAAGATTCTCCCTCTGGCCCTGCTACAAGTAACAGCTTTGAAATTCTAGCCCAAGCCTCCGACGAGCAAATCATGATCTCAAAGCCCAGCTCCACGCCCATCTCCTCCTCATCCCAGCCTCCTCCTTTGGGCTCCCCTCCTGAATCACAAACCTCCAAGGGTGTTAAGGCTACCCCCAAGGATAGACAAAAGGAGCCTACTGAGAAAGCAAATGATATGGAAGTTGATGGAACTCCAGATCCCCCCAAAGCTTAGATATATCCACAGCAGGAAAAAGTCAGGTGCAAAAGATGGATGAAGAACCAGAAAGTATAGATCTTGAAGGACTAGACATTTTAGAGCTAGAACTAGCATGTAAAAAGAAGGATTACGATAATATTCCAGAGCTTCAACTCAACAAACTAGAAGTGGTCATCTCAAGGGCTTATCAACAGAAACAGCTAGGCATCCAACCGGGAAGCCATTGGGATGGTGGCCTCCACCAAAAATACTCCAAAAAGAGGGGAAGAAGAACGGATCTCCAGCGAACAATAGCAGTAGGGAAAATCCTAGTGGACTCAAGCAGGTATGAAAAATTGACAAAGTACTACAAACCCTCTATCAATAGTGAATCATGAAGCTCATTTCATGGAACTTAAGGGGGCTCAATAGCCCAGGGAAACTAAGAATGTTAAAAAATATGATAAAGATGGAAAAGCCGCAACTATGCTTTCTTCAAGAAACCAAGTGTAACAACACTACACTAGGAAGCATCCTTTCTAAAGCATGGCTAGGTTTTCAATCGGTGGCAGTGGATGCCTCAGGAGAATCAGGAGGGCTTGCCATTGCATGGAACACCTTCCACATATTAGGCACCAATATACATGGAAACCACTCCAATGTTTATTTCCTGCAGGAAGCAGGAAACAAAATAGCTCTTCTCAATACAATAGAAGCTCTGAATAACAACAGATTGCATCCTCTTTGGATCATTGGAGGGGATTTTAACATGATCACCAAGATGGAGGAAAAGCTTGGGGGAAGAAATAGGTTGGAACAGGAAAATATCCACTTTAAAGACTTCATCCAAAACACTTCTCTAATCGACCTGCAATTTTGTAACGGTACGTACACATGGAGTAATCGAAGAGCAGGGAAGCACCAAATCGCTTCTAAACTTGACAAATTTCTCATATCAGATAAATCAGTTCACTTAGGAGGAGACATAGCTGCTGCAATTCTCCCCCATTCAGGCTCAAATCATTAGCCAATCTCCCTCCAATGGCAAAGACCGGGCAACACCACCAGGAGGCCCTTCCGCTTTGAAGAGTTCTAGCTCACCCACCCTGCATTCAAAGACTTCATCAGAACCACTTGGAAAACCTTAATTCTGCCAGAAGGCTCCAAAATGTTTCAGTTACAACAGAAACTTAAATATTTAAAATCCCATTTAAAGTGCTGGAACAATGAGACCTTTGGAAACATATTTAAGGCGCAACAAGACTTAAATAAGGAAATGGCAGATCTCCAGCAACAAGTAATCACAGGAGGTCACACGAAGGGGACCCTGGAACAAGAGCAACGCATCCACAATCAACTGGAGGAGAGGAGAAAGCAGGAGGAGATTTTATGAAAGCAAAAGTCCAGGATCAGATTGCTGAAAGAGGGCGAATGAAACACTAAATTCTTTCACCGAACCATTGTTCAACGAAGAATGCACAACAATATCCCCTTCATTCAGAAGCAAGGTGGGGCAAGGGTAGAACAGCATGAAGAAATCAAGGAGGAATTCCTAAATCACTTCAAGCAAGTTCATCAAGAGCCCAATGCAGATAGGCGACCTGCAATAGAAAGAATTACCCAAAATGTGCCAAAACTTATCACTGAGGAACACAACAAACTTCTCCTTCACCCTATCCTGACTCAGGAGGTGGATACAGCCATGTCCCAACTCAAGGAGGGCAAAGCCCCTGGCCCGGATGGCTTCGCCACAACTTTCTTTCACACCTTCTGGGAGCTGATAAAAATTGAGGTCTGGCAAGTGGTGGAGGAATCGAGAGCTCTTCATTGGCTGCTACCTTCTCTCAATTCAACTTTCATTGCACTTATACCAAAAGAGGAGGAATCCATCACCCTGGACAAATTCCGACCGATTTCTCTCTGCAACGACATATACAAATTGATCTCTAAAGTTATTGCCAACAGGTTAAATCCCCTCTTGCCATTGCTCATCTCACCGGAACAATCTGGTTATGTGGAAGGGAGACAGATCATGGATGGTATTATCCTCTCGCATGAGATTATACACTCCCTAAAGCATTCCAATCAGGCAGGTATGATTCTAAATCTTGATCTTTCTAAGGCCTTTGATAAGCTCAGTTGGACTTACATTCAGAAAATGTTAATTGCCTTTGGATTCTCTCCTATGTGGAATCATTGGATCATGAGTCTTATCTCCTCATCCTTCTTTTCCATTCTTGTGAACGGGATCCCATCTCGACCCTTCAGTCCCTCTCGAGGAATCAGGCACGGTGACCCTCTTTCCCCCTTCCTCTTTGTATTAATGGCTGAAGCCCTGGGATGTCACATCAAATAAGCCCTCCTCTCCCAACAGCTTAAAGGTCTCTCCATTCACCAATCCCCAGCTATAACTCATCAGCAGTTTTTTGATGACAACATGCTCTTTGGCTACCCATCAGTCCAGGAAGCTTCTCGCTTCAAAGCCCTGCTCAATGACTTCTCCGAGGCCTCAGGAACCAGCATCAATAATACCAAGTCGCAGATCTTTTTCTTTCACACCCCACCTGTTGTTAAGAATGTTGTAGCCCGAATATTGGGGTTCCCCATTGCCACTCTTCCTTCCAAATACCTTGGAGCCCCCCTTATTGCTTCGGCCATCAAGCACTCCTCCTGGCGCATTCTCATCGAGAAGCTTGAATCCCACCTCAACCTTTGGACGCACATAACACTGAACATTGCCAGTCGTGTAGTGCTCATAAAAGCAGTACTATAGGCAATGCCGCTTTACTTATTCTCAATCCTAGCGGCGCCTAAATGGGTTTTAAAAAGAATTCGGGATCTATAGTGTGGCTTCCTGTGGGTAAATTCAGCTACAAACCACAAATGGGCCCTGGTAAAATGGACCATTGTCTGCACGCCCAAGGAAAAAGGGGGCATTGGCCTGAGGGATCCCATTCATAGCAATGCTATCATGAGTGCCAAAATTTGGTGGCAATGGCTCTCTACCCCAGAAAAACCCTGGGCAGCCATTTGGACTGCCAATTACACCAATCACAGACCTCAGGAGGAGCTCATCAGGTTTACTTCCAATGTGAAAGGCTCGCTAATATGGAATGCTGCCAAACAACACTTCCAGTTGATTCAGCAGCACAGTTTTTGGGAAGTAAGAAATGGAAGAACAACATGATTCTGGATGGATGCCTGGAACCAATTGCCATAGCTTAGTCGCATTCTAAATCCTCTTCCAAACTACATTGGAGAGGAATAGCAATAGGAAAAGATTTGGCAGTATTGGACTCAAGAGACAAAGCAAGGCTTCAGGAAATGGAAACAAGGTGACCAGCTCATCAGAAATGAGGAACACCTATTCATTGAGGATCTGGAAAGGGAGCTACGCAAAAGGAGCATTATATACTTCGAAGGCAGGGACATTCTTCGATGGGGTTACCAGCCTAAAGGCGCATTTACCACTTTCGAGGCCTACAAAATTATGTGCACTGACTCTACGCCCGCTGACCAATTTGGAGCAAAATCTGGGGGTTAGGTTCTTGGCCTAAAGTCTCCTTCTTCCTTTGGCTGGTCGGACATCAGAGAATCCTCACCTGGGATAAACTTAGACGAAGAAACTATCATGGCCCCTCTATCTATGTTAATTTTAAATCCCGGGAGGAAACACTCCAACACCTCTTGGACTCTTGCTCCTTAGCCAATCAGTTGTGGGAGAAGGCAAGCTTCAGATGTCAAAGAAGATGTAGACTTATGGACGATATCACAAACTCTTTGCGTCATTGGCAAAAGAATCCATATAAAAGTGAAATTCTCAACCATTTATGGAAAATAATCCCCGGGCTCCTCTTATAGAGCATATGGAAAGAAAGGAACAAGCGCATATTCAAAGATCAATGTTCCCCGTTAGAAAGTATCTGGAGCACGCTCTGTGTGAATCTCAAAGAGACGCTGATGCTCCGCTCATGGACTAAGGAGGACCTACCGACTCAAGACAGTGAGAAAGCCATCTGGGAGAACTGGAATATGCAACTCCTGTTGGAAATAATACTGAGAGGGGGGGTGAATCAGTATTATCAGATCAATCAAACTTTTCTATTTCATACTCAGAAACATATACGCTACTTCAATTAAGTGAACCCGCGTGTACACGCTACTGTGTCTAATGAAACCCGCGTATATCCAGAGATCTTATAATTCAGTTATCTTAATCTTCAGTAAATGCATCAGATCATTATTAAGCATATTAACAGTAAACAGGTGCAGAATAACAGAACAGAACATCACACAAGAGCCACACACATGAACACCATGATATAAGGTGGAAACCCAATGTGGGTGAAAACCACCTGCTGCAATTCGTCTCTTTCTTCTTTAATAAGAAACTTCTTTTACAATGCACTGGTGCAGTCATTTACCAGCACGCAGGCTGCAACCTGCAGAGGGCTACAACCCTCATAGCTTTTGTACTAGCCGATCCATTTACTAGTACGTAGGTGCCAACCCTACAGAAGGCTACAACCTTCACTCGTTTTCCAGCTGCTCCTGGAAGGGAGCTACAACCCCCCTTGGCTCTTGTACTGGCTGATATGTTTACCAGTACGTAGGTGCCGGCCTACGATCTTCCGGGACCATGTTTCATACATTTTCATACTAGATCCATAAGACAATCATCATTGTAGTACAACCTGCATCATCAATCACTGAAACACCCAATTCTGAATCACTGTAACCCTGTCAACAACAACCAGACAACATAACAACAACCAGATCCAACTCCATCTTCAAATATCATACTTCACATTGTATACGCTACTTGGATGACCCCAACCTGCGTGTATACGCTCTTTTACCAAAACCAACTCGCGTACAGATCTATAAATTCAACCTTAAAACTCTGCAGCTATATCAGACATCAAAGCATACCCAGATCATAATAATAAACATGCGTCAGTAGATCTAGTCTATCCAGAGTCAAACCATATGAAGATAATCATTCCAAGCCTTGAGATCTCGTTCCATCATTCATCATCCTCCACATGGGTGAAACCTTGGTTCAGATCACCAACCCATAACCAGCACTTGGATCACACACTTTCTCAGATCTTCATCACTCACACTTGCTCACACTTGCTCACTTTGGCCTAGTGATCTTTTCCTTATATAGCCTTAGGCCTTGCTCAATGCCAAGAGCCAAAACCATAGTAACACAATACCATCAACTTCAATACTAGGGATCGACACGCCCGTCGAGACACAATGGTCCGAAACCATAGGCACAACTTCCAAGGACTAACCGCCATGGACCAAAGGTACGTTTCCACATACACGCGCTTTTGCTGAAGCCAACCTGCGTGTACACGCTGATTCGCCTTGCTGAACCTGCGTATATCTCTTTCTTGTCCTGCTGTACTGAGATCTGTCCATTAGTTAAGTTGTCATCACCTGTACCAGTCTCTGAGCACCTGTACCAACCTCTGAGTGAGTTGCCATCAAGGACAACACTTGAATCATAATGCCAACAATCTCCCCCTTTGGACTTGATGGCAACCACCACACCAAGTCACTCTCCCCCTTTGACATCAAGGGCAAAGGGTGGACCAAGATATTCTCTTCCTTGGTATACCTTCTGCTGTCCATACTGCTGTCCATACTCCCCCTGAGTACATGCTGAAATCTCCAAATGTGCTCCCCCTTTGTGTATGCCAAAGTGTACCAATCTATCCATCCTGCTCTTGCTGAATTGTGCTGTTCATGCTCCCCTTGACTGTAGGCAAGATCTGTAAAAGATGTTCTACAAAAAGAACAAAGACTTATACATCATAGAAGACCTTCCTATCATCAAAAGACTCAACATACATTCATCACCCAACCTAGTGGGGATATCCCAATATTGACTCATTCACCTAACCATGTGAAGATACATGATAATACATGAACATTTCATCATTCATCCCAGGCATAGTGGGGAAACCAACATAGGCCGTTACATGACCTTGACATCATAAAAGAGATACATGACATAGTGATGAAATATCTAGATCAAGACTTATGAAAGCCACCAACAGCATCATGATCTGTACCATAAGCATCAGCCTGCAATACCATTCCTAAACAGTAAGATGTATCATTTAGCTTCATAGACTTTATCAACACCTTCTAACCATAATGCCAACAATGCATTATTCGAAGAATATTCTCCCCCTGAGTGTGAGCCAACCATGTCTGAACCATTTCCTGAGTCTGTTCTGCTCCCCCTGAGCCTGAGCCAACCATGACTGAACCTGGGTCTGTTCTGCTGCCCTTTCTCCATATACGCGACTTTGCAGCCTGTAACTCGCGTATATACGCGACTTGTCTTCATGAAACTTGCGTATGAGAATCAGAACACTGAAGTTCTATACCTTCAGCTCCCCCTGAGTCTGTTATGTCTGTGCTGTGCTGAGTACCCTGTGCTGTGCCACATCTTTCTGACTGAACTTCCTTCTTCTTCCATATCTTCACGCATGTTGATGATTTCTTCTTATCATGAGCTTTGTTCCTGCAATCTCTTGCTTTATGTCCAAACTTGTTACATGCATAGCATCTTACATGTTTCATATTCCTCTTGTAGCAATCAGCAGCTTTGTGGCCAAACATATTGCAAGAAAAGCAATATCCATTAAAGTATCTTGAATGTGATGATCTTTCTGCATGATGGTCTTGAAACCGTCTTCTTCTACATATGGCTACAACATGTCCAAGATTATGACACACATAACATTCAACATTATTCAGTGGAGGAAATAATCGTCTATCACGTCCATAGTTAGGAGTAGAGAATCTTCCTTGAGGAATTTCTTTCCTTGGTTGTTCCTTTTTGGGCATTTCAGATTTCTCATTAGAGTTTCTTGCCTCACCTTGTGAACTAGATTCACCTTCAACATACTCATGAAAACCAAGACCAGTCTTGATAGCAGGAGATCTTTGACTATTAAGAATATCATCCAAGACTTTAGAACTATCTTGAAATCGTAAAAGCTTATCCTTTTCTTCTAGTTTACCTTTCAAGATATTTACCTCAACTTGATGTTGTTCTTCTTTTTCAAGACATTGCTTCTTCAAGGTATCTCCAACTTTCCTTTCTTCATCCCACTGATGCCTTAGTTTGAGGATCTCGTTTTCTTGCTCTTTATTCAGTGCTAGCAGCATTTCTCGGATTCTGGAGGCACATTCCAACTGATTTTCTAATCTGATGATTTCTTCCTTGAGGGCATTCTCCCTTTTGCTAGGTAGATCTTGTTGATCTATGATTTGATCTGATGCTTCATTTGCTTGTCCATCTTCAATCTGAGGTGCTTCAGGATCTGAATACTTGCTTCCACTCAACGACAGGTTGTCATTGTTCCTTTGAGCTGTCTTCTTCTTTTGACGTGCTTTCTTCCCCATTGTTCTACGAATCTCCTTCAAGCGATCAAGCTTCTCTGAAGGACCTGCTCTGATACCAATTGTTGGAAATAATACTGAGAGGGGGGGTGAATCAGTATTATCAGATCAATCAAACTTTTCTATTTCATACTCAGAAACATATACGCTACTTCAATTAAGTGAACCCGCGTGTACACGCTACTGTGTCTAATGAAACCCGCGTATATCCAGAGATCTTATAATTCAGTTATCTTAATCTTCAGTAAATGCATCAGATCATTATTAAGCATATTAACAGTAAACAGGTGCAGAATAACAGAACAGAACATCACACAAGAGCCACACACATGAACACCATGATATAAGGTGGAAACCCAATGTGGGTGAAAACCACCTGCTGCAATTCGTCTCTTTCTTCTTTAATAAGAAACTTCTTTTACAATGCACTGGTGCAGTCATTTACCAGCACGCAGGCTGCAACCTGCAGAGGGCTACAACCCTCATAGCTTTTGTACTAGCCGATCCATTTACTAGTACGTAGGTGCCAACCCTACAGAAGGCTACAACCTTCACTCGTTTTCCAGCTGCTCCTGGAAGGGAGCTACAACCCCCCTTGGCTCTTGTACTGGCTGATATGTTTACCAGTACGTAGGTGCCGGCCTACGATCTTCCCGGGACCATGTTTCATACATTTTCATACTAGATCCATAAGACAATCATCATTGTAGTACAACCTGCATCATCAATCACTGAAACACCCAATTCTGAATCACTGTAACCCTGTCAACAACAACCAGACAACATAACAACAACCAGATCCAACTCCATCTTCAAATATCATACTTCACATTGTATACGCTACTTGGATGACCCCAACCTGCGTGTATACGCTCTTTTACCAAAACCAACTCGCGTACAGATCTATAAATTCAACCTTAAAACTCTGCAGCTATATCAGACATCAAAGCATACCCAGATCATAATAATAAACATGCGTCAGTAGATCTAGTCTATCCAGAGTCAAACCATATGAAGATAATCATTCCAAGCCTTGAGATCTCGTTCCATCATTCATCATCCTCCACATGGGTGAAACCTTGGTTCAGATCACCAACCCATAACCAGCACTTGGATCACACACTTTCTCAGATCTTCATCACTCACACTTGCTCACACTTGCTCACTTTGGCCTAGTGATCTTTTCCTTATATAGCCTTAGGCCTTGCTCAATGCCAAGAGCCAAAACCATAGTAACACAATACCATCAACTTCAATACTAGGGATCGACACGCCCGTCGAGACACAATGGTCCGAAACCATAGGCACAACTTCCAAGGACTAACCGCCATGGACCAAAGGTACGTTTCCACATACACGCGCTTTTGCTGAAGCCAACCTGCGTGTACACGCTGATTCGCCTTGCTGAACCTGCGTATATCTCTTTCTTGTCCTGCTGTACTGAGATCTGTCCATTAGTTAAGTTGTCATCACCTGTACCAGTCTCTGAGCACCTGTACCAACCTCTGAGTGAGTTGCCATCAAGGACAACACTTGAATCATAATGCCAACAATCTCCCCCTTTGGACTTGATGGCAACCACCACACCAAGTCACTCTCCCCCTTTGACATCAAGGGCAAAGGGTGGACCAAGATATTCTCTTCCTTGGTATACCTTCTGCTGTCCATACTGCTGTCCATACTCCCCCTGAGTACATGCTGAAATCTCCAAATGTGCTCCCCCTTTGTGTATGCCAAAGTGTACCAATCTATCCATCCTGCTCTTGCTGAATTGTGCTGTTCATGCTCCCCTTGACTGTAGGCAAGATCTGTAAAAGATGTTCTACAAAAAGAACAAAGACTTATACATCATAGAAGACCTTCCTATCATCAAAAGACTCAACATACATTCATCACCCAACCTAGTGGGGATATCCCAATATTGACTCATTCACCTAACCATGTGAAGATACATGATAATACATGAACATTTCATCATTCATCCCAGGCATAGTGGGGAAACCAACATAGGCCGTTACATGACCTTGACATCATAAAAGAGATACATGACATAGTGATGAAATATCTAGATCAAGACTTATGAAAGCCACCAACAGCATCATGATCTGTACCATAAGCATCAGCCTGCAATACCATTCCTAAACAGTAAGATGTATCATTTAGCTTCATAGACTTTATCAACACCTTCTAACCATAATGCCAACAATGCATTATTCGAAGAATATTCTCCCCCTGAGTGTGAGCCAACCATGTCTGAACCATTTCCTGAGTCTGTTCTGCTCCCCCTGAGCCTGAGCCAACCATGACTGAACCTGGGTCTGTTCTGCTGCCCTTTCTCCATATACGCGACTTTGCAGCCTGTAACTCGCGTATATACGCGACTTGTCTTCATGAAACTTGCGTATGAGAATCAGAACACTGAAGTTCTATACCTTCAGCTCCCCCTGAGTCTGTTATGTCTGTGCTGTGCTGAGTACCCTGTGCTGTGCCACATCTTTCTGACTGAACTTCCTTCTTCTTCCATATCTTCACGCATGTTGATGATTTCTTCTTATCATGAGCTTTGTTCCTGCAATCTCTTGCTTTATGTCCAAACTTGTTACATGCATAGCATCTTACATGTTTCATATTCCTCTTGTAGCAATCAGCAGCTTTGTGGCCAAACATATTGCAAGAAAAGCAATATCCATTAAAGTATCTTGAATGTGATGATCTTTCTGCATGATGGTCTTGAAACCGTCTTCTTCTACATATGGCTACAACATGTCCAAGATTATGACACACATAACATTCAACATTATTCAGTGGAGGAAATAATCGTCTATCACGTCCATAGTTAGGAGTAGAGAATCTTCCTTGAGGAATTTCTTTCCTTGGTTGTTCCTTTTTGGGCATTTCAGATTTCTCATTAGAGTTTCTTGCCTCACCTTGTGAACTAGATTCACCTTCAACATACTCATGAAAACCAAGACCAGTCTTGATAGCAGGAGATCTTTGACTATTAAGAATATCATCCAAGACTTTAGAACTATCTTGAAATCGTAAAAGCTTATCCTTTTCTTCTAGTTTACCTTTCAAGATATTTACCTCAACTTGATGTTGTTCTTCTTTTTCAAGACATTGCTTCTTCAAGGTATCTCCAACTTTCCTTTCTTCATCCCACTGATGCCTTAGTTTGAGGATCTCGTTTTCTTGCTCTTTATTCAGTGCTAGCAGCATTTCTCGGATTCTGGAGGCACATTCCAACTGATTTTCTAATCTGATGATTTCTTCCTTGAGGGCATTCTCCCTTTTGCTAGGTAGATCTTGTTGATCTATGATTTGATCTGATGCTTCATTTGCTTGTCCATCTTCAATCTGAGGTGCTTCAGGATCTGAATACTTGCTTCCACTCAACGACAGGTTGTCATTGTTCCTTTGAGCTGTCTTCTTCTTTTGACGTGCTTTCTTCCCCATTGTTCTACGAATCTCCTTCAAGCGATCAAGCTTCTCTGAAGGACCTGCTCTGATACCAATTGTTGGAAATAATACTGAGAGGGGGGGTGAATCAGTATTATCAGATCAATCAAACTTTTCTATTTCATACTCAGAAACATATACGCTACTTCAATTAAGTGAACCCGCGTGTACACGCTACTGTGTCTAATGAAACCCGCGTATATCCAGAGATCTTATAATTCAGTTATCTTAATCTTCAGTAAATGCATCAGATCATTATTAAGCATATTAACAGTAAACAGGTGCAGAATAACAGAACAGAACATCACACAAGAGCCACACACATGAACACCATGATATAAGGTGGAAACCCAATGTGGGTGAAAACCACCTGCTGCAATTCGTCTCTTTCTTCTTTAATAAGAAACTTCTTTTACAATGCACTGGTGCAGTCATTTACCAGCACGCAGGCTGCAACCTGCAGAGGGCTACAACCCTCATAGCTTTTGTACTAGCCGATCCATTTACTAGTACGTAGGTGCCAACCCTACAGAAGGCTACAACCTTCACTCGTTTTCCAGCTGCTCCTGGAAGGGAGCTACAACCCCCCTTGGCTCTTGTACTGGCTGATATGTTTACCAGTACGTAGGTGCCGGCCTACGATCTTCCCGGGACCATGTTTCATACATTTTCATACTAGATCCATAAGACAATCATCATTGTAGTACAACCTGCATCATCAATCACTGAAACACCCAATTCTGAATCACTGTAACCCTGTCAACAACAACCAGACAACATAACAACAACCAGATCCAACTCCATCTTCAAATATCATACTTCACATTGTATACGCTACTTGGATGACCCCAACCTGCGTGTATACGCTCTTTTACCAAAACCAACTCGCGTACAGATCTATAAATTCAACCTTAAAACTCTGCAGCTATATCAGACATCAAAGCATACCCAGATCATAATAATAAACATGCGTCAGTAGATCTAGTCTATCCAGAGTCAAACCATATGAAGATAATCATTCCAAGCCTTGAGATCTCGTTCCATCATTCATCATCCTCCACATGGGTGAAACCTTGGTTCAGATCACCAACCCATAACCAGCACTTGGATCACACACTTTCTCAGATCTTCATCACTCACACTTGCTCACACTTGCTCACTTTGGCCTAGTGATCTTTTCCTTATATAGCCTTAGGCCTTGCTCAATGCCAAGAGCCAAAACCATAGTAACACAATACCATCAACTTCAATACTAGGGATCGACACGCCCGTCGAGACACAATGGTCCGAAACCATAGGCACAACTTCCAAGGACTAACCGCCATGGACCAAAGGTACGTTTCCACATACACGCGCTTTTGCTGAAGCCAACCTGCGTGTACACGCTGATTCGCCTTGCTGAACCTGCGTATATCTCTTTCTTGTCCTGCTGTACTGAGATCTGTCCATTAGTTAAGTTGTCATCACCTGTACCAGTCTCTGAGCACCTGTACCAACCTCTGAGTGAGTTGCCATCAAGGACAACACTTGAATCATAATGCCAACAATCTCCCCCTTTGGACTTGATGGCAACCACCACACCAAGTCACTCTCCCCCTTTGACATCAAGGGCAAAGGGTGGACCAAGATATTCTCTTCCTTGGTATACCTTCTGCTGTCCATACTGCTGTCCATACTCCCCCTGAGTACATGCTGAAATCTCCAAATGTGCTCCCCCTTTGTGTATGCCAAAGTGTACCAATCTATCCATCCTGCTCTTGCTGAATTGTGCTGTTCATGCTCCCCTTGACTGTAGGCAAGATCTGTAAAAGATGTTCTACAAAAAGAACAAAGACTTATACATCATAGAAGACCTTCCTATCATCAAAAGACTCAACATACATTCATCACCCAACCTAGTGGGGATATCCCAATATTGACTCATTCACCTAACCATGTGAAGATACATGATAATACATGAACATTTCATCATTCATCCCAGGCATAGTGGGGAAACCAACATAGGCCGTTACATGACCTTGACATCATAAAAGAGATACATGACATAGTGATGAAATATCTAGATCAAGACTTATGAAAGCCACCAACAGCATCATGATCTGTACCATAAGCATCAGCCTGCAATACCATTCCTAAACAGTAAGATGTATCATTTAGCTTCATAGACTTTATCAACACCTTCTAACCATAATGCCAACAATGCATTATTCGAAGAATATTCTCCCCCTGAGTGTGAGCCAACCATGTCTGAACCATTTCCTGAGTCTGTTCTGCTCCCCCTGAGCCTGAGCCAACCATGACTGAACCTGGGTCTGTTCTGCTGCCCTTTCTCCATATACGCGACTTTGCAGCCTGTAACTCGCGTATATACGCGACTTGTCTTCATGAAACTTGCGTATGAGAATCAGAACACTGAAGTTCTATACCTTCAGCTCCCCCTGAGTCTGTTATGTCTGTGCTGTGCTGAGTACCCTGTGCTGTGCCACATCTTTCTGACTGAACTTCCTTCTTCTTCCATATCTTCACGCATGTTGATGATTTCTTCTTATCATGAGCTTTGTTCCTGCAATCTCTTGCTTTATGTCCAAACTTGTTACATGCATAGCATCTTACATGTTTCATATTCCTCTTGTAGCAATCAGCAGCTTTGTGGCCAAACATATTGCAAGAAAAGCAATATCCATTAAAGTATCTTGAATGTGATGATCTTTCTGCATGATGGTCTTGAAACCGTCTTCTTCTACATATGGCTACAACATGTCCAAGATTATGACACACATAACATTCAACATTATTCAGTGGAGGAAATAATCGTCTATCACGTCCATAGTTAGGAGTAGAGAATCTTCCTTGAGGAATTTCTTTCCTTGGTTGTTCCTTTTTGGGCATTTCAGATTTCTCATTAGAGTTTCTTGCCTCACCTTGTGAACTAGATTCACCTTCAACATACTCATGAAAACCAAGACCAGTCTTGATAGCAGGAGATCTTTGACTATTAAGAATATCATCCAAGACTTTAGAACTATCTTGAAATCGTAAAAGCTTATCCTTTTCTTCTAGTTTACCTTTCAAGATATTTACCTCAACTTGATGTTGTTCTTCTTTTTCAAGACATTGCTTCTTCAAGGTATCTCCAACTTTCCTTTCTTCATCCCACTGATGCCTTAGTTTGAGGATCTCGTTTTCTTGCTCTTTATTCAGTGCTAGCAGCATTTCTCGGATTCTGGAGGCACATTCCAACTGATTTTCTAATCTGATGATTTCTTCCTTGAGGGCATTCTCCCTTTTGCTAGGTAGATCTTGTTGATCTATGATTTGATCTGATGCTTCATTTGCTTGTCCATCTTCAATCTGAGGTGCTTCAGGATCTGAATACTTGCTTCCACTCAACGACAGGTTGTCATTGTTCCTTTGAGCTGTCTTCTTCTTTTGACGTGCTTTCTTCCCCATTGTTCTACGAATCTCCTTCAAGCGATCAAGCTTCTCTGAAGGACCTGCTCTGATACCAATTGTTGGAAATAATACTGAGAGGGGGGGTGAATCAGTATTATCAGATCAATCAAACTTTTCTATTTCATACTCAGAAACATATACGCTACTTCAATTAAGTGAACCCGCGTGTACACGCTACTGTGTCTAATGAAACCCGCGTATATCCAGAGATCTTATAATTCAGTTATCTTAATCTTCAGTAAATGCATCAGATCATTATTAAGCATATTAACAGTAAACAGGTGCAGAGTAACAGAACAGAACATCACACAAGAGCCACACACATGAACACCATGATATAAGGTGGAAACCCAATGTGGGTGAAAACCACCTGCTGCAATTCGTCTCTTTCTTCTTTAATAAGAAACTTCTTTTACAATGCACTGGTGCAGTCATTTACCAGCACGCAGGCTGCAACCTGCAGAGGGCTACAACCCTCATAGCTTTTGTACTAGCCGATCCATTTACTAGTACGTAGGTGCCAACCCTACAGAAGGCTACAACCTTCACTCGTTTTCCAGCTGCTCCTGGAAGGGAGCTACAACCCCCCTTGGCTCTTGTACTGGCTGATATGTTTACCAGTACGTAGGTGCCGGCCTACGATCTTCCCGGGACCATGTTTCATACATTTTCATACTAGATCCATAAGACAATCATCATTGTAGTACAACCTGCATCATCAATCACTGAAACACCCAATTCTGAATCACTGTAACCCTGTCAACAACAACCAGACAACATAACAACAACCAGATCCAACTCCATCTTCAAATATCATACTTCACATTGTATACGCTACTTGGATGACCCCAACCTGCGTGTATACGCTCTTTTACCAAAACCAACTCGCGTACAGATCTATAAATTCAACCTTAAAACTCTGCAGCTATATCAGACATCAAAGCATACCCAGATCATAATAGTAAACATGCGTCAGTAGATCTAGTCTATCCAGAGTCAAACCATATGAAGATAATCATTCCAAGCCTTGAGATCTCGTTCCATCATTCATCATCCTCCACATGGGTGAAACCTTGGTTCAGATCACCAACCCATAACCAGCACTTGGATCACACACTTTCTCAGATCTTCATCACTCACACTTGCTCACACTTGCTCACTTTGGCCTAGTGATCTTTTCCTTATATAGCCTTAGGCCTTGCTCAATGCCAAGAGCCAAAACCATAGTAACACAATACCATCAACTTCAATACTAGGGATCGACACGCCCGTCGAGACACAATGGTCCGAAACCATAGGCACAACTTCCAAGGACTAACCGCCATGGACCAAAGGTACGTTTCCACATACACGCGCTTTTGCTGAAGCTAACCTGCGTGTACACGCTGATTCGCCTTGCTGAACCTGCGTATATCTCTTTCTTGTCCTACTGTACTGAGATCTGTCCATTAGTTAAGTTGTCATCACCTGTACCAGTCTCTGAGCACCTGTACCAACCTCTGAGTGAGTTGCCATCAAGGACAACACTTGAATCATAATGCCAACAACTCCCTCAGGAATTTCACAAAAAACCCCTCCCTAAAAGCAGCAACATAAAAAAGGTCTCCTGGACGGCCCCTCCAAAGCACACCTTCAAGCTTATCTTTGATGGAGCCTCAAAGGGCAATCCTGGAACAACAAGCTTTGGCGGAATTTTTAGAAATCATGTAGGTTCGCCTCTTCTAATCTACTATGGAAACATTGGGTGGGACACCAATAACTCGACTGAGTTAGACGGTCTATGGCAAGGTCTCCTTCTTTCATGGAGACACAACTTCCATCCCCTGGAGGTGGAAGGAGATTCCCAGATCCTAATTAACATGGCCAAGCATCTCCTAAATGGATCTCATGCAAGGAAAATAGCCGCTAGTTGGAGGCTTGGAGCAAGACTGGAAGCCATAGAACAAGCGCTTCTCAGTAATAGGGCCATCACCTTCAATCACATAAAGAGGGAAGGCAACAAGGTGGCTGACCTTATGGCCAATTTGGGTGTGGAAAATGAGAATACTCTACTCAAAGGGACTCTAGACATCATATCGAATCATGAACAGGCACAGGAATGCAATCGACTGGTCCAAATCGACGCCGCCCCCCCCGGATGCGGGTGCTTGAGGCTATAATCAAGGAGATGAGATGGGCGACCACCGAAGGCCACCTGCCCGCCATGCGCAGAAGTGTTGTATTCACATGGGGGAAGGGACATTATCAGAGGCGCGGGATCTGGAATAAAGGCAGGAAACAGAGGAGCATTAATGCTCCGTTCACCCCCGTACGCGAAGCTGGGCTCAGCTCCTCGACTCCCATGAATGCCACAGTAATGGTGGGAGCGCCTCGAGGAAAAGATGGATGCATTATATATGGTTGCAGCATTAGATTCACAACACTGATTCAGGCTCTGTTCGGGTTTTTTTTGCCGCCTCTGGCGCTGCTGGTCGCTCCTAGCATTTGTCTCTCTACCTACTTGCAAGTCCCTTGCCCGTCTGTTTGGTCTATTCCCCCACCTGTGTCTGGTCTCCCCTTGGCTGTTCTGGGCTCCAAGTCTACTTTGAGTTCTAATTCGGCTTTAGGCAAAGACGCTCTGTTTGGCCCTGCAATCATGCCCCGACTTTGACAGCGAATGCTCAGCCGTCGAGGCACCTCCCGAGGTGGGTCCTCGTGCCCTTCAATCACCGAAGACACTTCCCATCACCGCCATTGCCATTGCCCCCACACTGAAGGAGCAAGATTCCTTCGGCCCAGCCAATTTCTGGATGCCACCGCTCCTGGGTCCTCTTCCTCGCCCTCCTTTGGCTCAGCAATATTCACTTTCAACAGTTCTTTGAATCGTCCCTGGATCAATGCCCATGTTTCGGTGCTTTTCATTGAGGAGGCCCAAGATGAGGGCGAATCCAGCGATCAACGGGAGATGATGCCAATTGCTGGATCCATGAGAGCCATGGAGATACCCTCTGCAGACCCCGTGAATGTAACGGAAAGGCCAACTGCTGGCTCCATGAGCACTAGGGAGATGCTGACCAGCCAGAATGAGGACGTCAAGATGGAGCCTGTCCCGACTGCTACGGAGGAGGTCCAAGCTCAGGACTTGGCGGATTTCGCATGGTGCAGGACTATGGAGGAGGCCCCTGAAGACTAACTGTAGCTTCTCTCCAGGTTTTACGGCCCGATAGTGGGGGCTTTTGGTCACTTCTGATGCTCTTGGCTATGTAATTGTGTCAAAGTTGTTGTGTAATTGTCTGTGTCAATGTTGTTGAGTAATTGTCTGTGTTCAGGTTCTGGGACTTTTTCTATGTGGTTGGGGAATTATTTTGGCTCCCCTACGCGGGATTGGTTTTTTGACTCCTCTGGCACCCCTGCGTGGGATAGCCTAATGGTTTGGTTCGTCCTCTCAGACTACAAACTCTGTTGTTCCATGCTGCCATTACCTCTAGGCAGCTGGTTCTTTTTGTCAAGTAATGTTTTAATTGTTCTCTGTTAATGTAAATAATATAATAATTTTACCGAGAAAAAAAAATTTGTTGTTAAAGAACTTAAACTTATTTTTGAAACATTTTAAAATGTTTTTGAAACATTTTAAAATCATTGAAAATTATTCTTAAATCAATTTAAATTATTTTTAAAGTATTTTTATATTGTTTCTAAAGCATTGTAAACTATTTTTAAAGCATTTTAAAATCATTTAAAATTGTTCTTAAAGCAATTTAAATTATTTTTGATGTATTTTAAATAGTTTTTAAAGCATTGTAAACGGGTTTTAAAGCATTTTAAACTGTTTTGAAAGAATTTAAAAAACATTTTAAAGTACTTTAAAGCTTTTTAAATTGTTCCTAAAGCGTTTTAAAGAATTTAAAATTGTTTTTAAAACATTCTAAAGTGTTTTAAATTGTTTATAAATTATTTTGAACTATTTTAAATTGTTTCTAAAACATTCTAAATTGTTTCTAAAACATTCTAAATTGTTTCAAAAACATTTTAAATTGTTTTTAAAGCATTTTAAGTTGTTTTTAAAGTGTTTAATTTATTTATTTTTAACATTTTAAAGTACTTTAAAGCTTTTTAAATTGCTTTTAAAACATTTTAAAACTTTTTTAAAGAATTTTTAATTGTTGTTAAACCACTTAAACTTATTCTTAAAACATTTTAAAATGTTTTTGAAACATTTTAAAATCATTTAAAATTGTTTTAAAATCAATTTAAATTATTTTTAAATTATTTTTAAAGTATTTTAATTTGTTTCTAAAGCATTGTAAACTATTTTTAAAGCATTTTAAAATCATTTAAAATTGTTCTTAAAGCAATTTAAATTATTTTTGAAGTATTTTAGATAGTTTTTAAAGCATTGTAAACGGTTTTTAAAGCATTTTAAATTGATTTTAAAGCGTTTAAAATTGTTTTTAAAGCATTTTAATTTGTTCTGAAAGCCTTTTAAAGCACTTTAAAGCTTTTTAATTGTTGTTAAATCATTTTAAAAGAATTTAACATTGTTTTAAAAACATTTTAAAGTGTTTTTAAATTATTTTGAACTATTTTAAATTGTTTCAAAAAAAAAATTAAATTGTTTTTAAAGCATTTTAAATTGTTTTTAAAGCGTTTAAAATTGTTTTTAAAACATTTTAAAGTACTTTAAAGCTTTTTAAATTGTTTATAAAACATTTTAAAACAGGTTTAAAGCATTTTCAATTGTTGTTAAAGCACTTAAACTTATTTTTAAAACATTTTAAAATGGTTTTGAAACATTTGAAAACATTTTAAAATAATTTAAAATTTTTCCTAAATCAATTTAAATTATTTTTGAAGTATTTTAAATTGTTTTTAAAGCATTGTAAACTATTTTTAAAGCATTTTAAATTGTTTTCAAAGAATTTTAAGAACATTTTAGAGTACCTTAAAGATTTTTAAATTGTTGTTAAAGCGTTTTAATACAATTTAAAATTATTTTTAAAACATTTTAAAGTGCTTTAAATTGTTTTTAAATTATTTCGAACTAATTTAAATTGTTTTTAAAACGTTCCAATTTGTTTCAAAAACATTTTAAATTGTTTTTAAAGCATTTTAAGTTGTTTTTAAAGTGTTTAAAATTGTTTTTAAAACATTTTAAAATACTTTAAATCTTTTTAAATTGTTTTTAAAACATTTTAAAATGGTTTTAAAGCATTTTCAATTGTTGTTAAACCACTCAGACTTATTTTTAAAACATTTTAAAATGTTTTTGAAACATTTTAAAATCAATTAAAATTTGTTTTTAAATAAATTTAAATTATTTTTAAAGTATTTTAAATTGTTTTTAAAGCATTATAAACTATTTTTAAATCATTTAAAATTGTTCTTAAAGCAATTTAAATTACTTTTGAACTATTTTAAATAGCTTTTAAAGCATTGTAAATGGTTTTTAAAGCATTTTAAATTGTTTTGAAAGCATTTTAAAGTACTTTAAAGATTTTTAAATTGTTGTTAATGCATTTTAAAAGAATTTAAAATTGTTTTTAAAACATTTTAGAGTGTTTTAAATTGTTTTTAAATTATTTTGAACTATTTTAAAGTGTTCTTAAATCATTCTAAATTGTTTCAAAAACATTTTAAATTGTTTTTAAAGCATTTTAAATTGTTTTCAAAGCGTTTAAAATTGTTTTTAAAATATTTTAAACTACTTTAAAGATTTTTAAATTGTTTATAAAACATTTTAAAACAGGTTTAAAGCATTTTCAATTGTTGTTAAAGCACTTAATATTATTTTTAAAACATTTTAAAATGTTATTGAAATATTTTAAAACATTTTAAAATGTTTTTGAAATATTTAAAACATTTTAAAATCATTTAAAATTGTTCTTAAATCAATTTAAATTATTTTTGAAGTATTTTAAATTGTTTTTAAAGCATTGCAAACTATTTTTAAAGAATTTTAAAATCATTTTAAATTGTTTTGAAAGCATTTTAAATTGTTTTGAAAGCAATTTAAAATCATTTTAAAGTACTTTAAATATTTTTAAATTGTTGTTAAAGCATTTTAAAATAATTTAAAATTGTTTTTAAAACAATTTAAAGTGTTTTAAATTGTTTTTAAATTATTTTGAACTATTTTAAAGTGTTTTTAAAACTTTCTAAATTGTTTCAAAAACATTTTAAATTGTTTTTAAAGCATTTTAAATTGTTTTTAGAGCGTTTAAGTCGTTTTGAAATCATTTAAAAAACACTTTAAAGTACATTAAAGCTCTTTAAATTGTTTTTAAAATATTTTAAAACGGTTTTAAAGCAGTTTCAATTGTTGTTAAAGCACTTAAACATATTTTTAAAACATTTTAAAATCATTTAAAATTGTTCTTAAATCATTTTAAATCATTTTTAAAGTATTTTATATTGTTTCTAAAGCATTGTAAACTATTTTTAAAGCATTTTAAAATCATTTAAAATTGTTCTTCAAGAAATTTAAATAATTTTTGAAGTATTATAAATAGTTTATAAAGCATTGAAAATGGCTTTTAAAGCATTTTAAATTGTTTTGAAAGCATTTGAAAACATTTTAAGTACTTTAAAGATTTTTAAATTGTTGTTAAAGCATTTTAAAAGAATTTAAAATTGTTTTTAAAACATTTTAAAGTGTTTTTAAAGTTATTTTGAACTATTTTAAATTGTTTTTAAAATGTTCTAAATTGCTTCAAAAACATTTCAAATTGTTTTTAAAGCATTTTAAATTGTTTTTAAAGCGTTTAAAATTGTTTTTAAAACATTTTAAAGTACTTTAAAGCTTTTTAAATTGTTTATAAAACATTTTAAAACGGTTTTAAAGCATTTTCAATTGTTTTTAAAGCACTTGCACTTATTTTTAAAGAATTTTAAAATGTTTTTGAAACATTTTAAAATGATTTAAAATTGTTCTTAAATCAATTTAAATTATTTTTGAAGTATTTTAAATTGTTTTTAAAGCATTGTAAACTATTTTTAAAGCATTTTAAAATCATTTTAAATTGTTTTGAAAGCATTTTAAAAACATTTTAGAGTACTTTAAAGCTTCTTAAATTGTTGTTAAAACATTTTAAAAGAATTTATAATTGTTTTTAAAACATTTTACAGTGTTCTAAATTGTTTTTAAATTATTTTGAACTATTTTAAATTGTTTTTAAAACATTCTAAATTGTTTCAAAAACATTTTAAATTGTTTGAGAAACATTTTAAATTGTTTCAGAAACATTTTAAATTGTTTTTAAAGCATTTTATATTGTTTTTAAAGCATTTTATATTGTTTTTAAAGCATTTTCAATTGTTGTTAAAGCACTTAAACTGATTTTAAAAACATTTTAAAATGTTTTTGAATCATTTTAAAACATTTAAAAATGTTTTTGAAACATTTTAAAATCATTTAAAATTGTTATTAAATCAATTTAAATTAGTTTTAAAGTATTTTAAATTGTTTTTAAAGCATTGTAAACTATTTTTAAAGCATTTCAAAATCATTTAAAATTATTCGTAAAGCAATTTAAATTATTTTTGAATTATTTTAAATAGTTTTTAAAGCGTCGTAAACTGTTTTTAAAGCATATTAAATTGTTTTGAAATAACTTTAAAAACATTTTAAAGTACTTTAAAGCTTTTTAAATTGTTGTTAAAGCATTTTGAAAGAATTTAAAATTGTTTTTAAAACATTTTAAAGTGTTTTTAAATTATTTTGAACTATTTAGAATTGTTTTTAAAATGTTCTAAATTGTTTCAAAAACATTTTCAATTGCTTTTGAAGCATTTTAAATTGTTTTCAAAGCGTTTAAAATTGTTTTAAAAACATTTAAAGTACTTTAAAGCTCTTTAAATTGTTTTTAAAACATTTTAAAACGGTTTTAAAGCATTTTCAATTGTTGTTAAAGAACTTAAACTTATTTTTAAAACATTTTAAAATGTTTCTGAAACATTTTAAAATCATTTAAAATTGTTCTTAAATCAATTTAAATTATTTTTAAAGTATTTTATATTGTTTCTAAAGCATTGTAAACTATTTTTAAAGCATTTTAAAATGATATAAAATTGTTCTTAAAGCAATTTAAATTATTTTTGATGTATTTTAAACAGCTTTTAAAGCATTGTAAACGGTTTTTAAAGCATTTTAAACTGTTTTGAAAGCATTTTAAAATCATTTTAAAGTACTTTAAAGCTTTTTAAATTGTTGCTAAAGCATTTTAAAAGAATTTAAAATTGTTTTTAAAACATCCTAAAGTGTTTTAAATTGTTTATAAATTTTTTTGAACTATTTTAAATTGTTTTTAAAACGTTCTAAATTGTTTCAAAAACATTTTAAATTGTTTTTAAAGAATTTTAAGTTGTTTTTAAAGTGTTTAATTTATTTATTTTTAAACATTTTAAAGTACTTTAAAGCTTTTTAAATTGCTTTTAAAACATTTTAAAATGGTTTTAAAGAATTTTCAATTGTTGTTAAACCACTTAAACTTATTCTTAAAACATTTTAAAATGTTTTTGAAACATTTTAAAATCATTTAAAATTGTTTTAAAATCAATTTAAATTATTTTTAAAGTATTTTAAATTGTTTCTAAAGCATTGCAAATTATTTTTAAAGCATTTTAAAATAATTTAAAATTGTTCTTAAAGAAATTTAAATTATTTTTGAAGTATTTTAAATATTTTTTAAAGCATTGTAAACGGTTTTTAAAGCATTTTAAATTGTTTTGAAAGCATTTTAAAACACTTTAAAGCTTTTTAATTGTTGTTAAAGCATTCTAAAATAATTTAAAATTATTTTTAAAACATTTTGAAGTGTTTTTAAATTATTTTGAACTATTTTAAATTGTTTTTAAAACGTTCTAAATTGTTTCAAAAACATTTTAAATTGTTTTTAAAGCATTTTAAATTGTTTTTAAAGCGTTTAAAATTGTTTTTAAAACATTTTAAAGTACTTTGAAGCTTTTTAAATTGTTTATAAAACATTTTAAAATGGGTTTAAAGCATTTTCAATTGTTGTTAAAGCACTTAAGCTTATTTTTAAAACATTTTAAAATAATTTAAAATTGTTCTTAAGTCAATTTAAATTATTTTTAAAGTATTTTAAATTGTTTTTAAAGCATTGTAAACTATTTGTAAAGCATTTTAAATTGTTTTGAAAGAATTTTAAGAACATTTTAGAGTACTTTAAAGCTTTTTAAATTGTTGTTAAAGCGTTTTAATAGAATTTAAAATTGTTTTCAAAACATTTTAAAGTGCTTTAAATTGTTTTTAAATTATTTTGAACTAATTTAAATTGTTTTTAAAACGTTCCAAATTGTTTCAAAGACATTTTAAATTGTTTTTAAAGCATTTTAAGTTGTTTTTAAAGTGTTTAAAATTGTTTTTAAAACATTTTAAAGTACTTTAAAGCTTTTTAAATTGTTTTTAAAGCATTTTAAAATGGTTTTAAAGCATTTTCAATTGTTGTTAAACCACTCAAACTTATTTTTAAAACATATAATTTAAAATTGTTTTTAAATCAATTTAAATTATTTTAAATTGTTTTTAAAGCATTGTAAACTATTTTTAAATCATTTAAAATTGTTCTTAAAGTAATTTAAATTACTTTTAAAGTATTTTAAATAGTTTTTAAAGCATTGTAAACGGTTTTTAAAGCATTTTAAATTGTTTTGAAAGCATTTTAAAGTACTTTAAAGCTTTTTAATTTGCTATTAATGTATTTTAAAAGAACTTAAAATTGTTTTTAAAACATTTTAGAGTGTTTTAAATTGTTTTTAAATTATTTTGAACTATTTTAAAGTCTTTTTAAAACATTCTAAATTGTTTCAAAAACATTTTAAATTGTTTTTAAAGAATTTTAAATTGTTTTTAAAGCGTTTAAAATTGTTTTAAAAACATTTTAAAGTACTTTAAAGCTTTTTAAATTGTTTATAAAACATTTTAAAACGGGTTTAAAGCATTTTCAATCGTTGTTAAAGCACTTAAACTTATTTTTAAAACATTTTAAAATGTTTTTGAAACATTTTAAAACATTTTAAAATAATTTAAAATTGTTCTTAAATCAATTTAAGTTATTTTTAAAGTATTTTAAATTGTTTTTGAAGCATTGTAAACTATTTTTAAAGCATTTTAAATTGTTTTGAAAGAATTTTAAGAACATTTTAGAGTACTTTAAAGCTTTTTAAATTGTTGTTAAAGCGTTTTAATAGAATTTAAAATTGTTTTCAAAACATTTTAAAGTGCCTTAAATTGTTTTAAAATTATTTTGAACTAATTTAAATTGTTTTTAAAACGTTCGAACATCTTTTAAAAACATTTTAAATTGTTTTTAAAGCATTTTGAGTTGTTCTTAAAGTGTTTAAAATTGTTTTTAAAACATTTTAAAGCACTTTAAAGCTTTTTAAATTGTTTTTAAAACATTTTAAAACGGTTTTAAAGCATTTTCAATTGTTGTTAAACCAATCAAACTTATTTTTAAACATTTTAAAATGTTTTTGAAACATTTTAAAATCATTTAAAATTGTTTTTAAATCAATTTAAATTATTTTTAAAGTATTTTAAATTGTTTTTAAAGAATTGTAAACTATTTTTAAATCATTTTTAAATCATTTAAAATCGTTCTTAAATCAATTTACATTACTTTTGAAGTATTTTAAATAGTTTTTAAAGCATTGTAAAAGGTTTTTAAAGCATTTTAAATTGTTTTGAAAGCATTTTAAAGTACTTTAAAGCTTTTTAAATTTCTGTTAATGCATTTTAAAAGAATTTAAAATTGTTTTAAAACATTTTAGAGTGTTTTAAATTGTTTTTAAATTATTTTGAACTATTTTAAAGTGTTTTTAAGATTTTTAAATTGTTGTTAAAGCATTTTAAAAGAATTTAAAATTGTTTTTAAAACATTTTAAAGTGTTTTAACTTGTTTTTAAATTATTTTGAACTATTTTAAAGTGTTTTTAAAACTTTCTAAATTATTTCAAAAACATTTTAAATTGTTTTTAAAGAATTTTAAATTGTTTTTGAAGCGTTTAAATTATTTTGAAAGTATTTTAAATTGTTTTGAAAGCATTTAAAAAACATTTTAAAGTACTTTAAAGCTCTTTAAATTGTTTTAAAACATTTTAAAACTGTTGAAATTTGGTACCGGAGGACAGGTGGTTCCCTTAGGCTTTGATCTTTGGCCTAGGGAAAAGTGTCCAAAAGAATTTAATTTTTCTCCTAAAGTAACTTTATAATTTTTATAAAGTTAAATCTAATTTAAAAGTGACTTTAAGTGATAAAGTTACTAAGTCTAATTTTAAAGTGACTTTTATAAAGTCAATGAAAAATTAGAAAGGAAAAGTGACTTTGGAAATAAATGACTAAGTGGGTCTTTATTAAAGTGGGGTGAATTAAAAAATAGAAAGTGAGATTTAAATGAGCATTTAATCTCAGCCATTGATCTAAATATATTTCAGCCATTGGATTTAGGGATCACCCAAAAGTCACTTAGGGTTAGGTTAAGGGAGGAAAAGGAGGAAAAGATCATTCATTCTTTCATGAGCAGATTGAGAGAAGGAGAGCAAGAGAGCAAGGGAGATTTTTGGACAGCTGAAAGTGGAGTTTCAGCAGCCGAAAGCGGAGTTTCAGCAGCCGAAAGCGGAGTTTCAGCAGCGGAAAGCGGAGTTTCAGCAACCGAAAGCGGAGTTTCAGCAGCCGAAAGCGGAGTTTCAGCAGCCGAAAGCGCTGTATCAGCAACAGCCGCGGTGTAACAACAACAGCCGCGGTGTAACAGCAATAGTAGCGGTGTATCAGCAAGGCTGAGTTTCAGCAAGGCTGAGATAAGTTGTAAAAGTTTGTTTGCTGATTTTTTTGCTGAACATTTCTCCTACTGTAAAAAGGCATTTTCCAGAAATAAAGAAGAGCTCTCAAACTGGTTTTCCCCAAGAGTTGTAGGGGGTTTTTCCAGGGTCAAGTTGACCAAAAATCTCAGTGTTTAAATGTGTTTTAATGGCTGTTTATTACTGCTGATTTTTTATTTCTGCAATTTCCAGCATTCTGTAAAATTTCCAGAATTTGTGTTTTCAACAATATTTATTTTTTCCAGCTTGTTGAATGTATGGTTATGGGAAAGGGCATTTGAATATATGGGAGAAATAAGGAGAAACTGAAAACCAGGGTGGGAAATGAGAAATTTCTACATGGTATCAGAGCTTGAGTGCTGAAGGGCAGTTTGGGACAGCAAAAGGAAAAATTACAATTGCTGATTTTTCACTCAAAAAATTCCAGCAAGCTGATTTTTCATAGACAGCAGTTTTATCTTTACCACAGCAGTGCTACTTTTCAGTTTTAGGACAGCAGGATGTCATTGGGATTGAGGGTGGAGGATAGGTTGGATGGGCATACAAATTACAGCTTTTGGAAGGAGAGAATGCAGAGTATCTTTGAGGAGGCAGAAGTCTGGGATATCATGGTGCATACAGCACAGCACCCTGTTGTTGTGCCTACTGATGCAACTCATTTGACAACTTATAATAGAAAGAACAACAAGGGTAAGAGGTTGATTCTAGATGGAATCAAAGACCATTGCATTCCTCATGTGAGAGGAAAGAGCAATGCATATGAGATGTGGACAACATTGTCCAATCTCTACCAGAGTACCAATGAGAACCGGAAGATGGTCTTGAAGGAGAAGTTGAAGAAATTAAGATGGGTAATGATAGTGCAGCTGGATATCTCACAAAGATTACTAATGTGAGAGATGAGTTGGCAGCGATTGGAGAGGCCATTCCACCCACTGAGTTGGTGCGGATTGCAGTGAATGGCCTCCCCCGTTCATGGTTGAACTTTGCTGGTGGGGTTTGTGCACGTGAGACCCTTCCCACATGGGAGATGTTTTGGGATGATTGCATTCAGACAGAGATCAGGAAAGGACAGCTTGGGGCAGCCAAGCCAGTTGAGCAGGATGAGGACGTAGCACTGGTGGCAGGAGGCAAGAAAGGAAAGGGGAAGAAGCAGGCTTCCACAAGTGGTGGTGGGGGCAAAGGAAAAGGTAAAGGTAAACAGGGGAACACACAGAAGGACTATTCCAAGGTGAAGTGTTGGAATTGTCAGAAGATGGGACACTATGCAGATGTGTGTCCGGAGAAGAAGAAGAAGAAGGGGAAGAACCATGGCAGCTTCAGCAGAGATTGAGGACTTTGCAGGTCGTTTTGACCAGGAGTTTGCGTTCACTACATGTGAGTCCTCTAGTGTAGGATCACCTGCCACACAGGTTCAGAGGGAGCATGCTTTTCCCTCGATTAGTGGAGCATCTTCAGGGATCTTGTATGTGGACAGTGGGGCTTCACGTCATATGACAGGAGTCCGTGAGTACTTCTCAGAGCTTTCAGAGAGTGGCACTGATATTGAGGTAGTACTCGGTGATGACAGAGTTGTTAGAGCAGTCGGGGTGGGGACAGTGACATTTCAGAGGGAGTCCAAACCTCCCTTGAAGGTGTCAGAGGTTCTTTATGTGCCAGGGATGAGGAAGAACCTCATATCCGTCTCAGCTTTGGAGGACAGAGGATATGAGGTACTGTTCAGGGGAGGACAGGTGTTGATGTATCCCAGGGGCACTCCAGCTGATTCAGCTAGAGTGATAGGTGTACGCCATGCAAAGGTGTACAAGTTTGCATTCCAGCCCCTTTTGGAATTGAGCAGTAGTACCGACAGCAGAGCTAGCAGTTCTAAGCTGTGTGAGATTTGGCACCGCAGGATGGGACACATGTATCATGGAGCCTTGAGGACATTGCGGGAGATCACTACAGGTGTGCCAGATTTCAGTATTGATCACTTTGATACTTGCGGAGGTTGTGCGATGGACAAGTTTGCCAAATCCCCTTTTCCCAGCAGTGACAACAGAGCGACTGGGATACTTGATTTGATTCATTCCGATGTGAGCGGTCGGATGTCTCATGTTTCCTTGAGTGGATATGAGTACTATGTTTTATTCATTGATGATCACTGCAGGAGGACCTAGATTTATTTCTTGAAGACCAAGAGTGAGGTCTTCAAGCGGTTTCAGGAGTTTAGAGCTCTTGTGGAGACACAGACAGGTCAGAAGATCAAGTACCTGAGGTCGGACAATGGAGGAGAGTACACCATTGGAGAGTTTGTTGACTATTGTCTGGAGGAAGGCATTAGGAGGGAGTTCGTTGTTCCTTACAACCCCCAGCAGAACGGGGTTGCGGAGAGGAAGAACAGATCCATCATAGGGGCTGCCAAAGCCATGTTACATGATCAGAGGTTGCCATTGTTCTTATGGGCAGAGGCCTGCAACACAGTTGTTTACTTGCAGAACAGGAGTCCGCATCGTGCCTTGGGGCACATGACTCCGGAGGAGGCTTTCTCTGGGAAGAAGCCTGATCTTGGTCATCTTCATATCTTGGATGCATTACATACTCCTATATACCCAAGGCGAAGAGGACCAAACTAGAGCCCACCGCAGAGAAGGGTATCTTTGTGGGCTACAGTGAGACCTCAAAGGCCTTCCGGATTTACATTCCTGCACAGAGGAGAGTTGTTGTCAGATGGGATGTGAAGTTCGAGGAGGACAAGGCCTTTAGGAGGTCACGGGAGTTAGAGTATCTGGATCAGCCAGACCCTCAGCAGCAGTTGAGTCAGTCGCAGGGATCCAGTGGGCAGGGATCAGGAGGATCCGGAGGTACATCTATGAGGATGTCATGTCCATCAGTGAGAAGTGGCTCGCCGAGCCAGAGGGGTGGTGCTCTGGGCAGCATGCAGAGCAGTTCACTAGGGAGTCCACTGATGGACAGTTCACACGGTACCTCAGCTTCTACAGGTTCAGGTGCAGGCAGGAGGACATCAGACAGATAGTCAGGAGTTCAGGCTACTGATGGTGATGAGGAGGAGGAGTTTCATTCTCCTATGGGAGAAGCATGCTCAGGGAAGAGGAAGCCCAAGTGGCTTCAGGACACCTTGAGAGATGCCACATCTGTTGCTGAGCCGAAGAGGCCGGTCAGAGAGAGTAGACCACCTGAGAGGTTTTGTAGTTATATGGCAATGGTTACCAGCATCCTTGACTCTGAGCCTTCTAGCTATGAGGAGGCAGCTAGCCAGCAGGTCTAGAGAGAGGCCATGTAGGAGGAGTATTCTTCTATCATGAAGAATGATGTTTGGGAGGTGGTGCCGAGGCCTGAGGGAAAATCCGTGGTTACTTCCAGATGGCTTTACAAGGTAAAGCATGCTGCAGATGGCAGCATTGAGAAATTAAAAGCAAGGTTTGTGGCTAGAGGGTTCTCCCAGGTAGAGGGAGTTGATTATGAGGAGACCTTCACTCCCGTGGCTCGATATACTTCGATCCGCTCCATTATATCGATAGCAACAGAGATGGGTTGGAAGATCCACCAGATGGATGTGAAGACCGAATTTCTCAATGGCTTCATACAGGAGGAGGTGTACATTGAGCAGCCACAGGGCTTTGAGGTGCATGGGAAGGAGTCCCATGTGTGCAGACTGAAGAAGGCCCTTTATGGCCTGAAGCAAGCTCCCAGAGCTTGGTACTCCAGGATAGATACATATTTGCAGGGGATGGGTTTCACAAAGAGTGAGGCAGATCCGAACCTTTACTTTATTGTGATTGGTGAGGAGCCTCTCATTCTGGTGCTGTATGTGGATGACTTGGTCATTACAGGTGCAGAGAGACTCATAGAGCACTGCAAGAGAGATCTTGCGGCGGAGTTTGAGATGAAGGACATCGGCTTGATGCATTACTTTTTGGGTTTGGAGGTGTGGCAGGAGGAGGGGCATTTCTTCCTGGGGCAGGGGAAGTATATTGTGGACATCCTTAGCAGATTCCACATGGAGGATTGTAGACCCATGTCAACACCGATGATCACCAACTGGAAGAAGCTTCATGCTTCGAATTCCGAGTTGGTGGATCCCACATTGTACAGGCAGCTGATTGGTTCCTTGATGTATTTGGTCAACACTAGACCAGATATCTGTTTTGCAGTCAACACGATGAGTCAGTTTATGTGTGAGCCTAGGAAGGTTCACTGGGTGGCTGCAAAACACATTTTGCGGTACTTGCAGGGGACAGTGGATTATGGTCTCGACTACAGGCAGGGAGATAGAGTGAGATTGGCAGGATACACTGATTTTGATTAGGCAGGTTGTGCTTCTGATAGGAAGAGCACTTCAAGGTGTTGTTTTGGGTTGGGTTCAGCAGTAGTGTCATGGTTCAGCCGGAAGTAGCAGTCAGTAGCACTGAGTTCAGCGGAAGCAGAGTATATGGCAGCCAGTCTAGCTAGTTATGAGGCCATCTGGCTTCGCAAGATGTTGTTTGGCTTATTTGGTCAGCCGTTGAGACCTTCAGTGATTTACTGTGATAATCAGAGTTGCATTAAACTCACGGAGAATCCAGTATTTCATGACAGGTCAAAGCATATCGGGATCAGATATCATTTCATCAGAGACTATGTTCAGAAGGGAGCTGTGAAGCTTGAGTATATTTCCATTGATGAGCAGGTTGTAGATATTCTTACCAAAGCCTTACCACAGGGCAAGCATGTCTACTTCAGAGATAAGATGGGTGTGGTGAGGAACACCTACCTCGGTAAGAGGGAGTGTTGAAATTTGGTACCGGAGGACAGGTGGTTCCCTTAGGCTTTGATCTTTGGCCTAGGGAAAAGTTTCCAAAAGAATTTAATTTTTCTCCTAAAGTAACTTTATAATTTTTATAAAGTTAAATCTAATTTAAAAGTGACTTTAAGTGATAAAGTTACTAAGTCTAATTTTAAAGTGACTTTTATAAAGTCAATGAAAAATTAGAAAGGAAAAGTGACTTTGGAAATAAATGACTAAGTGGGTCTTTATTAAAATTGTTTTTAAAACATTTTAAAGTACTTTAAAGCTTTTTAAATTGTTTATAAAACATTTTAAAACGGGATTAAAGCATTTTCAATTGTTTTTTTTTCTCTGTAAGACTAGGCTAATATATTACAAAAAATCAAAAGTTACAGCAAAATTACACCAGGGCCGTGGCCCTGCATCTCCAGCGAGATTTTTCTCCATGAAAGACCCTTCAGAGTAGCATCATTACAAAATTGAGGCATCTGAATCGACATAGCCAGCGTTTGAATCGACACAATAAACATGTAAACCGCCACAATGGACATGTGAACCGACACGATGGACTGACAAACCGACACGATGGACACATAGACTGACACGGTGGACATATAATCCGACATGGATGACACATAGACAGACCGACAGAGAGAGCAGTAAATCGACAAAGAGCTTGAAAGACAAACAAAGAGTTGCTTTCCTGGCAGCGGAAGACAGAGTGACGGAGGTGCTAGTCCTCATCGGTTGTATGGGGCTCATCCTTCGCCGGTCCTTTGAGCTTCTGCGAGACCTCCATATCCTTCGCCGGTCCTTTGAGCTTCTGTGAGACCTCCATATCCGAGCGCAGTGACCGCTGAACCGGCTCACTAGGGCCAGCTTCCTCAGCTTGAGTTGCTTGGGGAGAGTCAGCTTTGGTTGGCCTCCGCATATCGACCGCGGGAACCTGCATATCAACCATTGGCACGCCCAGGTAGTCCAGAGGCCCTCTGTGATTGTTACAGTGTTCCACCATGACGGAGACGATAAGAGTGTTGTTCTCAAGCGTGCAGGGGATCCGGTAACGAACAGCCGGGTGCTCCAAATGACCACATTCTGGAATTTCTCCCCACCCACGCACAGTGCCGCGTCCAACAAGTCTGTTCGAGCCTCTGTTATGCTCAGGAGTAATTTCCACCGAGGAGGAGGGCGAATTGACTGGGCGCTGAGTGGCAGAGCGGCCCCTGGAACCTCCCCGGCGACTGCTCATCCTGAGCCTCTCCCTTTGCATTGTCAAATTACCCTTCGGACAAGAATTCCACTGAGTGATTGTGCTCTGAACCAGAGAATGTTCCTCCTCTACCAGCGTCTGCTCGGATTTCTTGCAGGAATGAATCCAGGCGACCGGGGGAGCGAAGATAATGAGCGCCATTTGCCTCGATCTCAGCTGCACAATGAATGCCCTCTGAACCAGCAATAAAACCAAGTTAACTGAGCCTCCCATCGCATTTAATTCCGTTGCGGTCTGGTGTGTCGTGGCTCGTCCGGGCTTACACCTGCCCACGTGACGAGCCACATCCGACACCTGCCCATCACGCCATTTCATCACCCGCATCCGGGAAAAGCATTTTCAATTGTTGTTAAAGCATTTAATCTTATTTTTAAAACATTTTAAAATGTTTTTGAAATATTTTAAAACATTTTAAAATCATTTAAAATTGTTCTTAAATCAATTTAAATTATTTTTGAAGTATTTGAAATTGTTTTTAAAGCATTGCAAACTATTTTTAAAGAATTTTAAAATCATTTCAAATTGTTTTGAAAGCGTTTTTTTTTTTTTTTTTTTGAAAGAATTTTAAAAACATTTTAAAGTACTTTAAAGATTTTTAAATTGTTGTTAAAGCATTTTAAAAGAATTTAAAATTGTTTTTAAAACATTTTAAAGTGTTTTAAATTGTTTTTAAATTATTTTGAACTATTTTAAAGTGTTTTTAAAGCATTTTAAATTGTTTTTAAAGCATTTTAAATTGTTTTTAAAACATTTTAAAACGGTTTTAAAGCATTTTCAATTGTTGTGAAAGCACTTAAACTTAATCATTTAAAATTGTTCTTAAATCAATTTAAATTATTTTTAAAGTATTTTATATTGTTTCTAAAACATTGTAAACTATTTTTAAAGCCTTTAAAAATCATTTAAAATTGTTCTTAAAGAAATTTAAATTATTTTTGAAATATTTTAAATAGTTTTTAAAGCATTGTAAATGGTTTTTAAAGCATTTTAAATTGTTTTGAAAGCATTTAAAAACATTTTAAAGTACTTTAAAGCTTTTGAAATTGTTGTTAAAACATTTTGAGAGAATTTAAAATTGTTTTTAAAACATTTTAAAGTGTTTTTAAATTATTTTGAACTATTTTAAATTGTTTTTAAAACGTTCTAAATTGCTTCAAAAACATTTCAAATTGTTTTTAAACCATTTTAAATTGTTTTTAAAGCGTTTAAAATTATTTTTAAAACATTTTAAAGTACTTTAAAGCTTTTTAAATTGTTTATAAAACATTTTAAAATGGTTTTAAAGCATTTTCAATTGTTGTTAAAGCACTTACACTTATTTTTAATACGTTTTTGAAACATTTTAAAATGATTTAAAATTGTTCTTAAATCAATTTAAATTATTTTTGAAGTATTTTAAATTGTTTTTAAAGCATTGTAAACTATTTTTAAAGCATTTTAAAATCATCTTAAAATGTTTTGAAAGCATTTTAAAAACATTTTAGATTACTTTAAAGCTTCTTCGTTAAAACATTTTAAAAGAATTTATAATTGTTTTAAAACATTTTACAGTGTTTTAAATTGTTTTTAAATTATTTTGAACTATTTTAAATTGTTTTTAAAATGTTCTAAATTGTTTCAAAGACATTTTAAATTGTTTCAGAAACATTTTAAATTGTTTTTAAAGCATTTTATATTGTTTTTAAAATTGTTTTTAAAACATTTTAAAGTACTTTAAAGCTTTTAAAATTGTTTTTAAAACATTTTAAAATGGTTTTAAAGCATTTTCAATTGTTGTTAAAGCACTTAAACTTATTTTAAAAACATTTTAAAATGTTTTTGAAATGTTTTAAAACATTTTAAAATCATTTAAAATTGTTATTAAATCAATTTAAATTATTTTAAATTGTTTGTAAAGCATTGTAAACTATTTTTAAAGCATTTCAAAATCATTTAAAATTGTTCTTAAAGCAATTTAAATTATTTTTGAATTATTTTAAATAGTTTTTAAAGCGTCGTAAACTGTTTTTAAAGCATTTTAAACTGTTTTGAAAGAATTTTAAAAACGTTTTAATGTACTTTAAAGCTTTTTAAATTGTTGTTAAAGCATTTTGAAAGAATTTAAAATTGTTTTTAAAACATTTTAAAGTGTTTTTAAATTATTTTGAACTATTTAAAATTGTTTTTAAAATGTTCTAAATTGTTTCAAAAACATTTTAAATTGCTTTTGAAGCATTTTAAATTGTTTTCAAAGCGTTTAAAATTGTTTTAAAAACATTTTAAAGTACTTTAAAGCTCTTTAAATTGTTTTTAAAATGGTTTTAAAGCATTTTCAATTGTTGTTACAGCACTTCAACTTATTTTTGAAACATTTTAAAATCATTTAAAATTGTTCTTAAATCAATTTAAATTATTTTTAAAGTATTTTGTATTATTTCTAAAGCATTGTAAACTATTTTTAAAGAATTTTAAAATCATTTAAAAATTTTCTTAAAGCAACTTAAATTATTTTTTATGTATTTTAAACAGTTTTTAAATCATTGTAAACGGTTTTTAAAGCATTTTAAACTGTTTTGAAAGCATTTTCAAAACATTTTAAAGTACTATAAAGCTTTTTAAATTGTTGCTAAAGCGTTTTAAAAGAATTTAAAATTGTTGTTAAAACATTCTAAAGTGTTTTAAATTGTTTATAAATTATTTTGAACTATTTTAAATTGTTTTTAAAACTTTCTAAATTGTTTCAAAAATATTTTAAATTGTTTTTAAAGCATTTTAAGTTGTTTTTAAAGTGTTTAATTTATTTTTTTTAAACATTTTAAAGTACTTTAAAGCTTTTTAAATTGTTTTAAAAACATTTTAAAACGGTTTTAAAGCATTTTCAATTGTTGTTAAACCACTTAAACTAATTCTTAAAACATTTTAAAATGTTTTTAAAACATTTTTAAATCATTTAAAATTGTTTTTAAATCAATTTAAATTATTTTTAAAGTATTTTAAATTGTTTCTAAAGCATTGTAAACTATTTTTAAAGCATTTTAAAATCATTTAAAATTGTACTTAAAGCAATTTAAATTATTTTTGAAGTATTTTAAATAGTTTTTAAAGCACTGTAAATGATTTTTAAAGCATTTTAAAGCACTTTAAAGCTTTTTAATTGTTGTTAATGCATTTTAAAAGAATTTAAAATTCTTTTTAAATCATTTTAAAGTGTTTTTAAATTATTTTGAACTATTAAAATAATTTAAAATTGTTCTTAAATCAATTTAAATTATTTTTAAAGTATTTTAAATTGTTTTTAAAGCATTGTAAACTATTTTTAAAGCATTTTAAATTGTTTTGAAAGAATTTTAAGAACATTTTAGAGTACTTTAAAGCTTTTTAAATTGTTGTTAAAGCGTTATAATAGAATTTAAAATTGTTTTTAAAACATTTTAAAGTGCTTTAAATTGTTTTTAAATTATTTTGAACTAATTTAAATTGTTTTTAGAACGTTCCAAATTGTTTCAAAAACATTTTAAATTGTTTTTAAAGCATTTTAAGTTGTTTTTAAAGTGTTTAAAAATGTTTTTAAAACATTTTAAAGTACTTTAAATTTTTTAAAATTGTTTTTAAAACGGTTTTAAAGCATTTTCAACCGTTGTTAAACCACTCAAACTTATTTGTAAAACATTTTAAAATGTTTTTGAAACATTTTAAAATCATTTAAAATTGTTTTTAAATAAATTTAAATTATTTTTAAAGTATTTTAAATTGTTTTTAAAGCATTATAAACTATTTTAAAATAATTTTAAAATTGTTCTTAAAGCAATTTAAATTACTTTTCAAGCATTTTAAGTTGTTTTTAAAGCATGCTAAATGGTTTTTAAAGCATTTTAAATTGTTTTGAAAGCATTTTAAAGTACATTAAAGCTTTTTAAATTGCTGTTAATGCATTTTAAAAGAATTTAAAATTGTTTTTAAAACATTTTAGATTGTTTTAAATTGTTTTTAAATTATTTTGAACTATTTTAAAGTCTTTTTAAAACATTCTAAATTGTTTCAAAAACATTTTAAATTGTTTTTAAAGCATTTTAAATTCTTTTTAAAGCGTTTAAAATTGTTTCTAAAACAATTTAAAGTACTTTAAAGCTTTTTAAATTGTTTATAAAACATTTTAAAATGGGTTTAAAGCATTTTCAATTGTTGTTAAAGCACTTAATCTTATTTTTAAAACATTTTAAAATGTTTTTGAAATATTTTAAAACATTTTAAAATCATTTAAAATTGTTCTTAAATCAATTTAAATTATTTTTGAAGTATTTTAAATTGTTTTTAAAGCATGGCAAACTATTTTTAAAGAATATTAAAATCATTTTAAATTGTTTTGAAAGCATTTTAAATTGTTTTGAAAGCATTTTAAAAGTACTTTAAAGTTTTTTAAATTGTTGTTAAAGCATTTTAAAAGAATTTAAAATTATTTTTAAAACATTTTAAAAATAATTTTAAAATGCTATGTGATTCGTTCTCCACATTTCACTAGTTTCAATCCCACTTCTTCACCCCTGTGAGCATCACCCGATGCAATGAGTGCTAAGTGAACTATTCAAAAATCATGAGAAATTAGTCAGTTACGACTACCTCTCATGGAAATGGTCATACGTTTGAATGACTTACTTAACGCAGTTGAATCCCAAAAATGATATCTAATATAATGCACTGCGTAATCCCCCATACTTAAATTTTAAAGTGTTTTAATTTTTTTTTTAATTATTTTGAACTATTTTAAAGTGTTTTTAAAACTTTATAAATTATTTCAAAAACCTTTTAAATTGTGTTTAAAGCATTTTAAATTGTTTTTAAAGCATTTAAATCGTTTTGAAAGCATTTTAAATTGTTTTGAAAGCATTTTAAAAACATTTTAAAGTACTTTAGAGCTCTTTAAATTGGTTTCAAAATATTTTAAAACGGTTTTAAAGCATTTTCAATTGTTGTTAAAGCACTTAAACTTATATTTAAAATATTTTAAAATGTTTTTTAAACGTTTTAAAATCATTTAAAATTGTTCTTAAATCAATTTAAATTATTTTTAAAGTATTTTATATTGTTTCTAAAGCATTGTAAACTATTTTTAAAGCATTTTAAAATCATTTAAAATTGTTTTTAAAGCAATTTAAATTATTTTTGAAGTATTTTAAATAGTTTTTAAAGCATTGTAAATGGTTTTTAAAGCATTTTAAATTGTTTTGAAAGCATTTTAAAAACATTTTAAAGTACTTTAAAGCTTTTTAAATTGTTGTTAAAGCATTTTAAAAGAATTTAAAATTGTTTTAAAAACATTTTAAAGTGTTTTTAAATTATTTTGAACTATTTTAAATTGTTTTTAAAACGTTCTAAATTGCTTCAAAATCATTTCAAATTGTTTTTAAAGCATTTCAAAATGTTTATAAAGCGTTTAAATTTGTTTTTAAAACATTTTAAAGTACTTTAAAGCTTTTTAAATTGTTTATAAAACATTTTAAAACAATTTTAAAGCATTTTCAATTGTTGTTAAAGCACTTACACTTATTTTTAAAACATTTTAAAACGTTTTTGAAACATTTTAAAATGATTTAAAATTGTTCTTAAATCAATTTAAATTATTTTTGAAGTATTTTAAATTGTTTTTAAAGCATGGTAAACTATTTTTAAAGCATTTCAAAATCATTTTAAATTGTTTTGAAAGCATTTTAAAAACATTTTAGAGTACTTTAAAGCTTATTAAATTGTTGTTAAAACATTTTAAAAGAATTTATAATCGTTTTTAAAACATTTTATAGTGCTTTAAATTGTTTTTAAATTATTTTGAACTATTTTAAATTGTTTTTAAAACGTTCTAAACTGTTTCAAAAACATTTTAAATTGTTTCAAAATATTTTAAATTGTTTTTAAAACATTTTAAATTGTTTTTAAAGCATTTAAAATTGTTTATAAACATTTTAAAGTACTTTAAATCTTTTTAAATTGTTTTTAAAACGTTTTAAAATGATTTCAAAGCATTTTCAATTGTTTTTAAAGCACTTAAACTTATTTTAAAAACATTTTAAAATGTTTTTGAAACATTTTAAAATGTTTTTGAAACATTTTAAAACATTTTAAAATCATTTAAAATTGTTTTAAATCAATTTAAATTATTTTTAAAGTATTTTATATTGTTTCTAAAGCATGGTAAACTATTTTTAAAGAATTTTAAAATCATGTAAAATTGTTCTTAAAGCAAATTAAATTATTTTTGATGTATTTTAAACAGTTTTTAAAGCATTGTAAACGGTTTTTAAAGCATTTTAAACTGTTTTGAAAGCATTTTAAAAACATTTTAAAGTACTTTAAAGCTTTTTAAATTGTTGCTAAAGTGTTTTAAAAGAATTTAAAATTGTTTTTAAAACATTCTAAAGTGTTTTAAATTGTTTATAAATTATTTTGAACTATTTTAAATTGTTTTTAAAACATTGTAAATTGTTTCAAAGACATTTTAAATTATTTTTAAAGCATTTTAAGTTGTTTTTAAAGTGTTTAATTTATTTTTTTTAAACATTTTAAAGTACTTTAAAGCTTTTTAAATTGCCTTTAAAACATTTTAAAATGGTTTTAAAGTATTTTCAATTGTTGTTAAACCACTTAAACTTATTCTTAAAACATTTTAAAATGTTTTTTAACATTTTAAAATCATTTAAAATTGTTTTTAAATCAATTTAAATTATTTTTAAAGTATTTTAAATTGATTCTAAAGCATTGTAAACTATTTTTAAAACATTTTAAAATCATTTAAAATTGTTCTTAAAGATATTTAAATTATTTTTGAAGTATTTTAAATAGTTATTAAAGCACTATAAAGGGTTTTAAAGCATTTTAAATTGTTTTGAAAGCATTTTAAAGCACTTTAAAGCTTTTTAATTGTTAAAGCATTTTAAAAGAATTTAAAATTGTTTTTAAAACATTTTAAAGTGTTTCTAAATGATTTTGAACTATTTTAAATTGTTTTTAAAAAGTTCTAAATTGTTTCAAAAACATTTTAAATTGCTTTTAAAGCATTTTAAATTGTTTTTAAAGCGTTTAAAATTGTTTTCAAAGCATTTTAAATTACTTTAAAGGTTTTAAATTGTTTATAAAACATTTTAAAACGGGTTTAAAGCATTTTCAATTGTTGTTAAAGCACTTAAGCTTATTTTTAAAACATATTAAAATGTTTTTGAAACATTTTAAAATAATTTAAAATTGTTCTTAAATCAATTTAAATTATTTTTAAAGTATTTTAAATTGTTTCTAAAGCATTGTAAACTATTTTTAAAGCATTTTAAATTGTTTTGAAAGAATTTTAAGAACATTTTAGAGTACTTTAAAGCTTTTTAAACTGTTGTTAAAGCATTCAAAATTGTTTTTAAAACATTTTAAAGTGCTTTAAATTGTTTTTAAATTATTTTGAACTAATTTAAATTGTTTCTAAAACGTTCCAACTTGTTTCAAAAACATTTTAAATTGTTTTTAAAGCATTTTAAGTTGTTTTTAAAGTGTTTAAAATTGTTTTTAAAACAATTTAAAGTACTTTACAGCTTTTTAATTTGTTTTTAAATCATTTTAAAACGGTTTTAAAGCATTTTCAATTGTTGTTAAACCACTCAGACTTATTTTTAAAACATTTTAAAATGTTTTTGAAACATTTTAAAATCATTTAGAATGTTTTTGAAACATTTTAAAATCATTTAAAATTGTTTTTAAATCAATTTAAATTAGTTTTAAAGTATTTTAAATTGTTTTTAAAGCACTGTAAACTATTTTTAAATCATTTAAAATTGTTCTTAAAGCAATTTAAATTACTTTTGAAGTATTTTAAATAGTTTTTAAAGCATCGTAAACGGTTTTTAAAGCATTTTAAATTGTTTTGAAAGCATTTTAAAGTACTTTAAAGCTTTTTAAATTGTTGTTAATGCATTTTAAAAGAATTTAAAATTGTTTTTAAAACATTTTAGAGTGTTTTTAAAGTGTTTTTAAAACATTCCAAATTGTTTCAAAAACATTTTAAATTGTTTTTAAAGCATTTTAAATTGTTTTTAAAGCGTTTAAAATGGTTTTTAAAACATTTTAAAGTACTTTAAAGCTTTTTAAATTGTTTATAAAACATTTTAAAACGGGTTTAAAGCATTTTCACTTGTTGTTAAAGCAATTAATCTTATTTTTAAAACATTTTAAAATGTTTTTGAAATATTTTAAAACATTTTAAAATCATTTAAAATTGTTCTTAAATCAATTTAAATTATATTTGAAGTATTTTAAATTGTTTTTAAAGCATTGCAAACTATTTTTAAAGAATTTTAAAATCATTTTAAATTGTTTTGAAAGCGTTTTAAATTGTTTTGAAAGCATTTTAAAGTACTTTAAAGATTTCTAATTGTTGTTAAAGCATTTTAAAAGAATTTAAAATTGTTTTCAAAACATTTTAAAGTGTTTTTAAATTATTTTGAACTATTTTAAAGTGTTTTTAAAACTTTCTAAATTGTTTCAAAAACATTTTAAATTGTTTTTAAAGCATTTTAAATTGTTTTTAAAGCATTTAAATCATTTTGAAAGCATTTTAAATTGTTTTGAAAGCATTTTAAAAACATTTTAAAGTACTTTAAAGCTCTTTAAATTGTTTTTAAAACATTTTAAAACGGTTTTAAAGCATTTTCAATTGTTGTTAAAGCACTTAAACTTATTTTTAAAACATTTTAAAATGTTTTTGAAACATTTTAAAATCATTTAAAATTGTTCTTAAATCAATTTAAATTATTTTTAAAGTATTTTATATTGTTTCTAAAGCATTGTAAACTATTTTTAAAGCATTTTAAAATTATTTAAAATTGTTCTTAAAACAATTTAAATTATTTTTGAAGTATTTTAAATAGTTTTTAAAGCATTGCAAATGGTTTTTAAAGCATTTTAAAGTGTTTTTAAATTATTTTGAACTATTTTAAATTGTTTTTAAAACGTTCTAAATTGCTTCAAAAACATTTCAAATTGTTTTTAAATCATTTTAAATCATTTTTAAAGCATTTAAAATTGTTTTTAAAACATTTTAAAGTACTTTAAAGCTTCTTAAATTGTTTATAAAACATTTTGAAATGGTTTTAAAGCATTTTCAATTGTTGTTAAAGCACTTACACTTATTTTCAAAACATTTTAAAACATTTTTGAAACATTTTAAAATGATTTAAAATTGTTCTTAAATCAATTTAAATTATTTTTGAAGTATTTTAAATTGTTTTTAAAGCATTGTAAACTAATTTTAAAGCATTTTAAAATTATTTTAAATTGTTTTCAAAGCATTTTAAAAACATTTTAAAGTACTTTAAAGCTTCTCAAATTGTTGTTAAAACATTTTAAAAGAATTTATAATTTGTTTTTAGAACATTTTACAGTGTTTTAAATTGTTTTTTAATTATTTTGAACTATTTTAAATTATTTTTAAGACATTCTAAATTGTTTCAAAAACAGTTTAAATTGTTTCAGAAACATTTTAAATTGTTTTTAAAGCGTTTTAAATTGTTTTTAGAGCGTTTAAAATTGTTTTTAAAACATTTTAAAGTACTTTAAAGCTTTTTAAATTGTTTTTAAAACATTTTAAAAAGGTTTTAAAGAATTTTCAATTGTTGTTAAAGCACTTAAACTTATTTTAAAAACATTTTAAAATGTTTTTGAAAATTTAAAAAAAAATTAAAATCATTTAAAATTGTTATTAAATCAATATATCTTATTTTTTAAGTATTTTAAATTGTTTTTAAAGCATTGTAAACTATTTTTAAAGCATTTCAAAATCATTTAAAATTGTTCTTAAAGCAATTTAAATTATTTTTGAATTATTTTAAATAGTTTTTAAAGCGCCGTGAACTGTTTTTAAAGCATTTTAAATTGTTTTGAAAGAATTTTAAAAACATTTTAAAGTACTTTAAAGCTTTTTAAATTGTTTTTAAAACATTTTAAAATGGTTTTAAAGCATTTTCAATTGTTGTTAAAGCACTTAAACTTATTTTTGAAACATTTTAAAATCATTTAAAATTGTTATTAAATCAATTTAAATTATTTTTGATGTATTTTATATTGTTTCTAAAGCATTGTAAACTATTTGTAAAGCATTTTAAAATCATTTAAAATTGTTCTTAAAGCAATTTAAATTATTTTTTTATGTATTTTAAACAGTTTTTAAAGCATTGTAAATGGTTTTCAAAGCATTTTAAACTGTTTTGAAAACATTTTAAAGTAATTTAAAGCTTTTTAAATTGTTGCTAAAGCGTTTTAAAAGAATTTAAAATTGTTTTTAAGACATTCTAAAGTGTTTTAAATTGTTTATAAATTATTTTGAACTATTTAAAATTGTTTTTAAAAAGTTCTAAATTGTTTCAAAAACATTTTAAATTATTTTTAAAGCATTATAAGTTGTTTTTAAAGTGATTAATTTATTTTTTTAAACATTTTAAAGTACTTTAAAGCTTTTTAAATTGTTTTTAAAACATTTTAAAACGGTTTTAAAGCAGTTTCAACTGTTGTTAAACCACTTAAACTTATTCTTAAAACATTTTAAAGTGTTTTTGAAACATTTTAAAATCATTTAAAATTGTTCTTAAATCAATTTAAATTATTTTTAAAGTATTTTAAATTGTTTCTAAAGCATTGTAAACTATTTTTAAAGCATTTTAAAATCATTTAAAATTGTTCTTAAAGCAATTTAAATTATTTTTGAAGTATTTTAAATAGTTTCTAAAGCACTGTAAACAGTTTTTAAAGCATTTTAAATTATTTGTTAAAGCACTTAAACTTATTTTTAAAACATTTTAAAATAATTTAAAATTGTTCTTAAATCAATTTAAATTATTTTTAAAGTATTTTAAATTGTTTTTAAAGCATTGTAAACTATTTTTAAAGCATTTTAAATTGTTTTGAAAGAATTTTAAGAACATTTTGGAGTACTTTAAAGCTTTTGAAATTGTTGTTAAAACGGTTTTAAAGCATTTTCAATGGTTGTTAAACCACTCAAACTTATTTTTAAAACATTTTAAAATGTTTTTGAAACATTTTAAAATCATTTAAAATTGTTTTTAAATCAATTTAAATTATTTTTAAAGTATTTTAAATTGTTTTTAAAGCATTGTAAACTATTTTTAAATCATTTAAAATTGTTCTTAAAGCAATTTAAATTACTTTTGAAGTATTTTAAATAGTTTTTAAAGCATTGTAAATGGTTTTTAAAGCATTTTAAATTGTTTTGAAAGCATTTTAAAGTACTTTAAAGCTTTTTAAATTGCTGTTAATGCATTTTAAAAGAATTTAAAATTGTTTTTAAAACATTTTAGAGTGTTTTAAATTGTTTCTAAATTATTTTAAACTATTTTAAAGTCTTTTTAAAATATTCTAATTTGTTTCAAAAACATTTTACATTGTTTTTAAAGCATTTTAAATTGTTTTTAAAGCATTTAAAATTGTTTTTAAAACATTTTAAAGTACTTTAAAGCTTTCTAAATTGTTTATAAAACATTTTAAAATGTTTTTGAAATATTTTAAAACATTTTAAAATCATTTGAAATTGTTCTTAAATCAATTTAAATTATTTTTGAAGTATTTTAAATTGTTTTTAAAGCATTGCAAAGTATTTTTAAAGAATTTTAAAATCATTTTACACTATTTTGAAAGCGTTTTAAATTGTTTTGAAAGCATTTTAAAAGCATTTTAAAGTACTTTAAAGATTTTTAAATTGTTGTTAAAACATTTTAAAAGAATTTAAAATTGTTTTTAAAACATTTTGAAGTGTTTTTAAATTATTTTGAACTATTTTAAAGTGTTTTTAAAACTTTCTAAATTGTTTCAAAAACATTTTAAATTGTTTTTAAAGCATTTTAAATTGTTTTTAAAGCGTTTAAATCGTTTTGAAAGCATTTTAAATAGTTTTGAAAGCATTTTAAAAACATTTTAAAGTACTTTAGAGCTCTTTAAATTGTTTTCAAAACATTTTAAAATCATTTAAAAATGTTCTTAAATCAATTTAAATTATTTTTAAAGTATTTTATATTCTTTCTAAAGCATTGTAAACTATTTTTAATGTATTTTAAAATCATTTAAAATTGTTCTTAAAGCAATTTAAATTATTTTTGAAGTATTTTAAATAGTTTTTAAAGCATTGTAAATGGTTTTTAAAGCATTTTAAATTGTTTTGAAAGCATTTTAAAAACATTTTAAAGTACTTTAAAGCTTTTTAAATTGTTGTTAAAGCATTTTAAAAGAATTTAAAATTGTTTTTAAAACATTTTAAAGTGTTTTTAAATTATTTTGAACTATTTTAAATTGTTTTTAAAACATTCTAAATTGCTTCAAAAACATTTCAAATTGTTTTTAAAGCATTTTAAGTTGTTTTTACAGCGTTTAAAATTGTTTTAAAACATTTTAAAGTACTTTAAAGCTTTTTAAATTGTTTATAAAACATTTTAAAACGGTTTTAAAGCATTTTCAATTTTTGAAACATTTTAAAATGATTTAAAATTGTTCTTAAATCAATTTAAATTATTTTTGAAGTATTTTAAATTGTTTTTAAAGCATTGTACACTATTTTTAAGGCATTTTAAAATCATTTTAAATCATTTTGAAAGCATTTTAAAAACATTTTAGAGTACTTGAAAGCTTCTTAAATTGTTGGTAAAACATTTTAAAAGAATTTATAATCGTTTTTAAAACATTTTACAGTGTTTTAAATTGTTTTTAAATTATTTTTAACTATTTTAAATTGTTTTTAAAACGTTCTAAATTGTTTCAAAAACTTTTTAAATTGTTTCAGAAACATTTTAAATTGTTTTTAAAGCATTTTATATTGTTTTTAAAACGTTTAAAATTGTTTTTAAATCATTTTAAAGTACTTTAAAGCTTTTTAAATTGTTTTTACAACATTTTAAAATGGTTTAAAAACATTTTAAAGTGTTGTTAAAGCACTTAAACGTATTTTAAAAACTTTTTAAGATGTTTTTGAAACATTTTAAAATCATTTAAAATTGTTATTAAATCAATTTAAATTATTTTTAAAGTATTTTAAATTGTTTTTAAAGCATCGTAAACTATTTTTAAAGCATTTCAAAATCATTTAAAATTGTTCTTAAAGAAATTTAAATTATTTTTGAATTATTTTAAATAGCTTTTAAAGCATCGTAAATTGTTTTTAAAGCATTTTAAATTGTTTTGAAAGACTTTTAAAAACATTTTAAAGTACTTTAAAGCTTTTTAAATTGTTGTTAAAGCATTTTGAAATAATTTAAAATTGTTTTTAAAACATTTTAGAATGTTTTTAAATTATTTTGAACTATTTAAAATTGTTTTTAAAATGTTCTAAATTGTTTCAAAAACATTTTAAATTGCTTTTGAAGCATTTTAAATTGTTTTCAAAGCGTTTAAAATTGTTTTAAAAACATTTTAAAGTACTTTAAAGATTTTTAAATTGTTTTTAAAACATTTTAAATGGTTTTAAAGCATTTTAAATTGTTGTTAAAGCACTTAGAGGTGCCCGGCCAGAAGATCAACGAACGAATCCAATACATGAGGGATCATGTCCTCATTAGGAAATTTATAGGGTTCTCGCCGACAGAAAAAGCCCTATATGGATGGATCGCAGCTAAATGGAAACCCAAAGGCCACGTCGCACTGCAGCTAGGACCAAAAGGGTTCTTTACTGCGATTTTCTTTTGCCTAGAAGATAAGTACAGAATCATGGACGAAGGGCCATATTTTTTCAACTCAGCTGGACTGTATCTAAAGGACTGGGTAGCAAGATTTAACTCAGACAAGGAAGACCTCACCTGGGCTCCAGTTTGGATCAGAATGTACTCACTTCCAGATGAATATTTGGATGAAGGCATACTCAAAGACATAGGCAATGGACTAGGGGAATACATTAAAGCAGCGGAAGAAACGAAGCTGCGCAGATACACATCCTATGCCCGCATTTGCATTTTCATGCGCCTGGACAAAGCCCTGCCAGACTTGATAAGTCTTTCTCATCATGGAAATGAATGGATTCAACCCTTGGATTACGAACATGTACCTTTTCGCTGTCGAAAATTTCATGCTCACGGGCATTGATTCAAGGATTGTCCGCTAAATGCCAAGGCCAATGCTCCTGACCCCTCCGACACTTTGACCCATGATGGCTTTGCCAAATCACCCAGCCGCAAACGAGCGCACAAAAAGCCTTCGACCGGGATAAAGCCCGAGCAAGATTCTCCCTCTGGCCCTGCTACAAGTAACAGCTTTGAAATTCTAGCCCAAGCCTCCGACGAGCAAATCATGATCTCCAAGCCCAGCTCCACGCCCATCTCCTCCTCATCCCAGCCTCCTCCTTTGGGCTCCCCTCCTGAATCACAAACCTCCAAGGGTGTTAAGGCTACCCCCAAGGATAGACATAAGGAGCCTACTGAGAAAGCAAATGATATGGAAGTTGATGGAACTCCAGATCCCCCCCAAAGCTTAGATATATCCACAGCAGGAAAAATTCAGGTGCAAAAGATGGATGAAGAACCAGAAAGTATAGATCTGGAAGGACTAGACATTTTAGAGCTAGAACTAGCATGTAAAAAGAAGGATTACGATAATATCCCAGAGCTTCAACTCAACAAACTAGAAGTGGTCATCTCAAGGGCTTATCAACAGAAACAACTAGGCATCCAACCGGGAAGCCATTGGGATGGTGGCCTCCCCCCAAAATACTCCAAAAAGAGGGGAAGAAGAACGGATCTCCAGCGAACAATAGCAGTAGGGAAAATCCTAGTGGACTTAGGCAGGTATGAAAAATTGACAAAGTACTACAAACCCTCTATCAATAGTGAATCATGAAGCTCATTTCATGGAACTTAAGGGGGCTCAATAGCCCAGGGAATCTAAGAATGTTAAAAAATATGATAAAGATGGAAAAGCCGCAACTATGCTTTCTTCAAGAAACCAAGTGTAACAACACTACACTAGGAAGCATCCTTTCTAAAGCATGGCTAGGTTGTCAATCGGTGGCAGTGGATGCCTCAGGAGCATCAGGAGGGCTTGCCATTGCATGGAACACCTTCCACATATTAGGCACCAATATACAAGGAAACCACTCCAATGTTTATTTCCTGCAGGAAGCAGGAAACAAAATAGCTCTTCTCAATACAATAGAAGCTCCGAATAACAACAGATTGCATCCTCTTTGGATCATTGGAGGGGATTTTAACATGATCACCAAGATGGAGGAAAAGCTTGGGGGAAGAAATAGGTTGGAACAGGAAAATATCCACTTTAAAGACTTCATCCAAAACACTTCTCTAATCGACCTGCAATTTTGTAACGGTACGTACACATGGAGTAATCGAAGAGCAGGTAAGCACCAAATCGCTTCTAAACTTCACAGATTTCTCATATCAGATAAATCAGTTCACTTAGGAGGAGACATAGCTGCTGCAATTCTCCCCCATTCAGGCTCAAATCATTAGCAAATCTCCCTCCAATGGCAAAGACCGGGCAACACCACCAGGAGGCCCTTCCGCTTTGAAGAGTTCTAGCTCACCCACCCTGCATTCAAAGACTTCATCAGAACCACTTGGAAAACCTTGATTCCGCCAGAAGGCTCCAAAATGTTTCAGTTCCAACAGAAACTTAAATATTTAAAATCCCATTTAAAGCGCTGGAACAATGAGACCTTTGGAAACATATTTAAGGCGCAACAAGACTTAAATAAGGAAATGGTAGATCTCCAGCAACAAGTAATCACAGGGGGTCACACGGAGGGGACCCTGGAGCAGGAGAAACGCATCCACAATCAGATGGAGGAGAGGAGAAAGCAGGAGGAGATTATATGGAAGCAAAAGTCTAGGATCAGATTGCTGAAAGAGGGCGAACGAAACACTAAATTCTTTCACCGAACCATTGTTCAAAGAACAATGCACAACAATATCCCCTTCATTCAGAAGCAAGGTGGGGCAAGGGTAGAACAGCATGAAGAAATCAAGGAGGAATTCCTAAATCACTTCAAGCAAGTTCATCAAGAGCCCAATGCAGATAGGCGACCTGCAATAGAAATAATTACCCAAAATGTGCCAAAACTTATCACTGAGGAACACAACAAACTTCTCCTTCACCTTATCCTGACTCAGGAGGTGGATACAGCCATGTCCCAACTCAAGGAGGGCAAAGCCCCTGGCCCGGATGGCTTCGCCACAACTTTCTTTCACACCTTCTGGGAGCTGATAAAAATTGAGGTCTGGCAAGTGGTGGAGGAATCGAGAGCTCTTCATTGGCTGCTACCTTCTCTCAATTCAACTTTCATTGCACTTATACCAAAAGACGAGGAATCCATCACCCTGGACAAATTCTGACCGATTTCTCTCTGCAACGGCATATACAAACCGATCTCTAAAGTTATTGCCAACAGGTTAAATCCCCTCTTGCCATTGCTCATCTCACCGGAACAATCTGGTTATGTGGAAGGGAGACAGATCATGGACAGTATTATCCTCTCGCATGAGATTATACACTCCCTCAAGCATTCCAATCAGGCAGGTATGATTCTAAATCTTGATCTTTCTAAGGCCTTTGATAAGCTCAGTTGGACTTACATTCAGAAAATGTTAATTTCCTTTGGATTCTCTCCTATGTGGAATCATTGGATCATGAGTCTTATCTCCTCATCCTTCTTTTCCATTCTTGTGAACGGGATCCCATCTCGACCCTTCAGTCCCTCTCTAGGAATCAGGCAGGGTGACCCTCTTTCCCCCTTCCTCTTTGTATTAATGGCTGAAGGCCTGGGATGTCACATCAAATAAGCCCTCCTCTCCCAACAGCTTAAAGGTCTCTCCATTCACCAATCCCCAGCTATAACTCATCAGTAGTTTGTTGATGACAACATGCTCTTTGGCTACCCATCAGTCCAGGAAGCTTCTCGCTTCAAAGCCCTGCTCAATGACTTCTCCGAGGCCTCAGGAACCAGCATCAATAATACCAAGTCGCAGATCTTTTTCTTTCACACCCCACCTGTTGTTAAGAATGTTGTAGCCCGAATATTGGGGTTCCCCATTGCCACTCTTCCTTCCAAATACCTTGGAGCCCCCCTTATTGCTTCGGCCATCAAGCACTCCTCCTGGCGCATTCTCATCGAGAAGCTTGAATCCCACCTCAACCTTTGGACGCACATAACACTGAACATTGCCAGTCGTGTAGTGCTCATAAAATTAGTACTACAGGCAATGCCGCTTTACTTATTCTCAATCCTAGCGGCGCCTAAATGGGTTTTAAAAAGAATTCGGGATCTACAGTGTGGCTTCCTGTGGGGAAATTCAGCTACAAACCACAAATGGGCCCTGGTAAAATGGACCACTGTCTGCACGCCCAATGAAAAAGGGGGCATTGGGCTGAGGGATCCCATTCATAGCAATGCTATCATGAGTGCCAAAATTTGGTGGCAATGGCTCTCTACCCCAGAAAAACCCTGGGCAGCCATTTGGACTGCCAAATACACCAATCACAGACCTCAGGAGGAGCTCATCAGGTTTACTTCCAATGTCAAATGCTCGCTAATATGGAATGCTGCCAAACAACACTTCCAATTGATTCAACAGCACAGTTTTTGGGAAGTAAGAAATGGAAGAACAACATGATTCTGGATGGATGCCTAGAACCAATTGCCACAGCTTAGTCGCATTCTAAATCCGCTTCCAAACTACATTGGAGAGGAATAGCAACAGGAAAAGATTTGGCAGTATTGGACTCAAGAGACAAAGCAAGGCTTCAGGAAATGGAAACAAGGTGACCAGCTCATCAGAAATGAGGAACACCTATTCATTGAGGATCTGGAAAGGGAGCTACGCAAAAGGAGCATTATATACTTCGAAGGCAGGGACATTCTTCGATGGGGTTACCAGCCTAAAGGCGCATTTACCACTTTCGAGGCCTACAAAATTATGTGCACTGACTCTACGCCCGCTGACCAATTTGGAGCAAAATCTGGGGGTTAGGTTCTTGGCCTAAAGTCTCCTTCTTCCTTTGGCTGGTCAGACATCAGAGAATCCTCACCTGGGATAAACTTAGATGAAGAAACTATCATGGCCCCTCTATCTATGTTAATTTTAAATCCCGGGAGGAAACACTCCAACACCTCTTGGACTCTTGCTCCTTAGCCAATCAGTTGTGGGAGAAGGCAAGCTTCAGATGTCAAAGAAGATGTAGACTTACGGACGATATCACAAAATCTTTGCGTCATTGGCAAAAGAATCCATATAAAAGTGAAATTCGCAACCATTTATAGAAAATAATCCCAGGGCTCCTCTTATGGGCTCCTTTTAGGGGCTAATGTTCGCCCAGTGGGCTAATTTTCCATGATTTTTCGACAAAAAAGATTCGCCAATTTCCAATTTTATAAAAGACGATTCGCCCAAATTTTAGAATATAAAATTATTATACCTTAAAAATCGCCAACATTGTATAGAGGCTATATATAAAATAATTATAAATTTGATTAATTTTACAAATATATCAATAAACATTTATAATTTGCATATTAGGGATTAGTGAGATTCGCCAATGTTTTAAACTTCAAGAAAATTTTCCATCCTTAAAATTTTCCTTGGGAACAAGTGCATATTCAAAGATCAATGTTCCCCGTTAGAAAGAATCTGGAGCACGCTCTGTGTGAATCTCAAAGAGACGCTGATGCTCCGCTCATGGACTAAGGAGGACCTACCGACTCAAGACAGTGAGAAAGCCATCTGGGAGAACTGGAATATGCAACTCCCTCAGGAATTTCACAAAAAACCCCTCCCTAAAAGCAGCAACATAAAAAAGGTCTCCTGGACGGCCCCTCCAAAGCACACCTTCAAGCTTAACTTTGATGGAGCCTCAAAGGGCAATCCTGGAACAACAAGCTTTGGTGGAATTTTTAGAAATCATGTAGATTCGCCTCTTCTAATCTACTATGGAAGCATTGGGTGGGACACCAATAACTCGACTGAGTTAGACGGTCTATGGCAAGGTCTCCTTCTTTCATGGAAACACAACTTCCATCCCCTGGAGGTGGAAGGAGATTCCCAGATCCTAATTAACATGGCCAAGCATCTCCTAAATGGATCTCATGCAAGGAAAATAGCCGCTAGTTGGAGGCTTGGAGCAAGACTGGAAGCCATAGAACAAGCGCTTCTCAGTAATAGGGCCATCACCTTCAATCACATAAAGAGGGAAGGCAACAAGGTGGCTGACCTTATGACCAATTTGGGTGTGGAAAATGAGAATACTCTACTCACAGGGACTCTAGACATCATATCGAATCATGAACAGGCACAGGAATGCAATCGACTGGTCCAAATCGACGCCACCCCCCTGGATGCGGGTGTTTGAGGCTATAATCAAGGAGATGGGATGGGCGACCACCGAAGGCCACTTGCCCGCCATGCGCAGAAGTGCTGTATTCACATGGGGGAAGGGACATTATCAGAGGCGCGGGATCTGGAATAAAGGCAGGAAACAGAGGAGCATTAATGCTCCGTTCACCCCCGCACGCGAAGCTGGGCTCAGCTCCTCGGCTCCCATGAATGCCACAGTAATGGTGGGAGCGCCTCGAGGCAAAGATGGATGCATTATATATGGTTGCAGCATTAGATTCACAACACTGATTCAGGCTCTGTTCAGGTTTTTTCTGCCGCCTCTGGCGCTGCTGGTCGCTCCTAGCATTTGTCTCTCTACCTACTTGCAAGTCCCTCGCCCGTCTGTTTGGTCTAATCCCCCACCTGTGTATGGTCTCCCTTTGGCTGTTCTGGGCTCCAAGTCTACTTTGAGTTCTAATTCGGCTTTAGGCAAAGACGCTCTGTTTGGCCCTGCAATCATGCCCCGGCTTTGACAGCGAATGATCAGCCGTCGAGGCACCTCCCGAGGTGGGTCCTCGTGCCCTTCAATCACCGAAGACACTTCCCATCACCGCCATTGCCATTGCCCCCGCACTGAAGGAGCAAGCTTCCTTCGGCCCAGCCAATTTCTGGATGCCACCGCTCCTGGGTCCTCTTCCTTGCCCTCCTTTGGCTCAGCAATATTCACTTTCAACAGTTCTCTGAACCGTCCCTGGATCAACGCCCATGTTTCGGTGCTTTTCATTGAGGAGGCCCAAGATGAGGGCGAATCCAGCGATCAACGATAGATGATGCCAATTGCTGGATCCATGAGAGCCATGGAGATACCCTCTGCAGACCCCGTGAATGTAACAGAAAGGCCAACTGCTGGCTCCACGAGCACTAGGGAGATGCTGACCAGCCAGAACGAGGACGTCAAGATGGAGTCTGTCCCGACTGCTACGGAGGAGGTCCAAGCTCAGGACTTGGCGGATTTCGCATGGTGCAGGACTGTGGAGGAGGCCCCTGAAGACTAACTGTAGCTTCTCTCCAGGTTTTGCAGCCCGATAGTGGGGGCTTTTGGTCACTTCTGATGCTCTTGGCTATGTAATTGTGTCAAAGTTGTTGTGTAATTGTCTGTGTCAATGCTGTTGAGTAATTGTCTGTGTTCAGGTTCTGGGACTTTTTCTATGTGGTTGGGGAATTATTTTGGCTCCCCTACGCGGGATTGGTTTTTTGACTCCTCTGGCACCCCTGCGTGGGATAGCCTAATGGTTTGGTTTGTCCTCTCAGACTACAAACTCTGTTGTTCCATGCTGCCATTACCTCTAGGCAGCTGGTTCTTTTTGTCAAGTAATGTTGTAATTGTTCTCTGTTAATGTAAATAATATAATAGTTTTACCGAGAAAAAAAAAATTGTTGTTAAAGAACTTAAACTTATTTTTGAAACATTTTAAAATGTTTTTGAAACATTTTAAAATCATTGAAAATTATTCTTAAATCAATTTAAATTATTTTTAAAGTATTTTATATTGTTTCTAAAGCATTGTAAACTATTTTTAAAGCATTTTAAAATAATATAAAATTGTTCTTAAAGCAATTTAAATTATTTTTGATGTATTTTAAATAGTTTTTAAAGCATTGTAAACGGGTTTTAAAGCATTTTAAACTGTTTTGAAAGAATTTTAAAAACATTTTAAAGTACTTTAAAGCTTTTTAAATTGTTCCTAAAGCGTTTTAAAAGAATTTAAAATTGTTTTTAAAACATTCTAAAGTGTTTTAAATTGTTTATAAATTATTTTGAACTATTTTAAATTGTTTCTAAAACATTCTAAATTGTTTCTAAAACATTATAAATTGTTTCAAAAACATTTTAAATTGTTTTTAAAACATTTTAAGTTGTTTTTAAAGTGTTTAATTTATTTATTTTTAACATTTTAAAGTACTTTAAAGCTTTTTAAATTGCTTTTAAAACATTTTAAACTTTTTTAAAGAATTTTTAATTGTTGTTAAACCACTTAAACTTATTCTTAAAACATTTTAAAATGTTTTTGAAACATTTTAAAATCATTTAAAATTGTTTTTAAATCAATTTAAATTATTTTTAAAGTATTTTAATTTGTTTCTAAAGCATTGTAAACTATTTTTAAAGCATTTTAAAATCATTTAAAATTGTTCTTAAAGCAATTTAAATTATTTTTGAAGTATTTTAAATAGTTTTTAAAGCATTGTAAACGGTTTTTAAAGCATTTTAAATTGTTTTTAAAGCGTTTAAAATTGTTTTTAAAGCATTTTAATTTGTTCTGAAAGCCTTTTAAAGCACTTTAAAGCTTTTTAATTGTTGTTAAATCATTTTAAAAGAATTTAACATTGTTTTTAAAACATTTTAAAGTGTTTTTAAATTGTTTTGAACTATTTTAAATTGTTTCAAAAAAAAAATTAAATTGTTTTTAAAGCATTTTAAATTGTTTTTAAAGCGTTTAAAATTGTTTTTAAAACATTTTAAAGTACTTTAAAGCTTTTTAAATTGTTTATAAAACATCTTAAAACGGGTTTAAAGCATTTTCAATTGTTGTTAAAGCACTTAAACTTATTTTTAAAACATTTTAAAATGTTTTTGAAACATTTTAAAACATTTTAAAATAATTTAAAATTGTTCTTAAATCAATTTAAATTATTTTTGAAGTATTTTAAATTGTTTTTAAAGCATTGTAAACTATTTTTAAAGCATTTTAAATTGTTTTCAAAGAATTTTAAGAACATTTTAGAGTACCTTAAAGCTTTTTAAATTGTTGTTAAAGCGTTTTAATACAATTTAAAATTGTTTTTAAAACATTTTAAAGTGCTTTAAATTGTTTTTAAATTATTTCGAACTAATTTAAATTGTTTTTAAAACGTTCCAATTTGTTTCAAAAACATTTTAAATTGTTTTTAAAGCATTTTAAGTTGTTTTTAAAGTGTTTAAAATTGTTTTTAAAACATTTTAAAATACTTTAAATCTTTTTAAATTGTTTTTAAAACATTTTAAAATGGTTTTAAAGCATTTTCAATTGTTGTTAAACCACTCAGACTTATTTTTAAAACATTTTAAAATGTTTTTGAAACATTTTAAAATCAATTAAAATTTGTTTTTAAATAAATTTAAATTATTGTTAAACTATTTTAAATTGTTTTTAAAGCATTGTAAACTATTTTTAAATCATTTAAAATTGTTCTTAAAGCAATTTAAATTACTTTTGAAGTATTTTAAATAGCTTTTAAAGCATTGTAAATGGTTTTTAAAGCATTTTAAATTGTTTTGAAAGCATTTTAAAGTACTTTAAAGCTTTTTAAATTGTTGTTAATGCATTTTAAAAGAATTTAAAATTGTTTTTAAAACATTTTAGAGTGTTTTAAATTGTTTTTAAATTATTTTGAACTATTTTAAAGTGTTCTTAAAACATTCTAAATTGTTTCAAAAACATTTTAAATTGTTTTTAAAGCATTTTAAATTGTTTTTAAAGCCTTTAAAATTGTTTTTAAAATATTTTAAACTACTTTAAAGATTTTTAAATTGTTTATAAAACATTTTAAAACAGGTTTAAAGCATTTTCAATTGTTGTTAAAGCACTTAATCTTATTTTTAAAACATTTTAAAATGTTATTGAAATATTTTAAAACATTTTAAAATGTTATTGAAATATTTTAAAACATTTTAAAATGTTTTTGAAATATTTAAAACATTTTAAAATCATTTAAAATTGTTCTTAAATCAATTTAAATTATTTTTGAAGTATTTTAAATTGTTTTTAAAGCATTGCAAACTATTTTTAAAGAATTTTAAAATCATTTTAAATTGTTTTGAAAGCATTTTAAATTGTTTTGAAAGCAATTTAAAAGCATTTTAAAGTACTTTAAATATTTTTAAATTGTTGTTAAAGCATTTTAAAATAATTTAAAATTGTTTTTAAAACAATTTAAAGTGTTTTAAATTGTTTTTAAATTATTTTGAACTATTTTAAAGTGTTTTTAAAACTTTCTAAATTGTTTCAAAAACATTTTAAATTGTTTTTAAAGCATTTTAAATTGTTTTTAAAGCGTTTAAATCGTTTTGAAATCATTTAAAAAACATTTTAAAGTACATTAAAGCTCTTTAAATTGTTTTTAAAATATTTTAAAACGGTTTTAAAGCAGTTTCAATTGTTGTTAAAGCACTTAAACATATTTTTAAAACATTTTAAAATCATTTAAAATTGTTCTTAAATCAATTTAAATTATTTTTAAAGTATTTTATATTGTTTCTAAAGCATTGTAAACTATTTTTAAAGCATTTTAAAATCATTTAAAATTGTTCTTCAAGAAATTTAAATAATTTTTGAAGTATTATAAATAGTTTATAAAGCATTGAAAATGGCTTTTAAAGCATTTTAAATGGTTTTGAAAGCATTTGAAAACATTTTAGGTACTTTAAAGATTTTTAAATTGTTGTTAAAGCATTTTAAAAGAATTTAAAATTGTTTTTAAAACATTTTAAAGTGTTTTTAAGTTATTCTGAACTATTTTAAATTGTTTTTAAAATGTTCTAAATTGCTTCAAAAAAATTTCAAATTGTTTTTAAAGCATTTTAAATTGTTTTTAAAGCGTTTAAAATTGTTTTTAAAACATTTTAAAGTACTTTAAAGCTTTTTAAATTGTTTATTAAACATTTTAAAACGGTTTTAAAGCATTTTCAATTGTTTTTAAAGCACTTGCACTTATTTTTAAAGCATTTTAAAATGTTTTTGAAACATTTTAAAATGATTTAAAATTGTTCTTAAATCAATTTAAATTATTTTTGAAGTATTTTAAATTGTTTTTAAAGCATTGTAAACTATTTTTAAAGCATTTTAAAATCATTTTAAATTGTTTTGAAAGCATTTTAAAAACATTTTAGAGTACTTTAAAGCTTCTTAAATTGTTGTTAAAACATTTTAAAAGAATTTATAATTGTTTTTAAAACATTTTATAGTGTTCTAAATTGTTTTTAAATTATTTTGAACTATTTTAAATTGTTTTTAAAACATTCTAAATTGTTTCAAAAACATTTTAAATTGTTTCAGAAACATTTTAAATTGTTTCAGAAACATTTTAAATTGTTTTTAAAGCATTTTATATTGTTTTTAAAGCATTTCCAATTGTTGTTAAAGCACTTAAACTTATTTTAAAAACATTTTAAAATGTTTTTGAAACATTTTAAAATGTTTTTGAAACATTTTAAAACATTTTAAAATCATTTAAAAATGTTATTAAATCAATTTAAATTAGTTTTAAAGTATTTTAAATTGTTTTTAAAGCATTGTAAACTATTTTTAAAGCATTTCAAAATCATTTAAAATTATTCTTAAAGCAATTTAAATTATTTTTGAATTATTTTAAATAGTTTTTAAAGCGTCGTAAACTGTTTTTAAAGCATATTAAATTGTTTTGAAAGAACTTTAAAAACATTTTAAAGTACTTTAAAGCTTTTTAAATTGTTGTTAAAGCATTTTGAAAGAATTTAAAATTGTTTTTAAAGCATTTTAAAGTGTTTTTAAATTATTTTGAACTATTTAGAATTGTTTTTAAAATGTTCTAAATTGTTTCAAAAACATTTTCAATTGCTTTTGAAGCATTTTAAATTGTTTTCAAAGCGTTTAAAATTGTTTTAAAAACATTTAAAGTACTTTAAAGCTCTTTAAATTGTTTTTAAAACATTTTAAAACGGTTTTAAAGCATTTTCAATTGTTGTTAAAGCACTTAAACTTATTTTTAAAACATTTTAAAATGTTTTTGAAACATTTTAAAATCATTTAAAATTGTTCTTAAATCAATTTAAATTATTTTTAAAGTATTTTATATTGTTTCTAAAGCATTGTAAACTATTTTTAAAGCATTTTAAAATCAAATAAAATTGTTCTTAAAGCAATTTAAATTATTTTTGATGTATTTTAAACAGCTTTTAAAGCATTGTAAACGGTTTTTAAAGCATTTTAAACTGTTTTGAAAGCATTTTAAAATCATTTTAAAGTACTTTAAAGCTTTTTAAATTGTTGCTAAAGCATTTTAAAAGAATTTAAAATTGTTTTTAAAACATCCTAAAGTGTTTTAAATTGTTTATAAATTTTTTTGAACTATTTTAATTTGTTTTTAAAACGTTCTAAATTGTTTCAAAAACATTTTAAATTGTTTTTAAAGAATTTTAAGTTGTTTTTAAAGTGTTTAATTTATTTATTTTTAAACATTTTAAAGTACTTTAAAGATTTTTAAATTGCTTTTAAAACATTTTAAAATGGTTTTAGAGAATTTTCAATTGTTGTTAAACCACTTAAACTTATTCTTAAAACATTTTAAAATGTTTTTGAAACATTTTAAAATCATTTAAAATTGTTTTAAAATCAATTTAAATTATTTTTAAAGTATTTTAAATTGTTTCTAAAGCATTGCAAACTATTTTTAAAGCATTTTAAAATAATTTAAAATTGTTCTTAAAGCAATTTAAATTATTTTTGAAGTATTTTAAATATTTTTTAAAGCATTGTAAACGGTTTTTAAAGCATTTTAAATTGTTTTGAAAGCATTTTAAAACACTTTAAAGCTTTTTAATTGTTGTTAAATCATTCTAAAATAATTTAAAATTATTGTTAAAACATTGTGAAGTGTTTTTAAATTATTTTGAACTATTTTAAATTGTTTTTAAAACGTTCTAAATTGTTTCAAAAACATTTTAAATTGTTTTTAAAGCATTTTAAATTGTTTTTAAAGCGTTTAAAATTGTTTTTAAAACATTTTAAAGTACTTTGAAGCTTTTTAAATTGTTTATAAAACATTTTAAAATGGGTTTAAAGCATTTTCAATTGTTGTTAAAGCACTTAAGCTTATTTTTAAAACATTTTAAAATAATTTAAAATTGTTCTTAAGTCAATTTAAATTATTTTTAAAGTATTTTAAATTGTTTTTAAAGCATTGTAAACTATTTGTAAAGCATTTTAAATTGTTTTGAAAGAATTTTAAGAACATTTTAGAGTACTTTAAAGCTTTTTAAATTGTTGTTAAAGCGTTTTAATAGAATTTAAAATTGTTTTCAAAACATTTTAAAGCGCTTTAAATTGTTTTTAAATTATTTTGAACTAATTTAAATTGTTTTTAAAACGTTCCAAATTGTTTCAAAGACATTTTAAATTGTTTTTAAGGCATTTTAAGTTGTTTTTAAAGTGTTTAAAATTGTTTTTAAAACATTTTAAAGTACTTTAAAGCTTTTTAAATTGTTTTTAAAGCATTTTAAAATGGTTTTAAAGCATTTTCAATTGTTGTTAAACCACTCAAACTTATTTTTAAAACATTTTAAAAGGTTTTTGAAACATTTTAAAATAATTTAAAATTGTTTTTAAATCAATTTAAATTATTTTTAAAGTATTTTAAATTGTTTTTAAAGCATTGTAAACTATTTTAAATCATTTAAAATTGTTCTTAAAGTAATTTAAATTACTTTTAAAGTATTTTAAATAGTTTTTAAAGCATTGTAAACTGTTTTTAAAGCATTTTAAATTGTTTTGAAAGCATTTTAAAGTACTTTAAAGCTTTTTAATTTGCTGTTAATGTATTTTAAAAGAACTTAAAATTGTTTTTAAAACATTTTAGAGTGTTTTAAATTGTTTTTAAATTATTTTGAACTATTTTAAAGTCTTTTTAAAGCATTCTAAATTGTTTCAAAAACATTTTAAATTGTTTTTAAAGCATTTTAAATTGTTTTTAAAACGTTTAAAATTGTTTTAAAAACATTTTAAAGTACTTTAAAGCTTTTTAAATTGTTTATAAAACATTTTAAAACGGGTTTAAAGCATTTTCAATCGTTGTTAAAGCACTTAAACTTATTTTTAAAACATTTTAAAATGTTTTTGAAACATTTTAAAATAATTTAAAATTGTTCTTAAATCAATTTAAGTTATTTTTAAAGTATTTTAAATTGTTTTTAAAGCATTGTAAACTATTTTTAAAGCATTTTAAATTGTTTTGAAAGAATTTTAAGAACATTTTAGAGTACTTTAAAGCTTTTTAAATTGTTGTTAAAGCGTTTTAATAGAATTTAAAATTGTTTTTAAAACATTTTAAAGTGCCTTAAATTGTTTTAAAATTATTTTGAACTAATTTAAATTGTTTTTAAAACGTTCGAACATCTTTCAAAAACATTTTAAATTGTTTTTAAAGCATTTTAAGTTGTTCTTAAAGTGTTTAAAATTGTTTTTAAAACATTTTAAAGTACTTTAAAGCTTTTTAAATTGTTTTTAAAACATTTTGAAACGGTTTTAAAGCATTTTCAATTGTTGTTAAACCAATCAAACTTATTTTTAAACATTTTAAAATGTTTTTGAAACATTTTAAAATCATTTAAAATTGTTTTTAAATCAATTTAAATTATTTTTAAAGTATTTTAAATTGTTTTTAAAGAATTGTAAACTATTTTTAAATCATTTAAAATCGTTCTTAAAGCAATTTACATTACTTTTGAAGTATTTTAAATAGTTTTTAAAGCATTGTAAAAGGTTTTTAAAGCATTTTAAATTGTTTTGAAAGCATTTTAAAGTACTTTAAAGCTTTTTAAATTGATGTTAATGCATTTTAAAAGAATTTAAAATTGTTTTAAAACATTTTAGAGTGTTTTAAATTGTTTTTAAATTATTTTGAACTATTTTAAAGTGTTTTTAAGATTTTTAAATTGTTGTTAAAGCATTTTAAAAGAATTTAAAATTGTTTTTAAAACATTTTAAAGTGTTTTAAATTGTTTTTAAATTATTTTGAACTATTTTAAAGTGTTTTTAAAACTTTCTAAATTATTTCAAAAACATTTTAAATTGTTTTTAAAGAATTTTAAATTGTTTTTGAAGCATTTAAATCATTTTGAAAGTATTTTAAATTGTTTTGAAAGCATTTAAAAAACATTTTAAAGTACTTTAAAGCTCTTTAAATTGATTTAAAACATTTTAAAACTGTTGAAATTTGGTACCGGAGGACAGGTGGTTCCCTTAGGCTTTGATCTTTGGCCTAGGGAAAAGTGTCCAAAAGAATTTAATTTTTCTCCTAAAGTAATTTTATTTTTTTATAAAGTTAAATCTAATTTAAAAGCGAATTTAAGTGATAAAGTTACTAAGTCTAATTTTAAAGTGACTTTTATAAAGTCAATGAAAAATTAGAAAGGAAAAGTGGCTTTGGAAATAAATGACTAAGTGGGTATTTATTAAAGTGGGGTGAATTAAAAAATAGAAAGTGAAATTTAAATGAGCATTTAATCTCAGCCATTGATCTAAATATATTTCAGCCATTGGATTTAGGGATCACCCAAAAGTCACTTAGGGTTAGGTTAAGGGAGGAAAAGGAGGAAAAGATCATTCATTCTTTCATGAGTAGATTGAGAGAAGGATAGCAAGAGAGAAAGAGAGATTTTTGGACAGCTGAAAGTGGAGTTTCAGCAGCTGAAAGCGGAGTTTCAGCAGCCAAAAGCGGAGTTTTAGCAGCATAAAGCGGAGTTTCAACAGCCGAAAGCGGAGTTTCAGCAGCCGAAAGCGGAGTTTCAGCAGCCGAAAGCGGTGTATCAGCAACAGCCGCGGTGTAACAGTAACAGCAGCGATGTAACAGCAACAGCTGCGGTGTAACAGCAATAGCAGCGGTGTATCAGCAAGGCTGAGATAAGTTGTAAAAGTTTGTTTGCTGATTTTTTTGCTGAACATTTCTCCTACTGTAAAAAGGAATTTTCCAGAAATAAAGAAGAGCTCTCAAACTGGTTTTCCCCAAGAGTTGTAGGGGGTTTTTCCAGGGTCAAGTTGACCAAAAATCTCAGTGTTTAAATGTGTTTTAAGCTGTTTATTACTGCTGATTTTTTATTTCTGCAATTTCCAGCATTCTGTAAAATTTCCAGAATTTGTGTTTTCAGCAATATTTATTTTTTCCAGCTTGTTGAATGTATGGTTATGGGAAATGGCATTTAACTATATGGGAGAAATAAGAAGAAACTGAAAACCAGGGTGGGAAATGAGAAATTTCTACATGGTATCAGAGCTTGAGTGCTGAAGGGCAGTTTGGGACAGCAAAAGGAAAAATTACAGTTGCTGATTTTTCACTCAGAAAATTCCAGCAAGCTGATTTTTCATAGACAGCAGTTTTATCTTTACAACAACAGTGCTATTTTTCAGTTTTAGGACAGCAGGATGTCATTGGGATTTAGGGTGGAGGATAGGTTGGATGGGCATACAAATTACAACTTTTGGAAGGAGAGAATGCAGAGTATCTTTGAGGAGGCAGAAGTCTGGGATATCATGGTGCATACAACACAGCACCCTGTTGTTGTGCCTACTGATGCAACTCAGTTGACAGCTTATAATAGAAAGAACAACAAGGGTAAGAGGTTGATTCTAGACGGAATCAAAGACCATTGCATTCCTCATGTGAGAGGAAAAAGCAATGCCCATGAGATGTGGACAGCATTGTCCAATCTCTACCAGAGTACCAATGAGAACCGGAAGATGGTCCTGAAGGAGAAGCTGAAGAACATTAAGATGGGTAATGATAGTGCAGCTGGATATCTCACAAAGAATACTAATGTGAGAGATGAGTTGGCAGTGATTGGAGAGGCCATTCCACCCACTGAGTTGGTGCGGATTGCAGTGAATGGCCTCCCCCGTTCATGGTTGAACTTTGCTGATGGGGTTTGTGCACGTGAGACCCTTCCCACATGGGAGATGTTTTGGGATGATTGCATTCAGACAGAGATCAGGAAAGGACAGCTTGGGGCAGCCAAGCCAGTTGAGCAGGATGAGGACGTAGCACTGGTGGTAGGAGGCAAGAAAGGAAAAGGGAAGAAGCAGGCTTCCACAAGCGGTGGTGGGGGCAAAGGAAAAGGTAAAGGTAAACAGGGGAACACACAGAAGGACTATTCCAAGGTGAAGTGTTGGAATTGTCAGAAGATGGGACACTATGCAGTTGTGTGTCCGGAGAAGAAGAAGAAGAAGGGGAAGAACCGTGGCAGCTTCAGTAGAGATTGAGGACTTTGCAGGTCGTTTTGACCGGGAGTTTGCGTTCACTACATGTGAGTCCTCTAGTGTAGGATCACCTGCCACACAGGTTCAGAGGGAGCATGCTTTTCCCTCGATTAGTGGAGCATCTTCAGGTATCTGGTATGTGGACAGTGGGGCTTCACGTCATATGACAGGAGTCCGTGAGTACTTCTCAGAGCTTTCAGAGAGTGGCACTGATATTGAGGTAGTAATCGGTGATGACAGAGTTGTTAGAGCAGTCGGGGTGGGGACAGTGACATTTCAGAGGGAGTCCAAACCTCCCTTGAAGGTGTCAGAGGTTCTTTATGTGCCAGGGATGAGGAAGAACCTCATATCCGTCTCAGCTTTGGAGGACAGAGGATATGAGGTACTGTTCAGGGGAGGACAGGTGTTGATGTATCCCAGGGGCACTCCAGCTGATTCAGCTAGAGTGATAGGTGTACGCCATGCAAAGGTGTACAAGTTTGCATTCCAGCCCCTTTTGGCATTGAGCAGTAGTACCGACAGCAGAGCTAGCAGTTCTAAGCTGTGTGAGATTTGGCACCGCAGGATGGGACACATGTATCATGGAGCCTTGAGGACATTGCGGGAGATCACTACAGGTGTGCCAGATTTCAGTACTGATCACTTTGATACTTGCAGAGGTTGTGCGATGGGCAAGTTTGCCAAATCCCCTTTTCCCAGCAGTGACAGTAGAGCGACTGGGATACTTGATTTGATTCATTCCGATGTGAGCGGTCGGATGTCTCATGTTTCCTTGAGTGGATATGAGTACTATGTTTTATTCATTGATGATCACTGCAGGAGGACCTAGATTTATTTCTTGAAGGCCAAGAGTGAGGTCTTCAAGCGGTTTCAGGAGTTTAGAGCTCTTGTGGAGACACAGACAGGTCGGAAGATCAAGTCCCTGAGGTCGGACAATGGAGGAGAGTACACCCTTGGAGAGTTTGTTGACTATTGTCCGGAGGCAGGCATTAGGAGGGAGTTCACTGTTCTTTACAACCCCCAGCAGAACGGGATTGCGGAGAGGAAGAACAGATCCATCATAGGGGCTGCCAAAGCCATGTTACATGATCAGGGGTTGCCATTGTTCTTGTGGGCAGAGGCCTGCAACACAACTGTTTACTTGCAGAACAGGAGTCTGCATCGTGCCTTGGAGCACATGACTCCGGAGGAGGCTTTCTCTAGGAAGAAGCCTGATCTTGGTCATCTTCATATCTTTGGATGCATTACATACTCCTATATACCCAAGGCGAAGAGGACCAAACTAGAGCCCACCGTAGAGAAGGGTATCTTTGTGGGCTACAGTGAGACCTCAAAGGCCTTCCAGATTTACATTCCTGCACAGAGGAGAGTTGTTGTCAGACGGGATGTGAAGTTCGAGGAGGACAAGGCCTTTAGGAGGTCATGGGAGTTAGAGTATCTGGATCAGCCAGACCCTCAGCAGCAGTTGAGTCAGTCGCAGGGATCCAGTGGGCAGGGATCAGGAGGATCCGGAGGTACATCTATGAGGATGTCATGTCCATCAGTGAGAAGTGGCTCGTCGAGCCAGAGGGGTGGTGCTCCGGGCAGCATGCAGAGCAGTTCACTAGGGAGTCCACTGATGGATAGTTCACACGGTACCTCAGCTTCTACAGGTTCAGGTGCAGGCAGGAGGAAAGCAGACAGATAGTCAGGAGTTCAGGCTACTGATGGTGATGAGGAGGAGGAGTTTCATTCTCCTATGGGAGAAGCATGCTCAGGGAAGAGGAAGCCCAAGTGGCTTCAGGACACCTTGAGAGATGCCACATCTGTTGCTGAGCCGAAGAGGCCGGTCAGAGAGAGTAGACCACCTGAGAGGTTTTGTAGTTATATGGCAATGGTTACCAGCATCCTTGACTCTGAGCCTTCTAGCTATGAGGAGGCAGCTAGCCAGCAGGTCTGGAGAGAGGCCATGTAGGAGGAGTATTCTTCTATCATGAAGAATGATGTTTGGGAGTTGGTGCCGAGGCCTGATGGCAAATCCGTGGTTACTTCCAGATGGCTTTACAAGGTAAAGCATGCTGCATATGGCAGCATTGAGAAATTAAAAGTAAGGCTTGTGGCTAGAGGGTTCTCTCAGGTAGAGGGAGTTGATTATGAGGAGACCTTCACTCCCGTGGCTCGATATACTTCGATCCGCTCCATTATATCGATAGCAGTAGAGATGGGTTGGAAGATCCACCAAATGGATGTGAAGACCGCATTTCTCAATGGCTTCATACAGGAGGAGGTGTACATTGAGCAGCCATAGGGCTTTGAGGTGCATGGGAAGGAGTCCCATGTTTGCAGACTGAAGAAGGCCCTTTATGGCCTGAAGCAAGCTCCCAGAGCTTGGTACTCCAGGATAGATACATATTTGCAAGGGATGGGTTTTACAAAGAGTGAGGCAGATCCGAACCTTTACTTTATTGTGATTGGTGAGGAGCCTCTCATTCTGGTGCTGTATGTGGATGACTTGGTCATTACAGGTGCAGAGAGACTCATAGAGCACTGCAAGAGAGATCTTGCGGCGGAGTTTGAGATGAAGGACATCGGCTTGATGCATTACTTTTTGGGTTTGGAGGTGTGGCAGGAGGAGGGGCATTTCTTCCTAGGGCAGGGGAAGTATATTGTGGACATCCTTAGCAGATTCCACATGGAGGATTGTAGACCCATGTCGACACCGATGATCACCAACTGGAAGAAGCTTCATGCTTCGAATTCCGAGTTGGTGGATCCCACATTGTACAGGCAGCTGATTGGTTCCCTGATGTATTTGGTCAACACTAGACCAGATATCTGTTTTGCAGTCAACACGATGAGTCAGTTTATGTGTGAGCCTAGGAAGGTTCACTGGGTGGCTGCAAAACACATTTTGCGGTACTTGCAGGGGACAGTGGATTATGGTCTCGACTACAGGCAGGGAGATAGAGTGAGATTGGCAGGATACATTGATTTTGATTAGGCAGGTTGTGCTTCTGATAGGAAGAGCACTTCAGGGTGTTGTTTTGGGTTGGGTTCAGCAGTAGTGTCATGGTTCAGCCGGAAGTAGCAGTCAGTAGCACTGAGTTCAGTGGAAGCAGAGTATATGGCAGCCAGTCTAGCTAGTTGTGAGGCCATCTGGCTTCGCAAGATGTTGTTTGGCTTATTTGGTCAGCCGTTGAGACCTTCAGTGATTTACTGTGATAATCAGAGTTGCATTAAACTCACGGAGAATCCAGTATTTCATGACAGGTCAAAGCATATCGGGATCAGATATCATTTCATCAGAGACTATGTTCAGAAGGGAGCTGTGAAGCTTGAGTATATTTCCACTGATGAGCAGGTTGTAGATATTCTTACCAAAGCCTTACCACGGGGCAAGCATGTCTACTTCAGAGATAAGATGGGTGTGGTGAGGAACACCTTCCTCGGTAAGAGGGAGTGTTGAAATTTGGTACCGGAGGACAGGTGGTTCCCTTAGGCTTTGATCTTTGGACTAGGGAAAAGTTTCCAAAAGAATTTAATTTTTCTCCTAAAGTAACTTTATAATTTTTATAAAGTTAAATCTAATTTAAAAGTGACTTTAAGTGATAAAGTTACTAAGTCTAATTTTAAAGTGACTTTTATAAAGTCAATGAAAAATTAGAAAGGAAAAGTGACTTTGGAAATAAATGACTAAGTGGGTCTTTATTAAAGTGGGGTGAATTAAAAAATAGAAAGTGAGACTTAAATGAGCATTTAATCTCAGCCATTGATCTAAATCTATTTCAGCCATTGGATTTAGGGATCACCCAAAAGTCACTTAGGGTTGGGTTAAGGGAGGAAAAGGAGGAAAAGATCATTCATTCTTTCATGAGCAGATTGAGAGAAGGAGAGCAAGAGAGCAAGGGAGATTTTTGGACAGCTGAAAGTGGAGTTTCAGCAGCTGAAAGCGGAGTTTCAGCAACTGAAAGCGGAGTTTCAGCAGCTGAAAGCGGAGTTTCAGTAGCCGAAAGCGGAGTTTCAGCAGCCGAAAGCGGTGTATCAGCAACAACCGCGGTGTAACAGCAACAACCACGGTGTAACAACAACAGCAGTGGTGTAACAGCAACAGCCGCCTTGTAACAGCAATAGCAGCGGTGTATCAGCAAGGCTGAGTTTCAGCAAGGCTGAGATAAGTTGTAAAAGTCTGTTTGCTGATTTTTTTGCTGAACATTTCTCTTACTGTAAAAAGGCATTTTCCAGAAATAAAGAAGAGCTCTCAAACTGGTTTTCCCCAAGAGTTGTAGGGGGTTTTTCCAGGGTCAAGTTGACCAAAAATCTCAGTGTTTAAATGTGTTTTAATGACTGTTTATTACTGCTGATTTTTTATTTCTGCAATTTCCAGCATTCTGAAAAATTTCCAGAATTTGTGTTTTCAGCAATATTTATTTTTTCCAGCTTGTTGAAGGTATGGTTATGGGAAAGGGAATTTAACTATATGGGAGAAATAAGGAGAAACTGAAAACCGGGGTGGGAAATGAGAAATTTCTACAAAAATGGTTTTAAAGCATTTTCAATTGTTGTTAAAGTACTTAAACTTATTTTAAAGACATTTTAAAATGTTTTTGAAACATTTTTAAAATCATTTAAAATTGTTCTTAAATTAATTTAAATTATTTTTAAAGTATTTTATATTGTTTCTAAAGCATTGTAAACTATTTTTAAAGCATTTTAAAATCATCTAAAATTGTTCTTGAAGCAATTTAAATTATTTTTGAAGTATTTTAAATAGTTTTTGAAGCATTGTAAATGCTTTTTAAAGCATTTTAAATTGTTTTGAAAGCATTTTAAAAACATTTTAAAGTACTTTAAAGATTTTTAAATTGTTGCTAAAGCATTTTAAAAGAATTTAAAACTGATTTTAAAACATTTTAAAGTGTTTTTAAGTTGTTTTGAACTATTTTAAATTGTTTTTAAAACATTCTAAATTGCTTCAAAAACATTTCAAATTGTTTTTAAAGCATTTTAAATTTTTTTTAAAGCGTTTAAAATTGTTTTTAAAACATTTTAAAGTACTTTAAAGCTTTTTAAATTGTTTATAAAACATTTTAAAACGGTTTTAAAGAATTTCCAGTTGTTGTTAAAGCACTTGCACTTATTTCTAAAACATTTTAAAATGATTTAAAATTGTTCTTCAATCAATTTAAATTATTTTTGAGGTATTTTAAATTTTTTTTAAAGCATTGTAAACTATTTTTGAAGCATTTTAAAATCATTTTAAATTGTTTTGAAAGCATTTTAAAAACATTTTAGACTACTTTAAAGCTTCTTAAATTGTTGTTAAAACATTTTAAAAGAATTTATAAACGTTTTAAAACATTTTACAGCGTTTTAAATTGTTTTTAAATCATTTTGAACTATTTTAAATTGTTTTTAAAACGTTCTAAATTGTTTCAGAAACATTTTAAATTGTTTTTAAAGCGTTTAAAATTATTTTTAAAACATTTTAAAGTACTTTAAAGCTTTTTAAATTGTTTTTAAAACATTTTAAAATGGTTTTAAAGCATTTTCAATTGTTGTTAAAGCACTTAAACTTATTTTAAAAACATTTTAAAATCATTTAAAATGTTTTTGAAACATTTTAAAATAATTTAAAATTGTTCTTCAATCAATTTAAATTATTTTTAAAGTATTTTATATTGTTTCTAAAGCATTGTAAACTATTTTTAAAGCATTTTAAAATCATTAAAAATTGTTATTAAAGCAATTTAAATTATTTTTGATGTATTTTAAACAGTTTTTAAAGCATTGTAAACGGTTTTTAAAGCATTTTAAACTGTTTTGAAAGCATTTTAAAAACATTTTAAAGTACTTTAAAGCTTTTTAAATTGTTGCTAAAGCGTTTTAAAAGAATTTAAAATTGTTTTTAAAACATTCTAAAGTGTTTTAAATTGTTTATAAATTATTTTGAACTATTTTAAATTGTTTTTAAAACGTTCTAAATTGTTTCAAAAACATTTTAAATTGTTTTTAAAGCATTTTAAGTTGTTTTAAAGTGTTTAATTTTTTTTTTTAACATTTTAAAGTACTTTAAAGCTTTTTAAATTGTTTTTAAAACATTTTAAAACGGTTTTAAAGCATTTTCAATTGTTGGTAAATCACTTATACTTATTCTTAACACATTTTAAGATGTTTTTGAAACATTTTAAAATCATTTAAAATTGTTTTTAAATCAATGTAAATTATTTTTAAAGTATTTTAAATTGTTTTTAAAGCATTGTAAACTATTTTTAAAGCATTTTAAAATCATTAAAATTGTTCTTAAAGCGATTCAAATTATTTTTTAAGTATTTTAAATAGTTTTTAAAGCATTGTAAATGGTTTTTAAAGCATTTTGAATTGTTTTGAAAGCATTTTAAAGCACTTTAAAGCTTTTTAATTGTTATTAAAGCATTTTAAAAGAATTTAAAATTGTTTTTAAAACATTTTAAAGTGTTTTTAAATTATTTTGAACTATTTTAAATTGTTTTTAAAACGTTCTAAATTGTTTCAAAAACATTTTAAATTGTTTGTAAATCATTTTAAATTGTTTTTAAAGCGTTACTTTAAAGCTTTTTAAATTGTTGTTAAAGCGTTATAATAGAATTTAAAATTGTTTTTAAAACATTTTAAAGTGCTTTAAATTGTTTTTAAATTATTTTGAACTAATTTAAAGTGTTTTTAAAACGTTCCAAATTGTTTCAAAAACATTTTAAATTGTTTTTAAAGCATTTTAAGTTGTTTTTAAAGTGTTTAAAATTGTTTTTAAAACATTTTAAAGTACTTTAAAGCTTTTTAAATTGTTTTTAAAACATTTTAAAACGGTTTTAAAGCATTTTGAATTGTTGTTAAACCACTCAAACGTATTTTTAAAACATTTTAAAATGTTTTTGAAACATTTTAAAATCATTTAAAATTGTTTTTAAATCAATTTAATTTATTTTTAAAGTATTTTAAATTGTTTTTAAAGCATTGTAAACTATTTTTAAATCATTTTAAAATCATTTAAAATTGTTCTTAAAGCAATTTAAATTACTTTTGAAGTATTTTAAATAGATTTGAAAGCATTGTAAACAGTTTTTAAAGCATTTTAAATGGTTTTGAAAGAAATCTTTTTAAATTGCTGTTAATGCATTTTAAAAGAATTTAAAATTGTTTTTAAAACATTCTAGAGTGTTTTAAATCACTTTTAAATTATTTTGAACTATTTTAAAGTGTTTTTAAAACATTCCAAATTGTTTTAAAAACGTTTTAAATTGTTTTTAATGCATTTTAAATTGTTTTTAAAGCGTTTAAAATTGTTTTTAAAACATTCTATAGTACTTTAAAGCTTTTTAAATTGTTTATAAAACATTTTAAAACGGGTTTAAAGCATTTTCAATGGTTGTTAAAGCACTTAATCTTATTTTTAAAACATTTTAAAATGTTTCCAAAATATCTTAAAACATTTTAAAACCATTTAAAATTGTTCTTAAATCAATTTAAATTATTTTTAAAGTATTTTAAATTGTTTTTAAAGCATTGCAAACTATTTTTAAAGACTTTTAAAATCATTTTAAATCGTTTTGAAAGCATTTTAATTTTTTTTGAAAGCATTTTAAAACCATTTTAAAGTACTTTAAAGATTTTTAAATTGTTGTTAAAGCATTTTAAAAGAATTTAAAATTGTTTTTAAAACATTTTAAAGTGTTTTAAATTGTTTTTAAATTATTTTGAACTATTTTAAAGTGTTTTTAAAACTTTCTAAATTGTTTCAAAAACATTTTAAATTGTTTTTAAAGCATTTTAAATTGTTTTTAAAGCGTTTAAATCGTTTTGAATGCATTTTAAATTGTTTTGAAAGCATTTTAAAAACATTTTAAAGTACTTTAAAGCTCTTTAAACTATTTTAAAACATTTTAAAACGGTTTTAAAGCATTTTCAATTGTTGTTAAATCACTTAAACTTATTTTTAAAACATTTTAAAATGTTTTTGAAACATTTAAAATTGTTCTTAAATCAATTTAAATTATTTTTAATGTATTTTATATTGTTTCTAAAGCATTGTAAACTATTTTTAAAGCATTTTAAAATCATTTAAAATTGTTCTTAAAGCAATTTAAATTATTTTTGAAGTATTTTAAATTGTTTTTCAAGCATTGTAAATGGCTTTTAAAAGATTTTAAATTGTTTTGAAAGCATTTTAAAAACATTTTAAAGTACTTTAAAGCTTTTTAAATTGTTGTTAAAGCATTTTAAAAGAATTTAAAATTGTTTTTAAAACATTTTAAAGTGTTTTTAAGTTATTTTGAACTATTTTAAATTGTTTTTAAAACGTTTTAAATTGCTTCAAAAACATTTCAAATTGTTTTTAAAGCATTTTAAATTGTTTTAAAGCGTTTAAAATTGTTTTTATAACATTTTAAAGTACTTGAAAGTTTTTTAAATTCTTTTTGAAACATTTTATAACATTTTAAAATGATTTACAATTGTTCTTAAATCAATTTAAATTATTTTTGAAGTATTTTAAATTGTTTTTAAAGCATTGTAAACTATTTTTAAAGCATTTTAAAATCATTTCAAATTGTTTTGAAAGCATTTTAAAAACATTTTAGAGTTCTTTAAAGCTTCTTAAATTGTTGTTAAAACATTTTAAAGGAATTTATAATTATTTTTAAAACATTTTACAGTGTTTTAAATTGTTTTTAAATCATTTTGAACTATTTTAAATTGTTTTTAAAACGTTCTAAATTGTTTAAAAAACATCTTAAATTGTTTCAAAAACATTTTAAATTGTTTTTAAAGCATTTTAAATTGTTTTTAAAGTGTTTAAAATTGTTTTTAAAACATTTTAAAATACTTTAAATCTTTTTAAATTGTTTTTAAATCACTTTAAAATGGTTTTAAAGCATTTTCAATTGTTGTTAAAGCACTTAAACTTATTCTAAAAACATTTTAAAATGTTTTTGAAACATTTTAAAATCATTTAAATTTGTTATTAAATCAATTTAAATTATTTTTAAAGTATTTTAAATTGTTTTTAAAGCATTCTAAACTATTTTTAAAGCATTTCAAAATCATTTAAAACTGTTATTAAAGCAATTTAAATTATTTTTGAATTATTTTAAATAGTTTTTAAAGCGTCGTAAACTGTTTTTAAATCATTTTAAATTGTTTTCAAAGAATTTTAAAAACATTTTAAAGTACTTTAAAGCTTTTTAAATTGTTGTTAATGCCTTTTGAAAGAATTTAAAATTGTTTTTAAAACATTTTAAATTGTTTTTAAATTATTTTGAACTATTTAAAATTGTTTTTAAAATGTTCTAAATTGTTTCAAAAACATTTTAAATTGCTTTTGAAGCATTTTAAATTGTTTTTAAAGCGTTTAAAATTGTTTTAAAAACATTTTAAAGTACTTTAAAGCTTTTAAAATTGTTTTTAAAACATTTTAAAACGATTTTAAAGCATTTTCAATTGTTGTTAAAGCACTTAAACTTATTTTTGAAACATTTTAAAATCATTTAAAATTGTTGTTAAATCAATTTAAATTATTTTTAAAGTATTTTATATTATTTCTAAAGCATTGTAAACTATTTTTAAAGCATTTTAAAATCATTTAAAATTGTTCTGAAAGCAGTTTAAATTATTTTTGATGTATTTTAAACAGTTTTTAAAGCATTGTAAACGGTTTTTAAAGAATTTTAAAATCATTTTAAATTGTTTTGAGAGCGCTTTAAATTGTTTTGAAAGCATTTTAAAAACATTTTAAAGTACTTTAAAGATTTTTAAATTGTTGTTAAAGCATTTTAAAAGAATTTAAAATTGTTTTTAAAACATTTTAAAGTGTTTGTAAATTATTTTGAACTATTCTAAAGTGTTTTTAAAACTTTCTAAATTGTTTCAAAAGCATTTTAAATTATTTTTAAAGCATTTTAATTTTTTTTAAAGCGTTTGAATCGTTTTGAAAGCATTTTAAATTGTTTTGAAAGCATTTTAAAAACATTTTAAAATACTTTAAAGATTTTTAAATTGTTGTTAAAGCATTTTAAAAGAATTTAAAATTGTTTCTAAAACATTTTAAAGTGTTTTAAATTCTTTGTAAATTATTTTGAACTATTCTAAAGTGTTTTTAAAACTTTCTAAATTGTTTGAAAAACATTTTAAATTGTTTTTAAAGCATTTTAAATTGCTTTTAAAGCATTTAAATCGTTTTGAAAGCATTTTAAATTGTTTTGAAAGCATTTTAAATTGTTTTGAAAGCATTTTAAAAACATTTTAAAGTAGTTTAAAGCTCTTTAAATTGTTTGTAAAACATTTTAAAACGGTTTTAAAGCATTTTCAATTGTTGTTAAAGCAGTTAAACTTATTTTTATAACATTTTAAAATGTTTTTGAAACATTTTAAAATCATTTAAAATTGTTCTTAAATCAGTTTAAATTATTTTTTAAGTATTTTATATTGTTTCTAAAGAATTGTAAACTATTTTTAAAGCATTTTAAAATCATTTAAAATTGTTCTTAAACAATTTAAATTATTTTTAAAGTATTTTAAATAGTTTTTAAAGCATTGTAAATTGTTTTTAAAACATTTTAAATTATTTTGAAATCATTTTAAAAACATTTTAAAGTACTTTAAAGCTTTTTAAATTGTTGTTAAAGCATTTTAAAAGAATTTAAAACTGTTTTTAAAACATTTTAAAGTGTTTTTAAGTTAGTTTGAACTATTTTAAATTGTTTTTAAAACATTCTAAATTGCTTAAAAACATTTCAAATTGTTATTAAAGAATTTTAAATTGTTTTTAAAATGTGTAAAACTGTTTTTAAAACATTTTAAAGAAATTTAAAGCTTTTTAAATTGTTTATAAAACATTTTAAAACGGTTTTAAAGCATTTTCAATTGTTGTTAAAGCACTTGCACTTATTTTTAAAACATTTTAAAATGATTTAGAATTGTTCTTAAATCAATTTAAATTATTTTTGAAGTATTTTAAAATGTTTTTAAAGCATTGTAAACTATTTTTAAAGCATTTTAAAATCATTTTAAACTGTTTTGAAAGCATTTTAAAAACATTTTAGAGTACTTTAAAGCTTCTTAAATTGTTGTTAAAACATTTTAAAAGAATTTAAAATGCTTTTTAAAACATTTTAAAAGAATTTAAAATGGCTTTTAAAACATTTTAAAGTGTTTTAAGTTATTTTGAACTATTTTAAATTGTTTTTAAAACGTTCTAAATTGCTTCAAAAACATTTCAAATTGTTTTTAAAGCGTTTTAAATTGTTTTTAAAGTATTTAAAATTGTTTTTAAAACATTTTAAAGTACTTTAAAGCTTTTTAAATTGTTTATAAAACATTTTAAAATGGTTTTAAAGCATTTTAAATTGTTGTTAAAGCATTTACACTTATTTTTAAAACATTTTAAAATGTTTTTGAACCATTTTATAACATTTTAAAATGATTTAGAATTGTTCTTAAATCAATTTAAATTATTTTTGAAGTATTTTAAATTGTTTTTAAAGCATTGTAAACTATATTTAAAGCATTTTAAATTGTTTTGAAAGTAGTTTAAAAACATTTTAGAGTACTTGAAAGCTTCTTAAATTGTTGTTAAAACATTTTAAAAGAATTTATAGTTGTTTTAAAAACATTTTACAGTGTTTTAAATTGTTTTTAAATCATTTTGAACTATTTTAAATTGTTTCATAAACATTTTAAATTGTTTTTAAAGCATTTTAAATTATTTTTAAAGCATTTAAAATTGTTTTTAAAACATTTTAAAGTTCTTTAAAGCTTTTTAAATTGTTTTTAAATAATTTTAAAATGGTTTTAAAGCATTTTCAATTGTTGTTAAAGCACTTAAACTTATTTTAAAAACATTTTAAAATGTTTTTGAAACATTTTAAAATCATTTTTAATTGTTATTAAATCAATTTAAATTATTTCTAAAGTATTTTAAATTGTTTTTAAAGCATTGTAACCTATTTTTAAAGCATTTCAAAATCGTTTAAAATTGTTCTTAAAGCAATTTAAATTATTTTTGAATTATTTTAAATAGTTTTTAAAGCGTCGTAAACTGTTTTTAAAGCATTTTAAATTGTTTTGAAAGAATTTTAAAAACATTTTAAAGTACTTTAAAGATTTTTAAATTGTTGTTAAAGCATTTTGAAAGAATTTAAAATTGTTTTTAAAACATTTTAAAGTGTTTTTAAATTATTTTTAACTATTTAAAATTGTTTCTAAAATGTTCTAAAATGTTTCAAAAATTTAAATTGCTTTTGAAGCATTTTAAATTGTTTTTAAAGCGTTTAAAATTGTTTTAAAAACATTTTAAAGTACTTTAAAGCTTTTTAAATTGTTTTTAAAACATTTTAAATCAATTTTAAAGCGTTTTCAATTGTTGTTAAAGCACTTAAACTTATTATTGAAACCTTTTGAAATTTAAAATTGTTCTTAAATCAATTTAAATTATTTTTAAAGTATTTTATATTGTTTCTAAAGCATTGTAAGCTATTTTTAAAGCATTTTAAAATCATTTAAAATTGTTCTTAAAGAAATTTAAATTATTTTTGATGTATTTTAAACAGTTTTTAAAGCATTGTAAACGGTTTTTAAAGCATTTTAAATTGTTTAAAAAGAATTTTAAAAACATTTTAAAGTACTTTAAAGTTTTTTAAATTGTCGCTAAAGCATTTTAAAAGAATTTAAAATTGTTTTTAAAGCATTCTAAAGTGTTTTAAATTGTTTATAAATTATTTTGAACTATTTTAAATTGTTTTTAAAACGTTCTAAATTGTTTCAAAAACATTTTAAATTGTTTTTAAAGCATTTTAAGTTGTTTCTAAAGTGTTTAATTTATTTATTTTTTAAACATTTTAAAGTACATTAAAGCTTTTTTAATTGTTTTTAAAACATTTTAAAACGTTTTAAAGCATTTTCAATTGATGTTAAACCACTTAAACTTATTCTTAAGACATTTTAAAATGTTTTTGAAACATTTTAAAATCATTTAAAATTGTTTTTAAATCAATGTAAATTATTTTTAAAGTATTTTAAATTGTTTTTAAAGCATTGTAAACTATTTTTAAATCAATTTAAAATCATTTGAAATTGTTTTTAAATCAATTTAAATTATTTTTAAAGTATTTTAAATAGTTTTTAAAGAATTGTAAATGGTTTTTAAAGCATTTTGAATTGTTTTGAAAGCATTTTAAAGCCCTTTAAAGCTTTTTAATTGTTGTTAAAGCATTTTAAAAGAATTTAAAATTGTTTTTAAAACATTTTAAAGTGTTTTTAAATTATTTTGAACTATTTTAGTTTTTTTTAAAAACGTTCTAAATTGTTTCAAAAACATTTTAAATTGTTTTTAAAGCATTACTTTAAAGCTTTTTAAACTGTTGTTAAAGCATTATAATAGAATTTAAAATTCTTTTTAAAACATTTTAAAGTTCTTTAAATTGTTTTTAAATTATTTTGGACTAATTTAAAGTGTTTTTAAAACGTTCCAAATTGTTTCAAAAACATCTTAAGTTGTTTTTAAAGCATTTTAAGTTGTTTTTAAAATGTTTAAAATTGTTCTTAAAACATTTTAAAGTACTTTAAAGCTTTTTGAATTGTTTTTAAAACATTTTAAAATGGTTTTAAAGCATTTTAAATTGTTGTTAAACCACTCAAACTTATTTTAAAACATTTTAAAATGTTTTTGAAACATTTTAAAATCATTTAAAATTGTTTTTAAATCAATTTAAAGTATTTTAAATTGTTTTTAAAGCACTGTAAACTATTTTTAAATCATTTAAAATTGTTCTTAAAGCAATTTAAATTACTTTTGAAGTATTTTAAATAGTTTTTAAAGCATTGTAAATGGTTTTTAAAGCATTTTAAATGGTTTTGAAAGCATTTTAAAGTCCTTTAAAGCTTTTTAAATTGCTGTTAATGCATTTTAAAAGAATTTAAAATTGTTTTTAAAACATTTTAGAGTGTTTTAAATATTTTTTAAATTATTTTGAACTATTTTAAAGTCTTTTTAAAACATTCTAAATTGTTTCAAAAACATTTTAAATTGTTTTTAAAGAATTTTATATTGTTTTTAAAGCGTTTAAAATTGTTTTTGAAACATTTTAAAGTACTTTAAAGCTTTTTAAATTGTTTATAAAACATTTTAAAATGGGTTTAAAGCATTTTCAATTGTTGTTAAATCACTTAATCTTATTTTTAGAACATTTTAAAATGTTTTTGAAATATTTTAAAACATTTTAAAATCATTTAAAATTGTTCTTAAATAAATCTAAATTATTTTTAAAGTTTTCTAAATTGTTTTTAAAGCATTGCAAACTATTTTTAAAGAATTTTAAAATCATTTTAATTTTTTTTTTTTTAAATAAATATTAATTCTATTAAGATGAGAAAAGTATAGTACAGTCAAGCTTGCATGCAAGCGAAGCAGAAAAGCAAGGGAGCCAAAGGTGAAAGGCTATCCACCTCGCTCCATAGAGACTAACAAGGAGAGGGTTATAGAAAACACGGGAATAAAAAAAGCTAGAACTAGGCAGATAGATATACCCTGAGAGGGCAGTTACTGCCACACGACATTTTTTGCCTTTTGTCTTGCATACTTTGACCCATCCAGAGGAGTTTGGCTGAGCCGTGACAAGTTGTAGACTATTCTGCCCTGGCGGCGGAATATCCTTATCAGAGTCTGAGGATGAAGATAAATGAGAGCGTTTATGAGAGATCTGAGAGGCGGAGGGGTTTGTCGGATCAACCAAGGGAGCGTCCATCGAAATCTCAACATTCTGCCCATCTGCTACATTTTCCTCCTCATCCGAACTAGAGGAATCTATCTCGTCCACAGGAGGGGGAGGCACCCATGGATTCCAGCTTTAGATTTGGGTTTGCGATTCAGATTCTTATTTTTGTCGAGGAACTGGGTACAAGAACTCTAGAGGTGCCCCGTTTGATGACAATGGTGGCAACGAAATGCTGTATTCTCATAATCCAAGGTTTGAGTCCAGTGGAAATCTCCATACTTGAGATTAATCTGATCCGGCAGTCCTTTGCTGATATCTATTTCTGCACAAAATCTACCGTAGGTGTAGAGTCCATTTTCCTTCTGTGAAGAATTTGTAGACAGGTAGCGGCCTAAGGTGTCTGCAATGGCTAAGAAGACAGAGACATGCCATAGATGCGCCGGAAGATTCAGAAGCCTGACCCAAATGGGAATCTTGGTGATGACAACTGTAGAAGGGTCGAAGTCTGGAAACCAGGGGGTGAGAAAAATCCCAGCCGAGCCCCAGAACCAAGGGCCTCCCGTTAAGGCCTTCTGGTAATCTTCATTTAAGTCAAAAGCCACAATGAAGAATCCTTTTGAACATAAGTAGATCTTGCTTTTTTTAGTCCAATTGGTATGGATCCATTGGTATAGATATGATGTGCGAGGCCAGATCCCATTAAATCTGCATATGAGTGCGGATTCTGCAAGAAGCTGATAGCGATTTTCAATCCCAGGATGAGAGAGATTGATGGAAGGAATTTCCTCTCATTTATCTACCAAAAATGGCTTTGGAGCCCCAGATGGTTGGGCTACTTTCACAGAAGGCTGCGGTTGGGCAGTGTCTTTGCAGACTGCATCTTTATAAGAGAAAGAAGGGGCAGAGGAGGTCTGCCTAAAAGAACCACCTCTTAAACGAAAGGTAGCCACAATAGAAGCATCCTTATGAATACTGTAAGAGGAGAGAGGAAGGGGATTCATAAGTTTCTTACCCTTATATAGTAGTCTGAAGTAAGAGGAGGGGATCCCTAGCCAGTGTTCAAGTTTTTGCAAAAGATCCTGCACGAGATCTGTCGCGCGTACCCATTGCATTGTTGTTTTGCCCGAGAGATTGACTTGGATCTGAAATGCATGTGTTTCTTCAGGTAGATCTGGCTGGTTCAAGAGAGGAAGCTGCTTCAGATTTGTGCCCGTCTGAGGTTACCGCCTAACGGTTGCATGCCCACAGAGCGGGGTTTTTTTAAGGCTTCTTGTTCTTCTGGGCTTCTGATCTGTTGGTTCAATGACAGATCTGAGCAGCTGACTGCCATCCATGGTCAGGACGCCCAATCTAGATCTGTGCAGTGACCCTGCAAACGCATCTTGGACTAGATCGGGTGTGTATGAAGGATATGGAAAAAACGAGATTGACCTTGCCGTAGTTTCAGTGGGGTGATACCCATTTCCAAGACCTCCAAACTTCTTGGGCTCGCAACACCTGGGATCGGCCACGAGCAGAGTCCTGTCGTACCTGACGAGAATATCTTTGATCTCCTGCTTTGACTGCTCATCTACGTATTTTTGGTAGAAGGCGACCAGGGCCTTGGCTATGCTCTGTCGAATAGCATAGATCTGCAATGTGTGTCCTCCACCTTTTACCCTGATTCTCATATCGACGCCGGCGAAGCGGTGGCGGCCCAGCAGAAGAATGGGTTCGAAAGCCTTGTAGCGGAGAATCTTCGGCTCGATTAGCTCAATAGGGCGTCCATTGATCTTAATCAAACCTCACCCTTGCTTGCAGTGTGTAATAGCAACGACCGTCTTCTTTCGGCCGAAGCACTGGACAGAATCCACTGCCGCCATTGTTTGATAGATGATCAGGGTTTTCTGCTCTGAAACCCGATGGCTTTTTCAAATCATTTTAAATTGTTTTGAAAGCATTTTAAACTGTTTTGAAAGCATTTTAAAAACATTTTAAAGTACTTTAAATATTTTTAAATTGTTGTTAAAGCATTTTAAAAGAATTTAAAATTGTTTTTAAAACATTTTAAAGTGTTTTAAATTGTTTTTAAATTATTTTGAACTATTTTAAAGTGTTTTTAAAACTTTCTAAATTGTTTCAAAAATATTTTAAATTGTTTTTAAAGCATTTTAAATTGTTTTTAAAGAATTTAAATCGTTTTCAAAGCATTTTAAATTGTTTTGAAAGCATTTTAAAAACATTTTAAAGTACTTTAAAGCTCTTTAAATTGTTTTTAAAACATTTTAAAACTGTTTTAAAGCATTTTCAATTGTTGTTAAAGCACTTAAACTTATTTTTAAAACATTTTAAAATGTTTTTGAAACATTTTAAAATCATTTAAAATGTTTTTGAAACATTTTAAAATCATTTAAAATTGTTCTTAAATCAATTTAAATTATTTTTAAAGTATTTTATATTGTTTCTAAAGCATTGTAAACTATTTTTAAAGCATTTTAAAATCATTTAAAATTGTTTTTAAAGCAATTTAAATTATTTTTGAAGTATTTTAAATAGTTTTTAAAGCATTGTAAATGGTTTTTAAAGCATTTTAAATTTTTTTGAAAGCATTTTAAAAACATTTTAAAGTACTTTAAATCTTTTTAAATTATTGTTAAAGCATTTTAAAAGAATTTAAAATTGTTTTTAAAACATTTTAAAGAGTTTTTAAGCTATTTTGAACTATTTTAAATTGTTTTTAAAACTTTCTAAATTGCTTCAAAAACATTTCAAATTGTTTTTAAAGCATTTTAAATTGTTTTTAAAGCGTTTAAAATTGTTTTTAAAACATTTTAAAGTACTTTAAAGCATTTTAAATTGTTTATAAAACATTTTAAAACGGTTTTAAAGCATTTTCAATTGTTATTAAAGCACTTGCACTTATTTTTAAAACATTTTAAATGTTTTTGAAACATTTTATAAGATTTTAAAATGATTTAGAATTCTTCTTAAATCAATTTCAATTATTTTTGAAGTATTTTGAATTGTTTTTAAAGCATTGTAAACTATTTTTAAAGCATTTTAAATTGTTTTGAAAGCAGTTTAAAATCATTTTAGAGTACTTTAAAGCTTCTTAAATTGTTGTTAAAACATTTTAAAAGAATTTATAATTGTTTTTAAAACATTTTACAGTGTTTTAAATTGTTTAAAAAACATTTTAAATTGTTTCAGAAACATTTTAAATTGTTTTTAAAGCAATTTAAATTGTTTTTAAAGCGTTTAAAATTGTTTTTAAAACATTTTAAAGTACTTTAAAGCTTTTTAAATTGTTTTTAAATCATTTTAAAATGGTTTTAAATCATTTTCAATTGTTGTTAAAGCACTTAAACTTATTTTTAAAACATTTTAAAATGTTTTTGAAACATTTTAAAATAATTTAAAATTGTTCTTAAATCAATTTAAATTATTTTTAAAGCATTTTAAAGCTTTTATTTTAAACTATTTTAAATTGTTTTTAAAATGTTCTAAATTGTTTCAAAACATTTTAAATTATTTTTAAACCATTTTAAGTTGTTTTTAAAGTGTTTAATTTATTTATTTTTAACATTTTAAAGTACTTTAAAGTTTTTTAAATTATTTTTAAAACATTTTAAAACGGGTTTGAAGCATTTCCAATTGTTGTTAAAGCACTTAAACTTATTCTTAAAATATTTTAAAATGTTTTTGAAACATTTTAAAATCATTTAAAATTGTTTTTAAATCAATGTAAATTATTTTTAAAGTATTTTAAATTGTTTTTAAATCATTGTAAACTATTTTTAAAACATTTTAAAATCATTTAATATTGTTCTTAAAGCATTTTAAATTATTTTTGAAGTATTTTAAATAGTTTTTAAATCATTGTAAATGGTTTTTAAGGCATTTTGAATTGTTTTGAAAGCATTTTAAAGCACTTTAAAGCTTTTTAATTGTTGTTAAAGCATTTTAAAAGAATTTAAAATTGTTTTTAAAACATTTTAAAGTGTTTTTAAATTATTTTGAACTATTTTAATTTTTTTTTTAAATGTTCTAAATTTTTTCAAAAACATTTTAAATTGTTTTTAAAGCGTTACTTTAAAGCTTTTTAAATTGTTGTTAAAGCGTTATAATAGAATTTAAAATTGTTTTTAAAACATTTTAAAGTGCTTTAAATTGCTTTTAAATTATTTTGAACTAATTAAAAGTGTTTTTAAAATGTTCCAAATTGTTTCAAAAACATTTTAAATTGTTTTTAAATTATTTTAAATTGTTTTTGAAGCATTTTAAGTTGTTTTTAAAGTGTTTAATTAATTAATTTATTTTAAACATTTTAAAGTACTTTAAAGCTTTTTAAATTGTTTTTAAAACATTTTAAAACGGTTTTAAAGCATTTTAAATTGTTGATAAACCGCTCAAACTTATTTTTAAAACATTTTAAAATGTTTTTGAAATATTTTAAAATCATTTAAAATTGTTTTTAAATCAATTTAAATAGTTTTTAAAGTATTTTAAATTCTTTTTAAAGCATTGTAAACTATTTTTAAATCATTTAAAATTGTTCTTAAAGCAATTTAAATTACTTTTGAATTATTTTAAATAGCTTTTAAAGCGTTGTAAACGGTTTTTAAAGCATTTTAAATTGTTTTGAAAGCATTTTAAAGTCCTTTAAAGCTTTTTAAATTGCTGTTAATGCATTTTAAAAGAATTTAAAATTGTTTTTAAAACATTTTAGAGTGTTTTAAATCGTTTTTAAATTATTTTGAACTATTTTAATGTGTTTTTAAAACATTCTAAATTGTTTCAAAAACATTTTAAATTGATTTTAAAGCATTTTAAATTGTTTTTAAAGCGTTTAAAATTGTTTTTAAAACATTTTAAAGTACTTTAAAGCTTTTTAAATTGTTTATAAAACATTTTAAAATGGGTTTAAAGCATTTTAAATTGTTGTTAAAGCACTTAATATTATTTTTAAAACATTTTAAAATGTTTTTGAAATATTTTAAAACATTTAAAAATCATTTAAATTGTTCTTAAATCAATTTAAATTATTTTAAAAGTATTTTAAATTATTTTTAAAGCATTGCAAACTATTTTTAAAGAATTTTAAGATCATTTTAAATTGTTTTGAAAGTGTTTTAAATTGTTTTGAAAGCATTTTAAAAGCATTTTAAAGTACTTTAAAGATTTTAAAATTGTTGTTAAAGCATTTTAAAAGAATTTAAAATTGTTTTTAAAACATTTTGAAGTGTTTAACATTGTTTTTAAATTATTTTGAACTATTTTAAAGTATTTTAAATTGTTTTTAAAACATTATAAACTATTTTTAAAGTATTTTAAAATCATTTAAAATTGTTCTTGAAGCAATTTAAATTATTTTTGATGTATTTTAAACCGTTTTTAAAGCATTGTAAATGGTTTTTAAAAGCTTTTAAACTGTTTTGAAAGAATTTTAAAAGCATTTTAAATTACTTTAAAGCTTTTTAAATGTTTTATAAATTATTTTGAACTATTTTAAATTGTTTTTAAAACATTCTAAATTGTTTAAAAAACATTTTAAATTGTTTTAAAAGCATTTTAAGTTGTTTTTAAAGTGTTTAATTAATTTATTTTTTTAAAACATTTTAAAGTACTTTAAAGCTTTTTAAATTGTTTTTAAAACATTTTAAAATGGCTTTAAAGCATTTTCAATTGTTGTTAAACCACTTAAACTTATTTTTAAAACATTTTAAAATGTTTTTGAAACATTTTAAAATCATTTAAAATGTTTCTTAAATCAATTTAAATTATTTTTAAAGTATTTTATATTGTTTCTAAAGCATTGTAAACCATTTTTAAAGCATTTTAAAATCATTTAAAATTGTTCTTAAAGCAATTTAAATTACTTTTGAAGTATTTTAAATAGTTTTTAAAGCATTGTAAATGGTTTTTAAAGCATTTTAATTTGTTTTGAAAGCATTTATAGCACTTTAAAGCTTTTTAATTGTTGTTAAAGCGTTTTAAAAAGATTTAAAATTGTTTTTAAAACCTTTTAAAGTGTTTTTAAATTATTTTGAACTATTTTAAATTGTTTTTAAAGCATTTTAAATTGTTTTTAAAGCGTTTAAAATTGTTTCTAAAACATTTTAAAGTACTTTAAAGCTTTTTAAATTGTTTATAGAACATTTTAAAACGGGTTTAAAGCATTTTCAATTGTTGTTAAAGCACTTAAACTCATTTTAAAACATTTTAATTTTTTTTTGAAACATTTTAAAATAATTTAAAATTGTTCTTAAATCAATTTAAATTATTTTTAAAGTATTTTAAATTGTTTTTAAAGCATTGTAAACTATTTTTAAAGCATTTTAAATTGTTTTGAAAGAATTTTAAAGACATTTTAGAGTACTTTAAAGCTTTTTAAATTGTTGTTAAAGCGTTATAATAGAATTTAAAATTGTTTTTAAAACATTTTAAAGTGCTTTAAATTGTTTTTAAATTATTTTGAACTAATTTAAAGTGTTTTTAAAACGTTCCAAATTGTTTCAAAAACATTTTAAATTGTCTTTAAAGCATTTTAAGTTGTTTTTAAAGTGTTTAAAATTGTTTCCAAAACATTTTAAAGTACTTCAAAAATTTTAAATTGTTTTTAAAACATTTTAAAACGGTTTTAAAGCATTTTCAATTGTTGTTAAGCCACTCAAACTTATTTTTAAAACATTTTAAAATGTTTTTGAAACATTTTAAAATCATTTAAAATTGTTTTTAAATCAATTTAAAATATTTTAAAGTATTTTAAATTGTTTTTAAAGCATTATAAAATATTTTTAAAGCATTTTAAAATCATTTAAAATTGTTTTAAAGCAATTTAAATTATTTTTCATTTATTTTAAATAGTTTTTAAAGCACTGTAAATGGTTTTTAAAGCATTTTAAATTGTTTTGAAAGCATTTTAAAAACATTTTAGATTATTTTAAAGCTTTTTAAGTTGTTGCTAAAGCGTTTTAAAAGAATTTATAATTGTTTTTAAAACATTCTAAAGTGTTTTAAATTGTTTATAAATTATTTTGAACTATTTTAAATTGTCTTTAAAACGTTCTAAATTGTTTCAAAACATTTTAAATTGTTTTTAAAGCATTTTAAGTTGTTTTTAAAGTGTTTAATTTATTTTATTTTTTAAACATTTTAAAGTAATTTATAGCTTTTTAAATTGTTTTTAAAACATTTTAAAACAGTTTTAAAACATTTTCAATTGTTGTTAAACCACTTAAGCTTATTCTTAAATTATTTTTAAAGTATTTTAAATTGTTTTAAAAGCATTGTAAACTATTTTTAAAGCATTTTAAAATCATTTAAAATTGTTCTTAAAGCAATTTAAATTAATTTTGAAGTATTTTAAATAGTTTTTAAAGCATTGTAAACATTTTTTAAGCATTTTAAATTGTTTTGAAAGCATTTTAAAGCACTTTAAAGCTTTTTAATTGTTGTTAAAGCATTTCAAAAGAATTTAAAATTGTTTTTAAAACATTTTAAAGTGTTTTTGAATTATTTTGAACTATTTTAAATTGTTTTTAAAACGTTCTAAATTGTTTAAAAAGATTTTAAATTGTTTTTAAAGCATTTTAAATTGTTTTTAAAGCGTTTAAAATTGTTTTTAGAACATTTTAAAGTACTTTAAATATTTTTAAATTGTTTATAAAATATTTTAAAACGGGTTTAAAGCATTTTCAATTGTTTTTAAAGCACTTAAACTTATTTTTAAAACATTTTAAAATGTTTTTGAAACATTTTAAAATAATTTAAAATTGTTCTTAAATCAATTTAAATTATTTTTAAAGTATTTTAAATTGTTTTTAAAGCATTGTAAACTATTTTTAAAGCATTTTAAATTGTTTTGAAAGAATTTTAAAAACATTTTAGAGTACTTTAAAGCTTTTTAAATGGTTGTTAAAGCGTTATAATAGAATTTAAAATTGTTTTTAAAACATTTTAAAGTGATTTAAATTGTTTTTAAATTATTTTGAACTAATTTAAAGTGTTTTTAAAACGTTTCAAATTGTTTCAAAAACATTTTAAATTGTTTTTAAAGCATTTTAAGTTGTTTTTAAAGTGTTTAAAATTGTTTTTAAAACATTTTAAAGTACTTTAAAGCTTTTTAAATTGTTTTTAAAACATTTTAAAACGGGTTTAAAGCATTTTCAACTGTTGTTAAACCACTCAAACTTAATTTTAAAACATTTTAAAATGTTTTTGAAACATTTTAAAATCATTTAAAATTGTTTTCAAATCAATTTAAATTATTTTTGAAGTATTTTAAATTGTTTTTAAAGCATTGTAAACTAGTTTTAAATCATTTTAAAATCATTTAAAATTGTTCTTAAAGCAATTTAAATTACTTTTGAAGTATTAAATAGTTTTTAAAGCATTGTAAACAGTTTTTTAAGCATTTTAAATTATTTTGAAAGCATTTTAAAGTCCTTTAAAGCTTTTTAAATTGCATCTAATGCATTTAAAAAAAAATTAAAATTGTTTTTAAAACATTTTAGAGTGTTTTAAATCGTTTTTAAATTATTTTGAACTATTTTAAAGTCTTTTTAAAACATTCTAAATTGTTTCAAAAACATTTTAAATTGTTTTTAAAGCATTTTAAATCGTTTTTAAAGCGTTTAAAATTGTTTTTAAAACATTTTAAAGTACTTTAAAGCTTTTTAAATTGTTTATAAAACATTTTAAAACTGGTTTAAAGCATTTTCAATTGTTGTTAAAGCACTTAATCTTATTTTTAAAACATTTTAAAATGTTTTCGAAATATTTTAAAACATTTTAAAATCATTTAAAATTGTTCTTAATCAATTTAAATTATTTTTAAAGTATTTTAAATTGTTTTTAAAGCATTGCAAACTATTTTTAAAGAATTTTAAAATCGTTTTAAATTGTTTTGGAAGCATCTTAAAAAAAATTTAAAGTACTTTAAAGATTTTTAAATTGTTGTCAAAGCATTTTAAAAGAATTTAAAATTGTTTTTAAAACATTTTGAAGTGTTTTTAAATTGTTTTTAAATTATTTTAAACTATTTTAAAGTGTTTTTAAAACTTTCTAAATTGTTTCGAAAACATTTTAAATTGTTTTCAGAGCATTTTAAATTGTTTTTGAAGTGTTTAAATCGTTTTGAAAGCATTTTAAAAACATTTTAAAGTATTTTAAAGCTCTTTAAATGGTTTTAAAACATTTTAAAACAGTTTTAAAAGATTTTCAATTGTTGTTAAAGCACTTAAACTTATTTTAAAAGCATTTTAAAATGTTTTTGAAACATTTTAAAATCATTTAAAATTTTTCTTAAATCAATTTAAATTATTTTTAAAGTATTTTATATTGTTTCTAAATCATTGTAAACTATTTTTAAAGAATTTTAAAATCATCGAAAATTGTTCTTAAAGCAATTTAAATTATTTTTGAAGTATTTTAAATAGTTTTTAAAGCATTGTAAATGGTTTTTAAAGAATTTTAAATTGTTTTGAAAGCATTTTAAAAACATTTTAAAGTACTTTAAATATTTTTAAATTGCTACTAAAGCATTTTAAAAGAATTTAAAATTGTTTTTAAAACATTTTAAAGTGTTTTCAAGTTATTTTGAACTATTTTAAATTGTTTTTAAAATGTTCTAAATTGCTTCAAAAACATTTCAAATTGTTTTTAAAGCATTTTAATTTTTTTTTATAGCATTTAAAATTGTTTTTAAAACACTTTAAAGTACTTTAAAGCTTTTTAAATTGTTTATAAAACATTTTAAAACGGTTTTAAAGAATTTTCAATTGTTGTTAAAGCACTTGCACTTATTTTTAAAACATTTTAAAATGATTTAAAATTGTTCTTAAATCAATTTAAAGCTTCTTAAATTGTTTTTAAAACATTTTAAAAGAATTTATAAATGTTTTTAAAACATTTTACAGTGTTTTAAATTGTTTTTACATCATTTTGAACTATTTTAAATTGTTTTTAAAACCTTCTAAATTGTTTAAGAAACATTTTAAATTGTTTCAGAAACATTTTAAATTGTTTTTAAAGTGGTTAAAATTGTTTTTAAAACATTTTAAAGTACTTTAAAGCTTTTTAAATTGTTTTTAAAACATTTTAAAACGGTTTTAAAGCATTTTCAATTGTTCTTAAATCACTTAAACTTATTTTAAAAACATTTTAAAATGTTTTTGAAACATTTTAAAATCATTTAAAATGTTTTTGAAACATTTTAAAATCATTTAAAATTTTTCTTAAATCAGTTTAAATTATTTTTAAAGTATTTCATATTGTTTCTAAAGCATTGTAAACTATTTTTAAAGCATTTTAAAATCATTTAAAATTGATCTTAAAGCAATTTAAATTATTTTTGATGTATTTTAAACAGTTTTTAAAGCATTGTAAACAGTTTTTAAAGCATTGTAAATTGTTTTGAAAGCATTTTAAAGTACTTTAAAGCTTTTTAATTTTTTTTTTAAACATTTTAAAACAGTTTTAAAGCATTTTCAATTGTTGTTAAACCACTTAAACTTATTCTTAAAACATTTTAAAATGTTTTTGAAACATTTTAAAATCATTTAAAATTGTTTTTAAATCAATGTAAATTATTTTTAAAGTATTTTAAATTGTTTTTATAGCATTGTAAACTATTTTTAAAGCATTTTAAAATCATTTAAAATTGTTCTTAAAGCAATTTAAATTATTTTTGAAGTATTTTAAATAGTTTTTAAAGCATTGTAAATGGTTTTTAAAGCATTTTGAATTGTTTTGAAAGCATTTTAAAGCACTTTAAAGCTTTTTAATTGTTGTTAAAGCATTTTAAAAGAATTTAAAATTGTTTTTAAAACATTTTAAAGTGTTTTTAAATTATTTTGAACTATTTTAAATTGTTTTTAAAACATTCTAAATTGTTTCAAAAACATTTTAAATTGTTTTTAAAGCATTTTAAATTGTTTTTAAAGCGTTACTTTAAAGCTTTTTAAATTGTTGTTAAAGCGTTATAATAGAATTTAAAATTGTTTTTAAAACATTTTAAAGTGCTTTAAATTGTTATTAAATTATCTTGAACTAATTAAAAGTGTTTTTAAAACGTTCCAAATTGTTTCAAAAACATTTTAAATTGTTTTTAAAGCATTTTAAGTTGTTTTTAAAGTGTTTAAAATTGTATTTAAAACATTTTAAAGTACTTTAAAGCTTTTTAAATTGTTTTTAAAACATTTTAAAACGGTTTTAAAGCATTTTCAATTGTTGTTAAACCACTCAAACTTATTTTTAAAACATTTTAAAATGTTTTTGAAACATTTTAAAATCATTTAAAATTGTTTTTAAATCAATTTAAATTATTTTTAAAGTATTTTAAATTGTTTTTATAGCATTGTAAACTATTTTTAAAGCATTTTAAAATCATTAAAATTGTTCTTAAAGCAATTTAAATTATTTTTGAAGTATTTTAAATAGTTTTTAAAGCATTGTAAATGGTTTTTAAAGCATTTTGAATTGTTTTGAAAGCATTTTAAAGCACTTTAAAGCTTTTTAATTGTTGTTAAAGCATTTTAAAAGAATTTAAAATTGTTTTTAAAACATTTGAAAGTGTTTTTAAATTATTTTGAACTATTTTAAATTGTTTTTAAAACGTTCTAAATTGTTTCAAAAACATTTTAAATTGTTTTTAAAGTATTTTAAATTGTTTTTAAAGCATTACTTTAAATCTCTTTAAATTGTTGTTAAAGTGTTATAATATAATTTAAAATTGTTTTTAAAACATTTTAAAGTGCTTTAAATTGTTTTTAAATTATCTTGAACTAATTAAACGTGGTTTTAAAACGTTCCAAATTGTTTCAAAAACATTTTAAATTGTTTTTAAAGCATTTTAAGTTGTTTTTAAAGTGTTTAAAATTGTTTTAAAAACATTTTAAAGTACTTTAAAGCTTTTCAAATTGTTTTTAAAACATTTTAAAACGGTTTTAAAGCATTTTCAATTGTTGTTAAACCACTCAAACTTATTTTTAAAACATTTTAAAATGTTTTTGAAACATTTAAAATGTTTTTGAAACATTTTAAAATCATTTAAAATGTTTTTGAAACATTTTAAAATTATTTAAAATTGTTTTTAAATCAATTTAAGTTATTTTTAAAGTATTTTAAATTGTTTTTAAAGCATTGTAAACTATTTTAAATTACTTTTGAAGTATTTTAAATAGATTTTAAAGCATTGTAAATGGTTTTTAAAGCATTTTAAATGGTTTTGAAAGCATTTCAAAGTCCTTTAAATCTTTTTAAATTGTTGTTAATGCATTTTAAAAGAATTTAAAATTGTTTTTAAAACATTTTAGAGTGTTTTAAATCGTTTTTAAATTATTTTGAACTATTTTAAAGTGTTTTTAAAACATTCTAAATTGTTTCAAAAACATTTTAAATTGTTTTTAAAGTGTTTCAAATTGTTTTTAAAACATTTTAAAGTACTTTAAAGCTTTTTAAATTGTTTATAAAACATTTTAAAACGGGTTTAAAGCATTTTCAATGGTTGTTAAAGCACTTAATCTTATTTTTAAAACGTTTTAAAATGTTTTTGAAATATTTTAAAACATTTTAAAATCATTTAAAATTGTTCTTAAATCAATTTAAATTATTTTTAAAGTATTTTAAATTGTTTTTAAAGCATTGCAAACTATTTTTAAAGAAATTTAAAATCATTTTAAATTGTTTTGAAACCGTTTTAAATTTATTTGAAATCATTTTAAAAACATTTTAAAGTACTTTAAAGATTTTTAAATTGTTGTTAAAGCATTTTAAAAGAATTTAAAATTGTTTTTAAAACATTTTAAAGTGTTTTAAATTGTTTTTAAATTATTTTGAACTATTTTAAAGTGTTTTTGAAACTTTCTAAATTGTTTTTGCAGGAATTTACACGGTAAGTTCCTCAGACAGAACACCAAAGGACACTGCTCACAACCAGATCGCAGATCAATACACCAGTATTTTTGACGTGGTTAAAACCCTCAAAGAGGGAAACAGTCCACGGCCTGAGCCAACGCGGCCACTTCAGGCAATTTATTAATAAAAGAATGAAAATTTACATATGTTTCTCTCATGCACGGATTACCCTACAAATGACCCTCCATGCGCTTTAAATAGAAATCATGGACCAATCGGGTGTCAAGCCACGGATCAAGTGTCGGTAATACCGAGGAGAGAATGAACCGTCGGATCACTACATATCGTGACCGTCGGATTGTAAGTTACAAAATGTACAACGGTAAAGAAACACACTTTACCTAACTCTATACCTAACTCTATACTAGACCAAGTTGTACTTAACTATTTCCTATGTGTCGGAATATCCTAACATCCCCCCTTAAGAACAACTTGGGATAGGATTGAAGGATTTACAAATATGACACAATAGGAGAAGGAAGGAGGCACTAGAGCCTATCCCCCCTTAGTGACAACTTCCTGAACTCCAACCATAAATCGAAGTTTAGTGAACTTCGCCTCTGTGAGAGCCTTTGTGAAGATGTCTGCAACTTGATCATCTGTTGAACAATATTGCACTTCAAGAACATGGTCGTGAATGAGCTTTCTGATGAAGTGCATGTGCAGTTCAATGTGTTTGCTGCGCTGATGTTGGACTGGATCTTTGCATAGCTGAATGGCACTTTGATTATCACACCAAAGTGTAGTCGGATGCTGCTGCTCAAAGCCAAACTCTGACAGGATCTGACGAAGCCACAAGGCTTCCTTACTAGCTTCTACGGCACCACGATACTCTGCTTCTGCTGATGAAAGAGAAATGGCACCTTGTTTCTTGCAAGCCCATGTAATAGGTCCTGAACCAAGAGTGAACACATAACCGGCAGTAGACTTCCGATCATCAGGGTCACCAGCCCAATCGGAATCAGTGAAACCAACCAATAGAGGAGATGCTTCGGCACTGTAATGAATCCCAAACTGAACTGTACCTCGAACATAACGAAGTATTCTTTTAGCTGCTTTCCAATGACTTTCACGGGGGTTTTGCATGAACCGAGCAACAAGGCCAACAGCAAAGGAAAGGTCAGGACGAGTATGGGTTAGATACAAAAGTTTTCCTACAAGTTGACGGTATAAGGTAGCATCAACTTCAGGAGAAGTACAAGTGACTGAAAGTTTGACTCCAGACTGAAAGGGAGAAGGGGCTGGCTTACAGTCTTCCATGTGAAAATGACATAGAATATCACAAGCATACTTGGACTGGGAAAGGGAAATACCCTCCTTGGATTGCAAGACTTGAAGACCGAGAAAATAGTGTAAGTGTCCTAAGTCTGTCATTTCAAATTTCCTTTTAAGGCTAGACTTCACATGGTTTATAAGGTTGGGATCACTACCAGTAAGGATAAGATCATCAACATAAAGAACAAGGATGATAAGAGAGTTGCCCACTTTCTTGGTGTAGACAGTATTGTCAGAATGACACCTAGAAAAGCCAGATTCTAAAAGAAAGCTATCCATTTTGGCATACCAAGCCCGAGGAGCTTGCTTGAGACCATAAAGGGATTTCTTAAGTCGACATACAAGGCTGGAGTCTGTTTGTATGAAGCCAATGGGTTGTTCCATATAGATTTCTTCATGCAAGTCCCCATGCAAGAAGGCAGATTTAACATCCATCTGATGGACTTCCCATTTGAAAGAGGCAGCAAGGGAAAGAACAAGGCGGATAGAGTTCATTTTGGCAACAGGGGAGAAGGTTTCAGTGTAGTCAATGCCTTCAACCTGTGAAAAACCTTTAGCAACAAGACGAGCTTTATGTTTATCAACTTTCCCATCTGGTCCATACTTGGTTCTGTAAACCCATTTGCATCTAACAAGTTTTCGTCCCTTTGGTAAAGGAACAAGATCCCATGTATCATTTGCCAATAATGAATGATATTCTTCATTCATAGCTGCTTCCCAATCTGGATGGCCTGAAGCTTCTGCAAAGGTGTCAGGATCATAATTTACTGGAGCTTGAGCCAGTAAAGAAGAGGCTCTCTCGAACTGAGAACGTGTGCGTCGCTGATCTGTAGGATCACCGGCAAGATCACCTGCTGCATCTCGAGTAGCACGAACCCATTTTGGAAGCTCAGGAGCTGAAGGAGGATCCTGAGATGGTGGGGGAGGATTGTCATCCTCACTTTCATCATCTGAAGAAGAAATGTTTTCAAAAGTAGAAGAGATAGGGAGAGGTGGCACATCCGCCGGACTAGGCTCGCAGGCCGATATATTTTCATCAAATTTTACATCTCTTCTAATGATAACATTTTTGGACTTAAATGGAATAAGTCTATAGCCTTTGACATCTTCAGAATATCCAAAAAAAGTACATTTTTCACTCTTAGGTTCTAAAGCTTTATGCTTTTCATCTGGAATATGGGCCCACGCTTCACTTCCAAAAACACGAAAGTGACTTACATCTGGTTTGATTGAGCTCCATGCTTCTTCTGGAGTGATATTCTTTAAAGCCTTAGTAGGAGTGCGATTTATTATGTAATTTGCACAGTTAATTGCTTCTGCCCAAAAACTAAGACCAAGTCCTTTAGATTGTAGCATACAATTAGCCATTTCCTTTAAGGTGCGATTCTTCCTTTCAGCTACACCATTTTGTTGTGGAGTATATGGAACAGTATGTTGCATTTGAATTCCATTCTCAGTGCAATAGTTGATGAATGTGTTTTTAACATATTCTCCGCCATTATCAGATCTTAACTTAAGAATTTGATGTCCAGATTGTTTTTCAACAAAGGCCTTGAAGGCCAAAAAAGTGTTAAATACTTCACTCTTGAGTTTTAAGAAGTATACCCAAGTGCGTCTGGAGAAATCATCAATGAAAGTTAAGAAATACTTGCAGCCAGAGAATGAAACAACTAGAAGTGGACCACATAAATCACTATGCACAAGCTGTAAAGGGGCTGAGGCGTGCCAAGAGGCACGTTTTTCAAAACTGTCCCGATGATGTTTTCCGAGTACACATCCGGAACAAACACCATCTCTGCAAGATACCATAGGAAGACCTGTCACCATATTTTCTTTACATAGATGCTGAAGGGAGCGATAGTTTAAGTGACCAAATCGCTCATGCCAAAGTTTGCTCACTTCATCGTTATGAGCAACAAATACTGAGGGAAGATTTGATGACCCAAAGTTGTGAAACTTATACAACCTTGTAGAATCATCAGCAATGCCAGTAGCCAAAATCTGTTTAGGATCTCTTAGGATCTCTGTGAAAATTCAACGATTTTACCTTCACCTGAATGAGTTATCTGATATACAGATAGAAGGTTGCAGGATAAGGTTGGAACACATAATACATCATTAAACTGACCATTGTCTAGATGAACAGTTCCAGTCCCTACAACATTAAGAGATCTATCATCACCAACATATATATTTTTGGTGTTACAATCATTTAAAGAAGAAAACATGGCTTTGTTTTTGGCCATGTGATAAGAAGCTCCAGAATCAATGAGCCACTCATGAGAATGAGAAGAAGAAGATACATTTAATGCATAGCCAGACCGAGATGCTTGACAACCACATGCAGAAAGTGCCATTCCTGAAGATGAAGTTGAAGTTGAAGATTGCCCCAAATGGATGTTATGCTTCTTCATTGCTGCTTCCAAGGCTTCCATCTTCTTAAAGCATTTTGATTCTAAGTGGCCATCTCGATTACAAAAATTGCAATGTCTATCAGTCTTCTTCCCTTTGTTTTTATTTGTCTTATCATTTTGTTGAAATGATTTTTCATTTTGGGGCTGAAATTGCTTAGGACCCTTGTTTGGTTTAGGACCATTCTTTTTAGGATATGACTTCTTAGGATTCTTTGAATTTGGTTGCTGCTGGGCGGCTAACGCTTTCTTGGAAGAGTTTCCAAGATTAAGAAGACCAAGGTGTAAGAGTTTTTCTTGTTCTCTTATTAAAGAATCACAAAAAGAGTCAAAGGAAGGGGACTTGTAGTCTGTTCCTTGAGAAATGAAGGCTTCTCTTGTAGAATGGAAGGTGGAAACAAACACAGAGTAGGCTGGTCCCAACTTTGTAAGAATGGAATAGATAAGGTTACTATCTTCTTTCTTAACTTTAACACCTTCCAAGAGATATCTAAGGGTCTTGAACTTGGACAAGAAATCTTCAATGCAAGAAAAATTATTAGGGTCCAATGTAAGCAACTCATTTTCAAGTTGATGGGCTCTAAGTTCATTTTTAATCCCAAAAACTTTATTGATTTGTTTCATTGCTTCATCAGGAGTATCAAGTTCTGCAATATGGAATCTAAGATCTGGAGAAATAGACATCCCTATCAATCCACGTGCTTGATCTTGCCTATTTTCCCATTTAGCAGCCTTATCTTCATCCTTCGGTTTCTTTTCTTGGCCTGAGGCTATTCTGTAGAGACCTTTACTTCTAAGTAAATCCTCAATGTAGGCCAACCATTGGAAGTAGTTGGTGCTGTCAAGGGTAACTTGGTATTGACTTTCCATTTCAATGGAAACTGAAGCTAAAGATGCTGAAACTAAGTGTTCCAATGGATAGATCTCGAAAAATTAGGCTGGTTTAAAAAAACGGCTCTGAAAACGGCTTCCGGATGAAGAAGTTATGGCTTTTTGAAAAAAAGTTTTTGAAGTTGCCGACGAAGTGCGGGAATGTGCGGAAATGAAAAAGTCCGCCCCCACAAAATGGAGACTTGAACCCAAGACCTCTACTCTCTTAGAATAGCTTTGAACCAATTGAGCTATACAAAAAATTTGAGAGAGAGAGAGAGAGAGAGAGAGAGGGGGGGGGGGTGATGCTTTGGGTTGCGTGCTTGCTTTGAGAAGACTCTTTTTCCCTACAAAACAAAAAACACAAAACCCAACACGGACATGCAAAGAAAACGAACCTTACGGCTCGAAGTTAGCTTTAGCTGAAAAACTAAATATTTTCAAAAATGAACCTTGCGGCTCAAAGTTAGCTTTGGCCGCAAACTAAATATTTTCCTCAATGTTTCTGATTTTCCGAGATCACCCTAAGGCGCAGGGAAAAGAGCATACGCATGAGAAAAATCCTTCCTTTCTGTTTCTGATTTGCCCAGATCGCACAGAGTCGCAGGGCAAAGAGCATACACAGAAATGAAAGTTATAGATCCGGTAATAAAAAAGCTAAATAAACCGAAACCGAAATAAACAGAGAGAAAATAACATTAAACTGCAAATAAACACTGTATACCTCCAGATCTTAAAAATGACGCAGCTAGGGCTACCGGAAACCTTTTCGTGTGAAACGAAAGGGGTTCCTCACTGGAACAGATGCTACCAACACAACAGAGCAGTCCTCTCGGCCCTAAAGTAGTCAGAAACAGCAGTTAGATGCAGTTCTACCGGCTTCAGATTTGGATCACCAACGGACGCGGCCCTCAAATAGCTCTGATACCATGTAGGAATTTACAGGGTAAGTTCCTCAGACAGAACACCAAAGGACACCGCTCACAACCAGATCGTAGATCAATACACTAGTATTTTTGACGTGGTTAAAACCCTCAAAGAGGGAAACAGTCCACGGCCTGAGCCAACGTGGCCACTTCAGGCAATTTATTAATAAAAGAATGAAAATTTACATATGTTTCTCTCATGCACGGATTACCCTACAAATGACTCTCCATGCGCTTTAAATAGAAATCATGGACCAATCGGGTGTCAAGCCACGGATCAAGTGTCGGTAATACCGAGGAGAGAATGAACCGTCGGATCACTACATATCGTGAACGTCGAATTGTAAGTTACAAAATGTACAACGGTAAAGAAACACACTTTACCTAACTCTATACCTAACTCTATACTAGACCAAGTTGTACTTAATTATTTCCTATGTGTCGGAATATCCTAACAGTTTCAACGTTTTAAATTGTTTTTAAAGCGTTTAAATAGTTTTGAAAGAATTTTAAATTGTTTTGAAAGCATTTTAAAAATATTTTAAAATACTTTAAAGCTCTTTAAACTGTTTTTAAAACATTTTAAAACGGTTTTAAAGCATTTTCAATTGTTGTTAAAGCACTTAAACTTATTTTTAAAACATTTTAAAATGTTTTTGAAACATTTTAAAATCATTTAAAATTGTTCTTAAATCAATTTACGTTATTTTTAAAGTATTTTATATTGTTTCTAAAGCATTGTAAACTATTTTTAAAGCATTTTAGAATCATTTAAAATTGTTCTTAAAGCAATTTAAATTATTTTTGAAGTATTTTAAATAGTTTTAAAGCATTGTAAATGGTTTTTAAAGCATTTTAAATTGTTTTGAAAGAATTTTAAAAACATTTTAAAGTACTTTAAACCTTTTTAAATTGTTGTTAAAGCATTTTAAAAGAATTTAAAATTGTTTTTAAAACATTTTAAAGTTTTTTTAAGTTATTTTAACTACTTTAAATTGTTTTTAAAACGTTCTAAATTGCTTCAAAAACATTTCAAATTGTTTTTAAAGCATTTTAAATTGTTTTTAAAGCGTTTAAAATTGTTTTTAAAACATTTTAAAGTACTTGAAAGCTTTTTAAATTGTTTATAAGACATTTTAAAACGGTTTTAAAGCATTTTCAATTGTTGTTAAAGCACTTGCACATATTTTTAAAACATTTTAAAATGTTTTTGAAACATTTTATAACAATTTAAAATGATTTACAATTGTTCTTAAATCAATTTAAATTATTTTTGAAGTATTTTAAATTGTTTTTAAAGCATTGTAAACTATTTTTAAAGCATTTTAAAATCATTTTAAATTGTTTTGAAAGCATTTTAAAAACATTTTAGAGTACTTTAAAGCTTCTTAAATTGTTGTTAAAACATTTTAAAAGAATTTATAATTGTTTTTAAAACATTTTACATTGTTTTAAATTGTTTTTAAATCATTTTGAACTATTTTAAATTGTTTTTAAAACGTTCTAAATTGTTTTAGAAACATTTTAAATTGTTTTTAAAGCATTTTAAATTGTTTTTAAAGCATTTAAAATTGTTTTTAAAACATTTTAAAGTACTTTAAGGCTTTTTAAATTGTTTTTAAATCATTTTTAAATGGTTTTAAAGCATTTTCAATTGTTGTTAAAACACTTGAACTTATTTTAAAAACATTTTAAAATGTTTTTGAAACATTTTAAAACATTTTAAAATCATTTAAATTTGTTATTAAATCAATTTAAATTATTTTTAAAGTATTTTAAATTGTTTTTAAAGCATTTAAAATTGTTTTAAAAACATTTTAAAGTACTTTAAAGCTTTTAAAATTTTTTTAAAACATTTTAAAACGGTTTTAAAGCATTTTCAATTGTTGTTAAATCACCTAAACTTATTTTTGAAACATTTTAAAATGTTTTTGAAATATTTTAAAATCAATTAAAATTGTTGTTAAATCAATTTAAATTATTTTTAAAGTATTTTATATTGTTTCTAAATCATTGTAAACTATTTTTAAAGCATTTTAAAATCATTTAAAATTGTTCTGAAAGCAGTTTAAATTATTTTTGATGTATTTTAAACAGTTTTTAAAGCATTGTAAATGGTTTTTAAAGAATTTTAAAATCATTTTAAATTGTTTTGAAAGCGCTTTAAATTGTTTTGAAATCATTTTAAAAACAATTTAAAGTACTTTAAAGATTTTTAAATTGTTATTAAAACATTTTAAAAGAATTTAAAATTGTTTTTAAAACATTTTAAAGTGTTTCAAATTGTTTTTAAATTATTTTGAACTATTCTAAAGTGTTTTTAAAACTTTCTAAATTGTTTTTAAAGCATTTTAAATTGTTTTGAAGCATTTTAAATTGTTTTTAAAGCATTTAAATCGTTTTGAAAGCATTTTAAATTGTTTTGAAAGCATTTTAAAACATTTTAAAGTACTTTAAAGCTCTTTAAATTATTTTTAAAGCATTGTAAATGGTTTTTTAAAGCAATTTAAATTATTTTTGAAGTATTTTAAATAGTTTTTAAAGCATTGTAAATGGTTTTTAAAGCATTTTGAATTGTTTTGAAAGCATTTTAAAGCACTTTAAAGCTTTTTAATTGTTGTTAAAGCATTTTAAAAGGATTTAAAATCGTTTTTAAATCATTTTAAAGTGTTTTTAAATTATTTTGAACTATTTTAAATTGTTTTTAAAACGTTCTAAATTATTTCAAAACATTTTAATTTTTTTTTTAAAGCATTTTAAATTGTTTTTAAAGCGTTACTTTAAAGCTTTTTAAATTGTTGTTAAAGCGTTATAATAGAATTTAAAATTGTTTTTAAAACATTAAAAGTGCTTTAAATTGTTTTTAAATTATTTTGAACTAATTTAAAGTGTTTTTAAAACGTTCCAAATTGTTTCAAAAACATTTTAAATTGTTTCTAAAGCATTTTAAGTTGTTTTTAAAGTGTTTAAAATTGTTTTTAAAACATTTTAAAGTACTTTAAAGCCTTTTAAATTGTTTTTAAAACATTTTAAAACGGTTTTAAAGCATTTTCAATTGTTTTTAAACAACTCAAACTTATTTTTAAAACATTTTAAAATGTTTTTGAAACATTTTAAAATCATTTAGAATTGTTTTTAAATCAATTTAAATTATTTTTAAAGTATTTTAAATTGTTTTTAAAACATTGTAAACTATTTTTAAATCATTTTAAAATCATTTAAAATTGTTCTTAAAGCAATTTAAATTACTTTTGAAGTATTTTAAATAGTTTTTAAAGCATTGTAAACGGTTTTTAAAGCATTTTAAATGGTTTTGAAAGCATTTTAAAGTCCTTTAAAGCTTTTTAAATTGCTGTTAATGCATTTTAAAAGAATTTAAAATTGTTTTTAAAACATTTTAGACTGTTTTAAATCGTTTTTAAATTATTTTGAACTATTTTAAAGTGTTTTTAAAACCTTCTAAATTGTTTCAAAAGCATTTTAAATTGTTTTTAAAGCATTTTAAATTGTTTTTAAAGCGTTTAAAATTGTTTTTAAAACATTTTAAAGTACTTTAAAGCTTTTTAAATGGTTTATAAAAAAATTTAAAATGGATTTAAAGCATTTTCAATTGTTATTAAAGCACTTAATCTTATTTTTAAAACATTTTAAAATGTTTTTGAAATATTTTAAAACATTTTAAAATCATTTAAAATTTTTCTTAAATCAATTTAAACTATTTTAAATTGTTTCTAAAGCATTGCAAACTATTTTTAAAGAATTTTAAAATCATTTTAAATTGTTTTGAAAGCGTTTTAAAATGTTTTGAAAACATTTTAAAAACATTTTGAAGTAATTTAAAGATTTTTAAATTGTTGTTAAAGCATTTTAAAAGAATTTAAAACTGTTTTTAAAACATTTTAAAGTGTTGTAAATTGTTTTTAAATTATTTTGAACTATTATAAAGTGTTTTTAAAACTTTCTAAATTGTTTCAAAAACATTTTAAATTGTTTTTAAAGCATTTTAAATTGTTTTTAAAGCGTTTAAATCGTTTTGAAAGCATTTTAAGTTGTTTTGAAAGCATTTTAAAAACATTTTAAAGTACTTTAAAGGTCTTTAAATTGTTTTTAAAACATTTTAAAACGGTTTTAAAGCATTTTCAATTGTTGTTGAAGCACTTAAACTTATTTTTAAAACATTCTAAAATGTTTTTGAAACATTTTAAAATCATTTAAAATTGTTCTCAAATCAATTTATATTATTTTTAAAGTATTTTATATTGTTTCTAAAGCATTGTAAACTATTTTTAAAGCATTTTAAAATCATTTAAAATGGTTCTTAAAGCAATTTAAATTATTTTTGAAGGATTTTAAATAGTTTTTAAAGCATTGTAAATGGTTTTTAAAGCATTTTAAATTGTTTTGAAAGCATTTTAAAAACATTTTAAAGTACTTTAAAGCTTTTTAAATTGTTGTTAAATCATTTTAAAAGAATTCAAAATTGTTTTTAAAACATTTTAAAGTGTTTTTAAGTTATTTTGAACTATTTTAAATTGTTTTTAAAACATTCTAAATCGCTTCAAAAACATTTCAAATTGTTTTCAAAGCATTTTAATTTTTTTTAAAGCATTTAAAATTGTTTTTAAAACATTTTAAAGTACTTTAAAGCTTGTTAAATTGTTTATAAAACATTTTAATACGGTTTTAAAGCATTTTCAATTGTTGTTAAAGCATTTGCACTTATTTTTAAAACATTTTAAAATGATTTAAAATTGTTATTAAATCAATTTAAATTATTTTTGAAGTATTTTAAATTGTTTTTAAAGCATTGTAAACTATTTTTAAAGCATTTTAAAATCATTTAAAATTGTTTTGAAAGCATTTTAAAAACATTTTAGAGTACTTTAAAGCTTCTTAAATTGTTGTTAAAACATTTTAAAAGAATTTATAATTGTTTTTAAAACATTTTATAGTGTTTTAAATTGTTTTTAAATCATTTTGAACTATTTTAAATTGTTTTTAAAACGTTCTAAATTGTTTCAAAAACATTTTAAATTGTTTCAGAAACATTGTAAATTGTTTTTAAAGCATTTTAGATTGTTTTTAAAGCGTTTAAAATTGTTTTAAGACCATTTTAAAGTACTTTAAAGCTTTTTAAATTGTTTTTAAAACATTTTAAAACGGTTTTAAAGCATTTTCAATTGTTGTTAAAGCACTTAAACTTATTTTTGAAACATTTTAAAATGTTTTTGAAACATTTTAAAATCATTTAAAATTGTTCTTAAATCAATTTAAATTATTTTTAAAGTATTTTATATTGTTTCTAAAGCATTGTAAACTATTTTTAAAGCATTTTAAAATCATTTAAAATTGTTCTTAAAGCAATTTAAATTATTTTTGATGTATTTTAAACAGTTTTTAAAGCATTGTAAACGGTTTTTAAAGCATTTTGAACTCTTTTGAAAGCGTTTTGAAAACATTTTAAAGTACTTTAAAGCTTTTTTAATTGTTGCTAAAGCGTTTTAAAAGAATTTAAGATTGTTTTTAAAACATTCTGAAGTGTTTTAAATTGTTTATAAATTATTTTGAACTATTTTAAATTGTTTTTAAAACGTTATAAATTGTTTCAAAAACTTTTTAAATTGTTTTAAGTGGTTTTTAAAGTGTTTAATTTATTTATTTTTAAACATTTTAAAGTACTTTAAAGTACTTTAAAGCCTTTTAAATTGTTTTTAAAACATTTTAAAACGGTTCTAATGCATTTTCAATTGTTGTTAAACCACTTTAACTTATTCTTAAAACATTTTAAAATGTTTTTAAACATTTTAAAATCATTGAAAATTGTTTTTAAATCAATGCAAATTATTTTAATAGTATTTTAAATTGTTTTTAAAACGTTGTAAACTATTTTTAAAGCATTTTAAAAGCATTTAAAATTGTTCTTAAAGCAATTTAAATTATTTTTGAAGTATTTTAAATAGTTTTTAAAGCATTGTAAACGGTTTTTAAAGCATTTTGAATTGTTTTGAAAGCATTTTAAAGCACTTTAAAGCTTTTTAATTGTTGTTAAAGCATTTTAAAAGGATTTAAAATTGTTTTTAAAACATTTTAAAGTGTTTTTAAATTATTTTGAACTATTTTAAATTGTTTTTAAAGCATTTTAAATTGTTTTTAAAGCGTTACTTGAAAGCTTTTTAAATTGTTGTTAAAGCGTTATAATAGAATTTAAAATTGTTTTTAAAACTTTTAAAGTGCTTTAAATTGTTTTTAAATTATTTCGAACTAATTTAATGTGTTTTTAAAACGTTCCAAATTGTTTCAAAAACATTTTAAATTGTTTTTAAAGCATTTTAAGTTGTTTTTAAAGTGTTTAAAATTGTTTTTAAAACATTTTAAAGTACTTTAAAGCTTTTTAAATTGTTTTTAAAACATTTCAAAATGGTTTTAAAGCATTTTCAATTGTCGTTAAACCACTCAAACGTATTTTTAAAACATTTAAAAATGTTTTTGAAACATTTTAAAATCATTTAAAATTGTTTTTAAATAGATTTAAATTATTTCTAAAGTATTTTAAATTGTTTTTAAAGCATTGTAAACTATTTTTAAATCATTTAAAATTGTTCTTAAAGCAATTTAAATTACTTTTGAGGTATTTTAAATAGTTTTTAAAACATTGTAAACGGTTTTTAAAGAATTTTAAATTGTTTTGAAAGCATTTTGAAGTCCTTTAAAGCTTTTTAAATTGTTGTTAATGCATTTTAAAAGAATTTAAAATTGTTTTTAAAACATTTTAAAATGGTTTTAAAGCATTTTCAATTGTTGTTAAACCACTCAAACTTATTTTTAAAACATTTTAAAATGTTTTGAAACATTTTAAAATCATGTAAAATTGTTTTTAAATCAATTTAAATTATTTCTAAAGTATTTTAAATTGTTTTTAAAGAATTATAAACTATTTTTAAATCATTTAAAATTGTTCTTAAAGCCATTTAAATTACTTTTGAAGTATTTTAAATAGTTTTTAAAGCATTGTAAACGGTTTTTATAGCATTTTAAATTGTTTTGAAAGAATTTTGAAGTCCTTTAAAGCTTTTTAAATTGCTGTTAACGCATTTTAAAAAAATTTAAAATTGTTTTTGAAACATTTTAGAGTGTTTTAAATCGTTTTTAAATTATTTTGAACTATTTTAAAGTGTTTTTAAAACATTATAAATTGTTTCAAAAACATTTTAAATTGTTTTTAAAGCATTTTAAATTGTTTTTAAAACGTTTAAAATTGTTTTAAAAAAAAATTAAAGTACTTTAAAGCTTTTTAAATTGTTTATAAAAGATTTTAAAATGGGTTAAAAGCATTTTCAATTGTTGTTAAAGCACTTAATCTTATTTTTAAAACATTTCAAAATGTTTTTGAAATATTTTAAAACATTTTAAAATCATTTAAAATTGTTCTTAAATCAATTTAAATTATTTTTAACGTATTTTAAATTGTTTTTAAAGCATTGCAAACTATTTTTAAAGAATTTTAAAATCATTTTAAATTGTTTTGAAAGCATTTTAAAAATAATTTTAAAGTACTTTAAAGATTTTTAAATTGTTGTTAGAGCATTTTAAAAGAATTTAAAATTGTTTTTTAAACATTTTAAAGTGTTTTAAATTGTTTTTAAATTATTTTGAACTATTTTAAAGTGTTTTTAGAACTTTCTAAATTGTTTCAAAAACATTTGAAATTGTTTTTAAAGCATTTTAAATTGTTTTTAAAGCGTTTAAATCGTTTTGAAAGGATTTTAAATTGTTTTTAAAGCATTTTAAACTGTTTTTCAAGTGTTTAAATCGTTTTGAAAGGATTTTAAATTGTTTTAAAAGCATTTTAAAAACATTTTAAAGTACTTTAAAGCTCTTTAAATTGTTTTTAAAACATTTTAAAACGGTTTTAAAGCATTTTCAATTGTTGTTAAAGCACATAAACTTATTTTTGAAACATTTTAGAATCATTTAAATTTGTTCTTAAATCAATTTAAATTATTTTTAAAATATTTTATATTGTTTCTAAAGCAACTATTCTTAAAGCATTTTAAAATCATTTGAAATTGTACTTAAAGCAATTTAAATTATTTTTGAAGTAGTTTAAATAGTTTTTAAAGCATTGTAAATGGTTTTTAAAGCATTTTAAATTGTTTTGAAAGCATTTTAATTTTTTTTTAAAGTACTTTAAAGCTTTTTAAATTGTTGTTAAAGCATTTTAAAAGAATTTAAAATTGTTTTTAAAACATTTTAAAGTGTTTTTAAATTATTTTGATCTATTTTAAACTGTTTTTAAAACATTCTAAATTGCTTCAAAAACATTTCAAATTGTTTTTAAAGCATTTTAAATTCTTTTTAAAGCATTTTAAATTGTCTTTAAAGCATTTTAAAGTACTTTAAAGATTTTTAAATTGTTTATAAAACATTTTAAAACGGGTTTAAAGCATTTTCAAATCATTTTAAATTGTTTTGAAAGCATTTTAAAAACATTTTAGAGTACTTTAAAGCTTCTTAAATTGTTGTTAAAACATTTTAAAAGAATTATAAATGTTTTTAAAACATTTTATAGTGTTTTATATTGTTTTTAAATCATTTTGAACTATTTTAAATTGTTTTTAAAACTTTCAAAATTGTTTCAAAAACGTTTTAAATTGTTTTTAAAGCATTTTAAATTGTTTTTAAAGCGTTTAAATCGTTTTGAAAGCATTTTAAAATGTTTTGAAAACATTTTAAAAACATTTTAAAGTACTTCAAAGCTCTTTAAATTGTTTTTAAATCATTTTAAAGCGGTTTTAAAGCATTCTCAATTGTTGTTAAATCACTTAAACTTATTTTTAAAACATTTTAAAATGTTTTTGAAACATTTTAAAGTCATTTAAAATTGTTCTTAAATCAATTTAAATTATTTTTAAAGTATTTTATATTGTTTCTAAAGCGTTGTAAACTATTTTTAAGGCATTTTAAAATCATTTAAAATTGTTCTTAAAGCAATTTAAATTATTTTTGAAGTATTTTAAATAGTTTTTAAAGCATCGTAAATGGTTTTTAAAGCATTTTAAATTGTTTTCAAAGCATTTTAAAAACATTTTAAAGTACTTTAAAGCTTTTTAAATTGTTGTTAAAGCATTTTAAAAGAATTTAAAATTGTTTATAAAACATTTTAAAGTGTTTTTAAGTTATTTTGAACTATTTTAAATTGTTTTTAAAACGTTATAAATTGCTTCAAAAACATTTCAAATTGTTTTTAAAGCATTTTAAATTGTTTTTAAAGCGTTTAAAATTGTTTTTAAAACATTTTAAAGTACTTTAAAGCTTTTTAAATTGTTTATAAAACATTTTAAAACAGTTTTAAAGCATTTTCAATTGTTGTTAGAGCACTTACACTTATTTTTAAAATATTTTAAAATGTTTTTGGAACATTTTAAAACGATTTAAAATTATTCTTAAATCAATTTAAATTATTTTTGAAGTATTTTAAATTGTTTTGAAAGCATTTTATAAACATTTTAGAGTACTTTAAAGCTTCTTAAATTGTTGTTAAATCATTTTAAAAGAATTTATAATTGTTTTAAAACATTTTACAGTGTTTTAAATTATTTTTAAATTATTTTAAACTATTTTAAATTGTTTTTAAAACATTCTAAATTGTTTCAAAAATATTTTAAATTGTTTCAAAAACATTTTAAATTGTTTTTAAAGCATTTTAAATTGTTTTTAAAGCGTTTAAAATTGTTTTTAAAACATTTTAAAGTACTTTAAAGCTTTTTAAATTGTTTTTAAAACATTTTAAAATGGTTTTAAAGAATTTTAAATTGTTGTTAAAGCACTTAAAATTATTTTAAAAACATTTTAAGATGTTTTTGAAACATTTTTAAATATTTTTAAAATTATTTAAAATTGTTATTAAATCAATTTAAATTATTTTTAAAGTATTTTAAATTGTTTTTAAAGCATTGTAAACTATTTTTAAAGCATTTCAAAATCATTTAAAATTGTTCTTAAAGCAATTTAAATTATTTTTGAATTATTTTAAATAGTTTTTAAAGCGTCGTAAACTAGTTTTAAAGCATTTTAAATTGTTTTGAAAGACTTTTAAAAACATTTTAACGTACTTTAAAGCTTTTTAAATTGTTGTTAAAGCATTTTGAAAGAATTTAAAATTGTTTTTAAAACATTTTAAAGTGTTTCTAAATTATTTTGAACTATTTAAAATTGTTTTTAAAATGTTCTAAATTGTTTCAAAAACATTTTAAATTCACTTAAACTTATTTTTGAAACATTTTAAAGCACTTAAACTTATTTTTGAAACATTTTAAAATCATTTAACCTTGTTTTTAAATCAATTTAAATTATTTTTAAAGTATTTTATATTGTTTCTAAAGCATTGTAAACTATTTTTAAAGCATTTTAAAATCATTTAAAATTGTTCTCAAAGCAATTTAAATTATTTTTTATGTATTTTAAATAGTTTTTAAAGCATTGTAAACGGTTTTAAGAGCATTTTAAACTGTTTTGAAAGCATTTTAAAAACATTTTAAAGTACTTTAAATCTTTTTAAATTGTTGCTAAAGCTTTTTAAAAGAATTTATAATTGTTTTTAAAACATTCTAAAGTGTTTTAAATTGTTTATAAATTATTTTGAACTATTTTAAATTGTCTTTAAAACGTTCTAAATTGTTTCAAAAAAAAATTAAATTGTTTTTAAACCATTTTAAGTTGTTTTTAAGGTGTTTTTTTTTTTTTTTTTTTTTAAATTTTAAAGTACTTTAAAGCCTTTTAAATTGTTTTTAAAACAATTTAAAACGGTTTTAAAGCATTTTCATTTGTTGTTAAAGCACTTAAACTTATTTTTGAAACATTTTAAAATGTTTTTGAAACATTTTAAAATCATTTAAAATTGTTCTCAAATCAATTTAAATTATTTTTAAAGTATTTTATATTGTTTCTAAAGCATTGTAAACTATTTTTGAAGAATTTTAAAATCATTTAAAATTGTTCTTAAAGCAATTTAAATTATTTTTGATGTATTTTAAACAGTTTTTAAAACATTGTAAACGGTTTTTAAATCATTTTAAACTGTTTTGAAAGCATTTTAAAAACATTTTAAAGTACTTTAAAGCTTTTTAAATTGTTGCTAAAGCGTTTTAAAAGAAATTAAAATTGTTTTTAAAACATTCTAAAGTGTTTTAAATTGTTTATAGATTATTTTGAACTATTTTAAATTGTTTTTAACACGTTCTAAATTGTTTCAAAAACATTTTAAATTGTTTTTAAAGCATTTAAAGTCGTTTTTAAAGTGTTTAATTTTTTTTTAATCATTTTAAAGTACTTTAAAGCTTTTTACATTGTTTTTAAAACATTTTAAAGCAGTTTTAAAGAATTTTCAATAGTTATTAAACCACTTAAACTTATTCTTTAAACATTTTAAAACGTTTTTGAAATATTTTAAAATCATTTAAAATTGTTTTTAAATCAATTTAAATTATTTTTAAAGTATTTTAAATTGTTTCTAAAGCATTGTAAACTATTTTTAAAGCATTTTAAAATAATTTAAAATTGTTCGTAAAGAAATTTAAATTATTTTTGAAGTATTTTAAATAATTTTAAAGCTGTGTAAACAATTTTTAAAGAATTTTAAATTGTTTTGAAAGCATTTTAAAAGCACTTTAAAGCTTTTTAATTGTTGTTAAAGCATTTTAAAAGAATTTAAAATTGTTTTTAAAACATTTTAAAGTGTTTTTAAATTATTTTGAACTATTTTAAATTGTTTTTAAAACGTTCTAAGTTGTTTCAAAAACATTTTAATTTGTTTTTAAAGCATTTTAAATTGTTTTTAGAGCATTTAAAATTGTTTTTTAAACATTTTAAAGTACTTTAAAGCTTTTTAAATTGTTTATAAAACATTTTAAAACGGTTTTAAAGCATTTTCAATTGTCATTAAAGCACTTGCACTTATTTTTAAAACATTTTAAAATGATTTAAAATTGTTCTTAAATCAATTTAAATTATTTTTGAAGTATTTTAAATGGTTTTTAAAGCATTGTAAACTATTTTAAAGCATTTTAAAATCATTTTAAATTGTTTTAAAAGAATTTTAAAAACATTTTAGAGTACTTTGAAGCTTCTTAAATTGTTGTTAAAACATTTTAAAAGAATTTATAATTGTTTTTAAAACATTTTACAGTGTTTTAAATTGTTTTAAATTATTTTGAACTATTTTAAATTGTTTTTAAAACATTCTAAATTGTTTCAAAAACATTTTAAATTGTTTCAAAAACATTTTAAATTGTTTTAAAAGCATTTTAAATTGTTTTTAAAGCATTTAAAACTGTTTTTAAAACATTTTAAAGTACTTTAAATCTTTTTAAATTGTTTTTAAAACATTTTAAAATAGTTTTAAAGCATTTTCAATTGTTGTTAAAGAACTTAAACTTATTTTAAACACATTTTAAAATGTTTTTGAAACATTTTAAAATCATTTAAAATTGTTATTAAATCAATTTAAGTTATTTTTAAAGTATTTTAGATTGTTTTTAAAGCATTGTAAACTATTTTTGAAGCATTTCAAAGTCATTTAAAATTGTTCTTAAAGCAATTTAATTTTTTTTTGAATTATTTTAAATAGTTTTTAAAGTGTTGTAAACTGTTTTTAAAGCATTTTAAGTTTTTTTGAAAGAATTTTAAAAACATTTTAAAGTACTTTAAAGCTTTTTAAATTGTTGTTAAAGCATTTTGAAAGAATTTAAAATTGTTTTTAAACCATTTTAAAGTGTTTTAAATTGTTTATAAATTATTTTGAACTATTTTAAATTGTTTTTAAAACGTTCTAAATTGTTTCAAAAACATTTTAAATTGTTTTTAAAGCATTTTAAGTTGTTTTTAAAGTGTTTAATTTGTTTTTTGAATAACATTTTAAAGTACATTAAAGTTTTTTAATTTTTTTTTAAAACATTTTAAAACGGTTTTAAAGCATTTTCAATTGTTGTTAAACCACTTAAACTTATTCTTAAAACATTTTAAATTTTTTTTGAAACATTTTAAAATCATTTAAAATTGTTTTTAAATCAATTTAAATTATTTTAAAAGTATTTTAAATTGTTTCTAAAGCATTGTAAACTATTTTTAAAGCATTTTAAAATCATTTGAAATTGTTCTTAAAGCAATTTAAATTATTTTTGAAGTATTTAAAATAGTTTTTAAAGCACTGTAAACGGTTTTTAAAGCATTTTAAATTGTTTTGAAAGAATTTTAAAGCACTTTAAAGCTTTTTAATTGTTGTTAAAGCATTTTAAAAGAGTTTAAAATTGTTTTTAAAACATTTTAAAGTGTTTTTAAATTATTTTGAACTATTTTAAATTGTTTTTAAAACGTTCTAAATTGTTTCAAAAACATTTTAAATTGTTTTTAAAGCATTTTAAATTGTTTCTAGAGCGTTAAAATTGTTTTTAGAACATTTTAAAGTACTTTAAAGCTTTTTAAATTGTTTATAAAACATTTTAAAACGGGTTTAAAGCATTTTCAATTGTTGTTAAAACACTTAAACTTATTTTTAAAACATTTTAAAATAATTTAAAGTTGTTCTTAAATCAATTTAAATTATTTTTAAAGTATTTTAAATTGTTTTTAAAGCATTGTAAACTATTTTTAAAGCATTTTAAATTGTTTTGAAAGACTTTTAAGAACATTTTAGAGTACTTTAAAGCTTTTTAAATTGTAGTTAAAGCGTTTTAATAGAATTTAAAATTGTTTTTAAAACATTTTAAAGTGCTTTAAATTGTTTTTAAATTATTTTGAAGTAAATTAAATTGTTTTTAAAACGTTCCAAATTGTTTCAAAAACATTTTAAATTGTTTTTAAAGCATTTTAAGTTGTTTTTAAAGTGTTTAAAATTGTTTTTAAAACATTTTAAAGTACTTTAAAGCTTTTTAAATTGTTTTTAAAACATTTTAAAATGTTTTTGAAACATTTTAAAATCATTTAAAATTGTTTTTAAATCAATTTAAATTATTTTTGAAGTATTTTAAATTGTTTTTAAAGCATTGTAAACTATTTTTAAATCATTTAAAATTGTTCTTAAAGCAATTTAAATTACTTTTGAAGTATTTTAAATAGTTTTTAAAGCATTGTAAATGGTTTTTAAAGCATTTTAAATTGTTTTGAAAGCATTTTTAAGTACTTTAAAGCATTTTAAATTGTTGTTAATGCATTTTAAAAGAATTTAAAATTGTTTTTAAAACATTTTGGAGTCTTTTAAATTGTTTTTCAATTATTTTGAACTATTTTAAAGTGTTTTTAAAACATTTTAAATTGTTTCAAAAACATTTTAATTTTTTTTTAATGCGTATAAAATTGTTTTTAAAACATTTTAAAGTACTTTAAAGCTTTCTAAATTGTTTTTAAAACATTTTAAAATTATTTTAAAGAATTTTCAATTCTTGTTAAACCACTCAAACTTATTTTTAAAACATTTTAAAATGTTTTTGAAACATTTTAAAATCATTTAAAATTGTTCTTAAATCAATTTAAATTATTTTAAAAGTATTTTATATTGTTTCTAAAGCATTGTAAACTATTTTTAAAACATTTATAATTGTACTTAAAGCAATTTAAATTATTTCCGAAGGATTTTAAATAGTTTTTAAAGCATTGTAAATGGTTTTTAAAGCATTTTAAATTGTTTTGAAAGAATTTTAAAGTACTTTAAAGCTTTTTAAATGGTTGTTAAAGCATTTTAAGAGAATTTAAAATTGTTTTTAAAACATTTTAAAGTGTTTTTAAATTATTTTGAACTATTTTAAATTGTCATTAAAACGTTCTAAATTTCTTCAAAAACATTTGAAATTGTTTTTAAAGCATTTTAAACTGTTTTTAAAGCGTTTAAAATTATTTTTAAAACATTTTAAAGTACTTTAAAGCTTTTTAAATTGTTTAAAACATTTTAAAACGGTTTTGAAGCACTTTCAATTGTTGTTAAAGCACTTACACTTATTTTTAGAACATTTTAAAACGTTTTTGAAACATTTTAAAATGATTTAAAATTGTTCTTAAATCAATTTAAATTATTTTTAAAGTATTTTAAATTGTCTTTAAAGCATTGTAAACTATTTTCACGGCATTTTAAAATCATTTTAAATTGTTTTGAAAGCATTTTAAAAACAATTTAGAGTACTTTAAAGCTTCTTAAATTGTTGTTAAAACCTTTTAAAAGAATTTATAATTGTTTTTAAAACATTTTACAGTGTTTTAAATTGTTTTTAAATTATTTTGAACTATTTTAAATTGTTTTTAAAACATTCTAAATTGTTTCGAAAACATTTTAAATTGTTTCAGAAACATTTTAAATTGTTTTTAAAGCATTTTAAATTGTTTAAAATCGTTTTTAAAACATTTTAAAGTAATTTACAGCTTTTTAAATGTTTTTAAAACATTTTAAAATGGTTTTAAAGCATTTTTAATTGTTGTTAAAGCACTTAAACTTATTTTAAAATGTTTTTGAAACATTTTAAAATCATTTAAAATTGTTATTAAATCAATTTAAATTATTTTTAAAGTATTTTAAATTGTTTTTAAAGCATTGTAAACTATTTTTAAAGCATTTCAATATCATTTAAAATTGTTCTTAAAGAAATTTACATGATTTTTGAATTATTTTAAATAGTTTTTAAAGCGTCGTAAACTGTTTTTAAAGCATTTTAAATTGTTTTGAAAGAATTTTAAAAACATTTTAAAGTACTTTAAAGCTTTTTAAATTGTTGTTAAAGCATTTTAAAAGAATTTAAAATTGTTTTTAAAACATTTTAAAGTGTTTTTAAATTATTTTGATCTATTTTAAATTGTTTTTAAAATGTTCTAAATTGTTTCAAAAACATTTTAAAAATCTTTTGGAGCATTTTAAATTGTTTTTAAAGTGTTTAAAATTGTTTTAAAAACATTTCTCCCGATCGGGATGAGGAAACGTGGAGGCGATTATGGAAAGGGCATTGATTATAATTACAGGACAGGAGGAAATGACGACAGGTATCAAGCCACCCTTGTAGAAATTTTGAATAATTTAACACATATTCAACAGAGATTATCCTGATCATGTACTATTGCGGAAAACATACACAATACATAAGCTCCTCTACGTTGATCAACAATATAGCAGCATCAATAACAATAAAACATCAAGAGCATTCACACATTAACACAGTATGTATCCCGGGGAAAGCATCACGCTAAAAACCCCAACTATCTGTATATTAATGATTGAGTCATGTAACATTACACAGCATAATACTTCTCACAAGTATCTCCACCTCTGTTACACACAATACAACTCAGATTTGATCTCCAAATCTCTTCCACTGCTTGCCTGCCTCCACTGCTCAATACCTGCTCAAGAACTGATGAGAATGGCTCACCAAACTCGATTTTCACATGCAAAATAGTCACTCACTCTTTGTGGACGTGAGCAAAGGCTAAAATGTGGGCCAAATACGTGAGCAAACTCATTGGCATACTCAATCCCTTGATTGTGCAAGATCTGATGCACAACTATAGTCACAACTGATAGCAATCTGATTCTCTACCACTTGTCCCTGTTGAACTGAACATGCACTGACATGCAACTGAGTTAACTGATGTATTCTTTAGTTGTATTATGAGTTAATAATTAGTTTAACAACTCATCATTAGTCTATCTGCAGTTAGACTAACTACAACTAGTTTAACTAAGTCAAACTGAACACAACTCCATCAACTGTACCTCCAGTCCACTAAACTCAACTCACTTGAGTTCTAACTGAAGTCATGCATGCAACAACTCAACTGACTCATAAGAAAAGCATATTTCCTTCTGACAACTGCATGTGCCACCTCTGTAGCTCAAACTGAAGTGCTCCAAGAGAATAAGATCAAGTTTATAGTCCAAATATTATTGTGAGATAATAATATTTGACTTTTCTATTTTTGATAGCCAGTCTAAAAATAGACTTTGATCACTCACACTGTGATCACTCACACTTTCATCAAAAATAGAAGTCCATCTATTTTTCCCAACTTGATCAATCATCCATAAACATAGACATGATCCATATGTCTAAAAATAGACATAGTCTAAAAATAGACTTGCGCCAAAAATAGCCTGCGGGCCCACTTAGTGAAGGCGACTCTTTTCACTAAGCTCCATCATCTTGTTGCAATCTCAACAAGAATTTCTTGTTGCACATTTTTCAACACTCCCTCTCAACAAGAAATCCTTCCTCTCAAACCCGATCCTGTAACTCTGGAATGTTCTCCATGCAACACATCTGGCCGGTCCACTTGCTCTGTCATCAAAGTCTCTGACTGCTATTGCCTCTGTCGACTGAAACTTTGCATCTCAGTGCTCTTCAGTATCTGACTGCTCTAGCCTCTGTCACTTTCATCTCTGACTGCATCCGTGCTGCTGCTGGTTCTATCTCCCAGCATTGCATCCGCACTGCACCTCCCAACTGACCTCCCTGTTGGGATAGAAACATCCTCTGATGCTGAAGCTCTACCTGCTGCTGACAAGTGCTCCCTCTCTGACATCTGCGCTACTGCAACATCTCCATGCATCTCGCACCATTGCACACCTCTCTGTGCCACCTAGCATTGTGCAAAACACTTGTGCCTCTCGCATTGCTATAGCCTGCTAGCTATGCGCTGTCCTGGGATTCCTTGCACTGTCGCTCTCTCTGCCGCTCCATCCGCATCTGTCTCTACCCAATCAGTCAGTTCCTGTTACTACACATCGGGGCTCCCGTAGCAAGGTCTCATCCAAGAGGTTGGGTACCTCAAGGATCCTGCCCCTCCTCCTTGGGACGATCAATCCATATCACCCCACCTCCTACCTGGAGGTATGGCTGCATGCGATCCCTCAGCCCACCTGGCTTGAAGTTTCCCCGTACTGGAGGTCTCTGGATGAGTAGATGTCTCTACTCGATCTCCTCTCAGCTTCCCCTGTTGTGGCTCCTCCACAATCTCCTGAAGCTGCTGCACCAATCGTGGCTCCTCCACAATCGTCTGAGACTTCTTCTGGCTCTGCATGTTGAGAGGTAATATACGCTCCCTCTCAGCCACCAAGTCTCCATCAGTTGCCTTGCTGCTCAAGGCTTTGCATGCATCTTGAACCTCAAGAGCATACAGGTTCTTGACCCGTGAACCAATCTGCTTCACCTGTCTAGTGATGATGTGTCTAGGGAAAACCTTTCCCTTACTGAAGACTACATCATAGCCTCTGTCTTCCAGCATCGCGATCGACACCAAGTTTCTCTTCAGTCCTGGTACATACTTGACATCGGTCAAGGTAAGGCGAGCTCCATGCTCCCTCTGAAAAATAACCGTGCCTACACCTGAGACACTATACTTCTCATCATTACCCATCCCTATGAGTATCTGGAGATATTTCTCCTCCAAAGTACTGAACAAACTTTTGTCACCGGTCATGTGGAAAGAAGCTCCACTGTCAAGAAACCAACCACTTCCCATCATGGATGAAACCATGCATGCGAAGAGTGTGAAGTCCAACTCAAACTGTGAAGCAAGTGAGGCTGCCTCACCTTCAGATCCTTCCCTGGATCCCTTCTTGGACTTCTTCTTTGGGAAATTAATAGCATAATGACCCAACTCATGACAACGAAAGCATCTCACCTTCGCCTTGTCAACCTTCTTCCCATCATTGGAAGAACTGGATTCGGAAAGAGAAACCTTCCCCTTCCCCTTCTTCGCCTTACTCGCTAAGGCACAGTTCTCCTCATCCTGCATGGATGAAGAACCGTCTCTGGTGCTCCGTCTAATCTCCTCCTACATCAAATCCGACCATGGTCGTTCCCAATTTGGCAGTTTCTCCCTTACATTCACCGAGTCCTGGTAGCTATGCCAACTCTTAGGAAGGTCAAGGAGTCCTAGACTCACCATCCTCATCATCAATAGTAACCCCCACACTTCCCAGCTCATCTCGACACTGAGTGAACCTCGTGAGATACTGGGGCATACTATCTCCATTCTCGAACTGAATGTTTCTGAGTTTTATCTCTTTCTTTGGAATTAAATTCGAATTCCACCAGCACAAAACTCAACTGCTTCCAATCTAGAATTCGTGAGAACAAATTATTTCTTGTACAGAGATATCTCACCTTCCAAAGGAAGGATGAATCCAGAGGCTACCTGGCCCGATTACAGACTCTGCCTGAAGAAATAAAATGTAAACACTTCCTGAATAATAGACCCGATGATCAATCCTCGCTTGATGTCCTGTAAAAATCTCTTCTACAAATCAAGCAGCTCCGATACCATGTAGAAACTTTTTCTACAATTATCTAGCTCCGATACCATGTAGAAATTTTGAATAATTTAACACATATTCAACAGAGATTATCCTGATCATGTACTATTGCGGAAAACATACACAATACATAAGCTCCTCTACGTTGATCAACAATATAGCAGCATCAATAACAATAAAACATCAAGAGCATTCACACATTAACACAGTATGTATCCCGGGGAAAGCATCACGCTAAAAACCCCAACTATCTGTATATTAATGATTGAGTCATGTAACATTACACAACATAATACTTCTCACAAGTATCTCCACCTCTGTTACACACAATACAGCTCAGATTTGATCTCCAAATCTCTTCCACTGCTTGCCTGCCTCCACTGCTCAATACCTGCTCAAGAACTGATGAGAATGGCTCACCAAACTCGATTTTCACCTGCAAAATAGTCACTCACTCTTTGTGGACGTGAGCAAAGGCTAAAATGTGGGCCAAATACGTGAGCAAACTCATTGGCATACTCAATCCCTTGATTGTGCAAGATCTGATGCACAACTACAGTCACAACTGATAGCAATCTGATTCTCTACCACTTGTCCCTGTTGAACTGAACATGCACTGACATGCAACTGAGTTAACTGATGTATTCTTTAGTTGTATTATGAGTTAATAATTAGTTTAACAACTCATCATTAGTCTATCTGCAGTTAGACTAACTACAACTAGTTTAACTAAGTCAAACTGAACACAACTCCATCAACTGTACCTCCAGTCCACTAAACTCAACTCACTTGAGTTCTAACTGAAGTCATGCATGCAACAACTCAACTGACTCATAAGAAAAGTGTATTTCCTTCTGACAGCTGCATGTGCCACCTCTGTAGCTCAAACTGAAGTGCTCCAAGAGAATAAGATCAAGTTTATAGTCCAAATATTATTGTGAGATAATAATATTTGACTTTTCTATTTTTGACAGCCAATCTAAAAATAGACTTTGATCACTCACACTGTGATCACTCACACTTTCATCAAAAATAGAAGTCCATCTATTTTTCCCAACTTGATCAATCATCCATAAACATAGACATGATCCATATGTCTAAAAATAGACATAGTCTAAAAATAGACTTGCGCCAAAAATAGCCTACGGGCCCACTTAGTGAAGGCGACTCTTTTCACTAAGCTCCATCATCTTGTTGCAATCTCAACAAGAATTTCTTGTTGCACATTTTTCAACAACCCTCCCAACAAACGAAATGAATACTTTGTCAGATAAAACTTCAATTGGCAGGGGTGGGAAAAGAGGCATACAGATGAAGGAGAGAAATGGCGGTGGTTATGTCAGGGGGAAAAGGATGGTGAAGAAGTATAACAAGAAGGTGACGGGAGGCGAAGAAAATGAAAATGCAGATGGAGTGAAGGAGGAACAACTTGAGGAGAAAGAGGAAAACAATACCAGGGTAATCTGCAAGCTTGGGTATGTGCAAACTGCCTTTCTCACCTTATAATTTTTCCTTTTTATCACTAAAATGAATAAAAATTAGTTGTGGGATGAGATGGGAGGTGGAAAAATCCCTGGAAAACTGGGAAGGCCTCATGTTTTGTAGTATGAAGACAATTTGGAAAGTTCCCAACAAGGAGGGAGAAACTACAGTCAGAGGTAGAGGTGGAGAAGTAATGAGGGAAAACAGAACGGGGCAACCATGGATGGTAGCAAAGGAAAGATAGAAGCCAAAGAATTGTCGATGGACCCCCTAAAATGGTACCTGGCCCGCAAGATAGAGGGAGCGCTTCACCCCCTGAAAACGGAAAAGGATTATCATGAACACAACATAAAAAGGGAGGGGGAGAGTAGTATGAGGAAGGAAATTCCAAAGAGACAAGTGGTTTCCGATGCAGAGAATTAAACCGTTGTAAATCTAACACCTGTGATTGATGTGTGTGAACAGGAGGAGGTAGAAGCCAGGATGGCTCGACAGGGACGAAGGCGTGGTCGAGGAGGAAGGGGCCGCCCGAGACAAAGTAATTAGGGTGACAGGCCGGTGGAGGAACCCGAGAATCAACGTAGAGAGAGGCGGTCTGCCCGGATGGTTAGCCAAGAGGTAGGCCGTGCCTACCATGAGGAAACGGACGAAGACATTCGACGGATAATTCAGAATCTAGAAGAAAGAGTCCTTGAAGAACAGTCAGGCTCGGAAATGGAAGAATGGGCAGCTATAGTTAGTGACCCTAGCAATACAAGAGGGAGACAGACGCTGTATAGAAGATCCCTGCACATCTATTGGGTTTTAAAGAGTCTTTTAGCAAAGGCCTTGGAACAAGTTGCTAAAGAAATGGCTGAAATTGCCAATGGAATCCCGAATGTGCAGAAGGAAATGAAAAATTTCCAAACCATTATGATCAACCAGAACAATAAGCTGGCAAAGATATCTCATACACTGTCCAAGATAGCAAGCTTGGTCACAAGCCAGGAAGATCATGCGAATTTCCCCATGGAAACAAACAAAGATACTAGAACCAGAACGAGCTGATGCAGAGGAAGATACATTGGAGGTTTTTTGTTTCTTCACAAATACTGTTTTATGCTGCATAGAAACTTATTAAGTAAATTCAGATGTTATGTTTATATAGCTAGTATGGACAGAATTACCAAATTTTGGTTTTGGAATGCCTAGAGTAAACTAAGGTGGCCAACATACCTGGTTTCCCCTACGGGCAGGTTGAGGCCACCGTAACTGTGTATCTAGTATTTATGCTTAATGTGAATAGAAAAGAAGAGAACTACCTTACATACAAAAAAAAAATGTTTTAAAAACACTTTAAAGTACTTTAAAGCTTTTTAAATTGTTTTTAAAACATTTTAAAACGGTTTTAAAGCATTTTCGATTGTTGTTAAATCACTTAAACTTATTTTTGAAACATTTTAAAATGTTTTTGAAACATTTTAAAATCATTTAAAATTGTTCTTAAATCAATTTAAATTATTTTTAAAGTATTTTATATTGTTTCTAAAGCATTGTAAACTATTTTTAAAGCATTTTAAAATCATTTAAAATTGTTCTTAAAGAAATTTAAATTATTTTTGATGTATTTTAAATAGTTTTTAAAGCATTGTAAACGATTTTTAAAGCATTTTAAACTATTTTGAAAGCATTTTAAAAACATTTTAAAGTACTTTAAAGCTTTTTAAATTGTTGCTAAAGCATTTTAAAAGAATTTAAAATTGCTTTTAAAACATTCTAAAGTGTTTTAAATTGTTTATAAACTATTTTGAACTATTTTAAATTATTTTTAAAACGTTCTAAATTGTTTCAAAAACATTTTAATTTTTTTTAAAGCATTTTAAGTTGTTTTTAAAGTGTTTAATTTTTTATTTTTAAACATTTTAAAGTACTTTAAAGCTTTTTAAATCGTTTTTAAAACATTTTAAAACAGTTTTAAACCATTTTTAATTGTTGTTAAACCACTTAAACTTATTCTTAAAACATTTTAAAATGTTTTTGAAACATTTTAAAATCATTTAAAATTGTTTTTAAATCGATTTAAATTATTTTTTAAATTGTTTTTACAGCATTGTAAACTATTTTTAAAGCATTGTAAACTATTTTTAAAATTGTTCTTAAAGCAATTTAAATTATTTTTGAAGTATTTTAAATAGTTTTTAAAGCATTTTAAATTGTTTTGAAAGCATTTTAAAGCACTTAAAAGCTTTTTAATTGTTGTTAAAGAATTTTAAGAGAATTTAAAATTGTTTTTAAAACATTTTAAAGTGTTTTTAAATTATTTTGAACTATTTTAAATTGTTTTTAAAACGTTCTAAATTGTTTCAAAAACATTTCAAATTGTTTTTAAAGCATTTTAAATTGTTTTTAAAACATTTTAAGTTACTTTAAAGCTTTTTAAATTGTTTATAAAACATTTTAAAACGGGTTTAAAGCATTTTCAATTGCTGCTAAAGCACTTAAACTTATTTTTAAAACATTTTAAAATGTTTTTGAAACATTTTAAAACAATTTAAAATTCTTCTTAAATCAATTTAAATTATTTTTAAAGTATTTTAAATTGTTTTTAAAGAATTGTAAACTATTTTTAAAGCATTTTAAATTGTTTTGAAAGAATTTTAAGAACATTTTAGAGTACTTTAAAGCTTTTTAAATTGTTGTTAAAGCGTTTTAATAGAATTTAAAATTGTTTTTAAAACATTTTAAAGTGCTTTAAATTGTTTTTAAATTATTTTGAACTAATTTAAATTGTTTTTAAAACGTTCCAAATTGTTTCAAAAACATTTTAAATTGTTTTTAAAGCATTTTAAGTTGTTTTTAAAGTGTTTAAAATTGTTTTTAAAACATTTTAAAGTACTTTAAAGCTTTTTAAATTGTTTTTAAAACAGTTTTAAAGCATTTTCAATTGTTGTTAAACCACTCAAACTTATTTTTAAAACATTTTAAAATGTTTTTGAAACATTTTAAAATCATTTAAATTTGTTTTTAAACCAATTTAAATTATTTTTAAAGTATTTTAAATTGTTTTTAAAGCATTGTAAACTATTTTCAAATCATTTTAAAATCATTTAAGATTGTTCTTAAAGCAATTTAAATTACTTTTGAAGTATTTTAAATAGTTTTTAAAGCATTGTAAACGGTTTTTAAAGCATTTTAAACTGTTTTGAAAGCATTTTAAATTGTTTTGAAAGCATTTTAAAGTACTTTAAAGATTTTTAAATCACTGTTAATGCATTTTAAAAGAATTTAAAATTTCTTTTAAAACATTTTAGAGTGTTTTAAATTGTTTTTAAATTATTTTGAACTATTTTAAAGTGTTTTTAAAACATTCTAAATTGTTTCAAAAACATTTTAAATTGCTTTTAAAGCATTTTAAATTGTTTTTAAAGCGTTTAAAATTATTTTTAAAACATTTTAAAGTACTTTAAAGCTTTTTAATTTGTTTATAAAACATTTTAAAACGGGGTTAAAGCATTTTCAATTGTGGTTAAAGAACTTAATCTTATTTTTAAAACATTTTAAAATCACATAAAATTGTTCTTAAATCAATTTAAATTATTTTTAAAGTATTTTAAATTGTTTTTAAAGCATTGCAAACTATTTTTAAAGAATTTTAAAATAATTTTAAATTGTTTTGAAAACGTTTTAAATTGTTTTGAAAGCATTTTAAAAACATTTTAAAGTACTTTAAAGATTTTTAATTTGTTGTTAATGCATTTTAAAAGAATTTAAATTTGTTTTTAAAACATTTTAAAGTGTTTTAAATTGTTTTTAAATTATTTTGAATTATTTTAAAGTGTTTTTAAAACTTTGTAAATTGTTTCAAAAACATTTTAAATTGTTTTTAAAGCATTTAAATTGTTTTTAAAGCGTTTATATCGTTTTGAAAGCATTTTAAATTGTTTTGAAAGCATTTTAAAAACATTTTAAAGTACTTTAAAGCTCTTTAAATTGTTTTTAAAACATTTTAAAATGGTTTTAAAGCATTTTCAATTGTTGTTAAAGCACTTAAACTTATTTTTAAAACATTTTAAAATGTTTTTGAAACATTTTAAAATCATTTAAAATTGTTCTTAAATCAATTTAAATTATTTTTAAAGTATTTTATATTGTTTCTAAAGCATTGTAAACTATTTTTAAAGCATTTTAAAATCATTTAAAATTGTTCTTAAAGCAATTTAAATTATTTTTGAAGTATTTTAAATAGTTTTTAAAGCATTGTAAATGGTTTTTAAAGCATTTTAAATTGTTTTGAAAGCATTTTAAAAACATTTTAAAGTACTTTAAAGCTTTTTAAATTGTTGTTAAATCATTTTGAAAGAATTTAAAATTGTTTTTAAAACATTTTAAAGTGTTTTTAAATTATTTTGAACTATTTAAAATTGTTTTTAAAATGTTCTAAATTGTTTCAAAAACATTTTAAATTGCTTTTGGAGCATTTTAAATTGTTTTTAAAGCGTTTAAAATTGTTTTAAAAACATTTTAAAGTACTTTAAAGCTTTTTAAATTGTTTTTAAAACATTTTAAAACGGTTTTAAAGCATTTTCAATTGTTGTTAAAGCACTTAAACTTATTTTTGAAACATTTTAAAATCATTTAAAATTGTTCTTAAATCAATTTAAATTATTTTTAAAGTATTTTATATTGTTTCTAAAGCATTGTAAACTATTTTTAAAGCATTTTAAAATCATTTAAAATTATTCTTAAGGCAATTTAAATTATTTTCGATGTATTTTAAACAGTTTTTAAAGCATTGTAAATGGTTTTTAAAGCATTTCAAATTGTTTTTAAAGCATTTAAAAAACATTTTAAAGTAATTTAAAGCTTTTTAAATTGTTTCTAAACTGTTTTAAAAGAAATTAAAATTGTTTTTAAAAAATTCTAAAGTGTTCTAAATTGTTTATAAATTATTTTGAACTATTTTAAATTGTTTTTAAAATGTTCTAAATTGTTTCAAAAACATTTTAAATTGTTTCTAAAGCATTTTAAATTGTTTTCAAAGTGTTTAATTTTTTTTTTAATAACATTTTAAAGTACTTTAAAGCTTTTTAAATTGTTTTTAAAACATTTTAAAACGGTTTTAAAGCATTTTCAATTGTTGTTAAACCACTTAAACTTATTCTTAAAACATTTTAAAATGTTATTGAAACATTTTAAAATCATTTAAAATTGTTTTTAAATCAATTTAAATTATTTTTAAAGTATTTTAAATTGTTTTTAAAGCATTGTAAACTATTTTTAAAGCATTTTAAAATCATTTAAAATTTTTCTTAAAGCAATAAAAATTATTTTTGAAGTATTTTAAGTAGTTTTTAAAGCATTGTAAAGGGTCTTTAAAGCATTTTAAATTGTTTTGAAAGCATTTTAAAAGAATTTTAAAGCACTTTAAAGCTTTTTAATTGTTGTTAAAGCATTTTAAAAGAATTTAAAATTGTATTTAAAACATTTTAAAGAGTTTTTAAATTATTTTGAACTATTTTAAATTGTTTTTAAAACGTTCTAAATTGTTTCAAAAATATTTTAAATTGTTTTTAAAGCATTTTAAATTGTTTTTAAAGCGTTTAAAATTGTTTTTAAAACATTTTAAAGTACTTTAATGCTTTTTAAATTATTTATAAAACATTTTAAAACGGGATTAAAGCATTTTTAATAGTTGTTAAAGCACTAAACTTATTTTTAAATATTTTTGAAACATTTTAAAATGTTTTTGAAACATTTTAAAACAATCTAAAATTGTTCTTAAATCAATTTAAATTATTTTTAAAAATATTTTAAAATGTTTTTAAATCATTGTAAACTATTTTTAAAGCATTTTAAATTGTTTTGAAAGAATTTTAAGATAATTTTAGAGTACTTTAAAGCTTTTTAAATTTTTCTTAAAGCGTTTTAATAGAATTTAAAATTGTTTTTAAAACATTTTAAAGTGCTTTAAATTGTTTTTAAATTATTTTGAACTAATTTAAATTGTTTTTAAAACGTTCCAAATTGTTTCAAAAACATTTTAAATTGTTTTTAAAGCATTTTAAGTTGTTTTTAAAGTGTTTAAAATTGTTTTTAAAACATTTTAAAGTACTTTAAAGTGTTTAAAAGTGTTTTTAAAACATTTTAAAACGGTTTTAAAGCATTTTCAATTGTTGTTAAACCACTTAAACGTATTCTTAAAACATTTCAAAATGTTTTTGAAACATTTTAAAGTACTTTAAAGCGTTTAAAATTGTTTTTAAAACATTTTAAAGTACTTTAAAGCTTTTTAAATTGTCTATAAAACATTTTAAAACGTGATTAAAGCATTTTAAACTGTTGTTAAAGCACATAAACTTATTTTTGAAACATTTTAAAATGTTTTTGAAACATTTTGAAACAATTTAAATTTTTTCTTAAATCAATTTAAATTATTTTAAAAGTATTTTAAATTGTTTTTAAAGCATTGTAAACTATTTTTAAAGCATTTTAATAGAATTTAAAATTGTTTTTAAAACATTTTAAAGTGCTTTAAATTGTTTTTAAATTATTTCGAACTAATTTAAATTCTTTTTAAAACGTTCCAATTTGTTTCAAAAACATTTTAAATTGTTTTTAAAGCATTTTAAGTTGTTTTTAAAGTGTTTAAAATTGTTTTTAAAACATTTTAAAGTACTTTAAACTGTTTTCAAAATATTTTAAACTGTTTTGAAAGCATTTAAAAAACATTTTAAAGTACTTTAAAGCTTTTTAAATTCTTTCTAAAGCGTTTTAAAAGAATTTAAAATTGTTTTTAAAACATTCTAAAGTGTTTTAAATTGTTTATAAATTATTTTGAACTATTTTAAATTGTTTTTAAAGCATTGCAAACTATTTTTAAAGCATTTTAAAATCATTTAAAATTGTTCTTAAAGCAATTTAAATTATTTTTGAAGTATTTTAAGTAGTTTTTAAATCATTGTAAACGGTTTTTAAAGCATTTTAAATTGTTTTGAAAGCATTTTAAAAGAATTTTAAAGCACTTTAAAGCTTTTTAATTGTTTTTAAAGCATTTTAAAAGAATTTAAAATTGTTTTGAAAATATTTTAAAGTGTTTTTAAATTATTTTGAACTATTTTAAATTGTTTTTAAAACGTTCTAAATTGTTTCAAAAACATTTTAAATTGTTTTTAAAGCATTTTAAATTGTTTTTAAAGTGTTTAAAATTGTTTTTAAAACATTTTAAAGTACTTTAAAGCTTTTTAAATTATTTATAAAACATTTTAAAATGGGATTAAAGCATTTTCAATAGCTGTTAAAGCACTTAAACTTATTTTTAAAACATTTTAAAATGTTTTTGAAACATTTTAAAACAATTTAAAATTGTTCTTAAATCAATTTAAATTATTTTTAAATATATTTTAAAATGTTTTTAAATCATTGTAAACTATTTTTAAAGCAATTTAAATTGTTTTGAAAGAATTTTAAGAACATTTTAGAATACTTTAGAGCTTTTTAAATTTTTGTTAAACGTTTTAATAGAATTTAAAATTGTTTTTAAAACATTTTAAAGTGCTTTAAATTGTTTTTAAATTATTTTGAACTAATCATAAATTGTTTTTAAAACATTCCAAATTGTTTCAAAAACATTTTAAATTGTTTTTAAAGCATTTTAAGTTGTTTTTAAAGTGTTTAAAATTGTTTTTAAAACATCTAAAGTACTTTAAAGTGTTTAAAGTTGTTTTTAAAACATTTTAAAACTGTTTTAAAGCATTTTCAATTGTTGTTAAACCACTCAAACTTATTTTTAAAGCATTTTAAAATGTTTTTGAAACATTTTAAAGTCATTTAAAATTGTTTTTAAATCAATTTAAATTATTTTTAAAGTATTTTAAATTGTTTTTAAAGCATTGTAAACTATTTTTAAATTATTTTTAAATCATTTAAAATTGTTCTTAAAGCAATTTAAATTACTTTTGAAGTATTTTAAATAGTTTTTAAAGCATTGTAAATGGTTTTTAAAGCATTTTCAATTGTTCTGAAAGAATTTTAAAGTACTTTAAAGCTTTTTAAATTGTTTATAAAACATTTTAAAACGGGTCTAAAGCATTTTCAATTGTGGTGAAAGCACTTAATCTTATTTTTAAAACATTTTAAAATCATTTAAAATTGTTCTTAAATCAATTTAAATTATTTTTAAAGTATTTTAAATTGTTCTTAAAGCATTGCAAACTATTTCTAAAGAATTTTAAAATCATTTTAAATTGTTTTGAAAGTGTTTTAAATTGTTTTGAAAGTTTTTTAAATTGTTTTGAAAGCATTTTAAAAACATTTTAAAGTACTTTAAAGATTTTTAAATTGTTGTTAAAGCATTTTAAAAGAATTTAAAATTATTTTTAAAACATTTTAAAGTGTTTTAAATTGTTTTTAAATTATTTTGAACTATTTTAAAGTGTTTTAAAACCGTTTAAATCGTTTTGAAAGCATTTTAAATTGTTTTGAAAGCATTTTAAAAACATTTTAAAGTACTTTAAAGCTCTTTAAATTGTTTTTAAAACATTTTAAAACGGTTTTAAAGCATTTTCAATTGTTGTTAAAGCACTTAAACCTATTTTTAAAACATTTTAAAATGTTTTTGAAACATTTTAAAATCGTTTAAAATTGTTCTCAAATCAATTTAAATTATTTTTAAACTATTTTATATTGTTTCTAAAGCATTGTAAACTATTTTTAAAGCATTTTAAAATAATTTAAAATTGTTCCTAAAGCAATTTAAATTATTTTTGAAGTAATTTAAATAGTTTTTAAAGCATTGTAAATGGTTTTTAAAGCATTTTAAATTGTTTTGAAAGCATTTTAAAAACATTTTAAAGTACTTTAAAGCTTTTTAAATTGTTCTTAAAGCATTTTAAAAGAATTTAAAGTTGTTTTTAAAATATTTTAAAGTGTTTTTAAATTATTTTGAACTATTTTAAATTGTTTTTAGAACGTTCTAAATCACTTCAAAAACATTTCAAATTGTTTTTAAAGCATTTTAAATTGTTTTTAAAGCATTTAAAATTGTTTTTAAAACATTTTAAAGTACTTTAAAGCTTTTTAAATTGTTTATAAAAGATTTTAAAACAGTTTTCAAGCATTTTCAATTGTTGTTAAAGCACTTACACCTATTTTTAAAACATTTTAAAATGTTTTTGAAACATTTTAAAATGATTCAAAATTGTTCTTAAATCAATTTAAATTATTTTTGAAGTATTTTAAATTGTTTTTAAAGCATTGTAAACTATTTTTAAAGCATTTTAAAATCATTTTAAATTGTTTTGCAAGCATTTTAAAAACATTTTAGAGTACTTTAAAGCTTCTTAAATTGTTGTTAAAACATTTTAAAAGAATTTATAATTGTTTTTAAAACATTTCACAGTGTTTTAAATTGTTTTTAAATTATTTCGAATTATTTTAAATTGTTTTTAAAACGTTCTAAATTGTTTCAAAAACATTTTAAATTGTTTCAGAAACATTTTAAATCATTTTTAAAGCATTTTAAATTGTTTTTAAAGCGTTTAAAAATGTTTTTAAAACATTTTAAAGTACTTTAAAGTGTTTTAAATTGTTTTTAAAACATTCTAAAATGGTTTTAAAGCATTTTCAATTGTTGTTAAAGAAAGTAAGCTTATTTTAAAAACAATTTAAATTATTTTAAATAGTTTTTAAAGCATCGTAAACTGTTTTTAAAGCATTTTAAATTGTTTTGAGATAATTTTAAAAACATTATAAAGTACTTTAAAGCTTTTTAAATTGTTGTTAAAGCATTTTGAAAAAATTTAAAATTGTTTTTAAAACATTTTAAAGTGTTTTTAAATTATTTTGAACTATTTAAATTTTTTTTTTAAATGTTCTAAGTTGTTTCAAAAACATTTTAAGTTGCTTTTGAAGCATTTTAAATTGTTTTTAAAGCATTTTAAATTGTTTTAAAAACATTTTAAAGTACTTTAAAGCTTTTTAAATTGTTTTTAAAACATTTTAAAACGGTTTTAAAGCATTTTCAATTGTTGTTAAAGCACTTAAACATATTTTTGAAACATTTTAAAATCATTTAAAATTGTTCTTAAATCAATTTAAATTATTTTTAAAGTATTTTATATTGTTTCTAAAGCATTGTAAACTATTTTTAAAGCATTTTAAAATCATTTAAAATTGTTCTTAAAGCAATTTAAATTATTTTTGATGTATTTTAAATAGTTTTTAAAGCATTGTAAACGGTTTTTAAAGCATTTTAAACTGTTTTGAAAGCATTTTAAAAACATTTTAAAGTACTTTAAAGCTTTTTAAATTGTTTCTAAAGCATTTTAAAAGAATTTAAAATTGTTTTTAAAACATTCTAAAGTGTTTTAAATTGTTTATAAATTATTTTGAACTATTTTAAATTGTTTTTAAAACGTTCTAAATTGTTTCAAAAACATTTTAAATTGTTTTTAAAGCATTTTAAGTTGTTTTCAAAGTGTTAATTTTTTTTTTCTAATATCATTTAAAAGTACTTTAAAGCATTTTAAAACATTTTAAAACGGTTTTAAAGCATTTTCAATTGTTGTTAAACCACTTAAACTTATTCTTAAAACATTTAAAAATGTTTTTGAAACATTTTAAAATCATTTAAAGTTGTTTTTAAATCAATTTAAATTATTTTTAAAGTATTTTAAATTGTTTTTAAAGCATTGTAAACTATTTTTAAAGCATTTTAAAATCATTTAAAAATGTTCTGAAAGCAATTTAAATTATTTTTGAAGTATTTTAAATAGTTTTTAAAGCATTGTAAATGGTTTTTAAAGCATTTTAAATTGTTTTGAAAGCATTTTAAAAGCATTTTAAAGCACTTTAAAGCTTTTTAATTGTTGTTAAAGCATTTTAAAAGAATTTAAAATTGTTTTTAAAAAATTTTAAAGTGTTTTTAAATTATTTTGAACTATTTTAAATTGTTCTTAAAACGTTCTAAATTGTTTCAAAAACATTCTAAGTTGTTTTTAGAGAATTTTAAATTATTTTTAAAGCGTTTAAAATTGTTTTTAAAACATTTTAAAGTACTTTAAAGCTTTTTAAATTGTCTATAAAACATTTTAAAACGTGATTAAAGCATTTTAAACTGTTGTTAAAGCACATAAACTTATTTTTGAAACATTTTGAAACAATTTAAATTTTTTCTTAAATCAATTTAAATTATTTTAAAAGTATTTTAAATTGTTTTTAAAGCATTGTAAACTATTTTTAAAGCATTTTAATAGAATTTAAAATTGTTTTTAAAACATTTTAAAGTGCTTTAAATTGTTTTTAAATTATTTCGAACTAATTTAAATTCTTTTTAAAACGTTCCAATTTGTTTCAAAAACATTTTAAATTGTTTTTAAAGCATTTTAAGTTGTTTTTAAAGTGTTTAAAATTGTTTTTAAAACATTTTAAAGTACTTTAAACTGTTTTCAAAGTATTTTAAACTGTTTTGAAAGCATTTAAAAAACATTTTAAAGTACTTTAAAGCTTTTTAAATTCTTTCTAAAGCGTTTTAAAAGAATTTAAAATTGTTTTTAAAACATTCTAAAGTGTTTTAAATTGTTTATAAATTATTTTGAACTATTTTAAATTGTTTTTAAAACTTTCTAAATTGTTTCAAAAACATTTTAAATTGTTTTTAAAACATTTTAAGTTGTTTTCAAAGTGTTTAATTTATTTATTTTTATAACATTTTAAAGTACTTGGTTTTTAAATTGTTTGTAAAACATTTTAAAACGGTTTTAAAGCATTTTAAATTGTTGTTAAACCACTTTTTTTTTTTCTAGTTAAGACTAACCTAAGCACCCATGGGGGATTTGAACTGGTGACCTATCGCAAGGAGTGCCTTAACAGCGCACCCATTCACCATCAATCCAAAGCCCCATGGGCATCATACAAAAAGGTAGTGGGCTTGGCCCGGGTTAGACTAACTACTCGCACGACGAGCTACGACCTTGTTCGGGATCGAACACAAGACCGGTCCGTCATGACGAGGCCGACTTTACCACTACGCCGCCTCCACGACCTTGTTAAACCACTTAAACTTATTCTTAAAACATTTTAAAATGTTTTTGAAACATTTTAAAATCATTTAAAATTGTTTTTAAATCAATTTAAATTATTTTTAAAGCATTTTAAATTGTTTTTAAAGAATTGTAAACTATTTTTAAAGCATTTTAAAATCATTTAAAATTGTTCTTAAAGCAATTTAAATTATTTTTGAAGTATTTTAAGTAGCTTTTAAAGCATTGTAAATGGTTTTTAAAGCATTTTAAATTGTTTTGAAAACATTTTAAAAGCACTTTAAAGCTTTTTAATTGTTGTTAAAGCATTTTAAAAGATTTTAAAATTGTTTTTAAAACATTTTAAAGTGTTTTTAAATTATTTTGAACTATTTTAAATTGTTTTTAAAACGTTCTAAATTGCTTCAAAATTATTTCAAATTGTTTTTAAAACATTTTAAATTGTTTTTAAAGCGTTTGAAATTGTTTTAAAAACATTTTAAAGTACTTTAAAGCTTTTTAAATTGTTTTTAAAACATTTTAAAACGGTTTTAAAGCACTTTCAATTGTTGTTAAAGCACTTACACTTATTTTTAAAACATTTTAAAATGTTTTTGAAACATTTTAAAATGATTTAAAACTGTTCTTAAATCAATTTAAATTATTTTTGAAGTATTTTAAATTGTTTTTAAAGCATTGTAAACTATTTTTAAAGTATTTCAAAATCATTTTAAATTGTTTTGAAGGCATTTTAAAAACATTTTAGAGTACTTTAAAGCTTCTTAAATTGTTGTTAAAACATTTTAAAAGAATTATAATTGTTTTTAAAACATTTTACAGTGTTTTAAATTGTTTTTAAATTATTTCGAACTATTTTAAATTGTTTTTAAAACATTCTAAATTGTTTCAAAAACATTTTAAATTCTTTCAAAAACATTTTAAATTGTCTTTAAGGCATTTTAAATTGATTTTAAAGCGTTTAAAATTGTTTTTAAAACATTTTAAAGTACTTTAAAGCTTTTTAAATTGTTTTTAAAACATTTTAAAATGGTTTTAAAGCATTTTCAATTGTTGTTAAAGCACTTAAACCTATTTCAAAAACATTTAAAAATGTTTTTGAAACATTTTAAAATCATTTAAAAATGTTATTAAATCAATTTAAATTATTTTTAAAGTATTTTAAATTGTTTTTAAAGCATTGTAAACTATTTTTAAAGAATTTCAAAATCATTTAAAATTGTTCTTAAAGCAATTTAAATGATTTTTGAATTATTTTAAATAGTTTTTAAAGCATCGTAAACTTTTTTTAAAGCATTTTAAATTGTTTTGAAATAATTTTAAAAACATTTTAAAGTACTTCAAAGCTTTTTAAATTGTTTTTAAAACATTTTAAAACGGTTTTAAAGCATTTTCAATTGTTGTTAAAGCACTTAAACTTATTTTTGAAACATTTTAAAATGTTTTTGAAACATTTTAAAATCATTTAAAATTGTTCTTAAATCAATTTAAATTATTTTTAAAGTATTTTATATTGTTTCAAAAGCATTGTAAACTATTTTTAAAGCATTTTAAAATCATTTAAAATTGTTCTTAAAGCAATTTAAATTATTTTTGATGTATTTTAAACAGTTTTTAAGCATTGTAAACGGTTTTTAAATCATTTTAAACTGTTTTGAAAGCATTTTAAAAACATTTTAAAGTACTTTAAAGCTTTTTAAATTGTTTCTAAATCGTTTTAAAAGAATTTAAAATTGTTTTTAAAACATTCTAAAGTGTTTTAAATTGTTTATAAATTATTTTGAACTATTTTAAATTGTTTTTAAAACGTTCTAAATTGCTTCAAAAACATTTTAAATTGTTTTTAAAGCATTTTAAGTTGTTTTCAAAGTGTTTAATTTTTTCTTTTTATAACATTTTAAAGTACTTTAAAGCTTTTTAAATTGTTTTTAAAACATTTTAAAATGGTTTTAAAGAATTTTCAATTGTTGTTAAACCACTTAAACTTACTCTTAAAACATTTTAAAATTTTTTGAAACATTTTAAAATCATTCAAAATTGTTTTTAAATCAATTTCAAGTATTTTTAAAGTATTTTAAATTGTTTTTAAAGCATTGTAAACTATTTTTAAAGCATTTTAAAATCATTTAAAATTGTTCTTAAAGCAATTTAAATTATTTTTGAAGTATTTTAAATAGTTTTTAAAGCATTGTAAATGGTTTTTAGAGCATTTTAAATTGTTTTGAAAGCATTTTAGAAGCATTTTAAAGCACTTTAAAGCTTTTTAATTGTTGTTAAAGCATTTTAAAAGAATTTAAAATTGTTTTTAAAACATTTTAAAGTGTTTTTAAATTATTTTGAACTATTTTAAATTGTTTTTAAAATGTTCTAAATTGTTTCAAAAACATTTTAAATTGTGTTTAAAGCATTTTAAATTGTTTTTAAAGCGTTTAAAATTGTTTTTAAAACATTTTAAAGTACTTTAAAGCTTTTTAAATTGTTTATAAAACATTTTAAACCCGCTTAAATTGTTTATAAAACATTTTAAAATGGGTTTAAAGTATTTTCAATTGTTGTTAATGCACTTAAACTTATTTTTAAAACATTTTAAAATGTTTTTCAAACATTTTAAAACATTTTAAATAATTTAAAATTGTTCTTAAATCCATTTAAATTATTTTTAAAGTATTTTAAATTGTTTTTAAAGCATTGTAAACTATTTTTAAAGCATTTTAAATTGTTTTGAAAGAATTTTAAAAACATTTTAGAGTACTTTAAAGCTTTTTAAATTGTTGTTAAAGCGTTTTAGTAGAATTTAAAATTGTTTTTAAAACATTTTAAAGTGTTTTAAATTGTTTTTAAATTATTTTGAACTAATTTAAATTGTTTTTAAAACGTTCCAAATTGTTTCAAAAACATTTTAAATTGTTTTTAAAGCATTTTAAGTTGTTTTTAAAGTGTTTAAAATTGTTTTTAAAACATTTTAAAGTACTTTAAAGCTTTTTAAATTGTTTTTAAAACATTTTAAAACGGTTTTAAAGCATTTTCAATTGTTGTTAAACCACTCAAACTTATTTTTAAAACATTTTAAAATGTTTTTGAAACATTTTAAAATCATTTTTTTTTCTCGGTAAAACTATTCTATTATTTACATTAACAGAGAACAATTACAACATTACTTGACAAAAAGAACCAGCTGCGTGGAGGTAATGGCAGCATGGAACAACAGAGTTCGCAGTCTGAGAGGATGAACCAAACCATTAGGCTATCCCACGCAGGGGTGCCAGAGGAGCCAAAAAACCAATCCCGCGCAGGGGAGCCAAAATAATTCCCCAACCACATAGAAAAAGTCCTAGAACCTAGACACAGACAATTACTCAACAGCATTGACACAGACAATTACACAACAACTTTGACACAATTACATAGCCAAGAGCATCAGAAGTGACCAAAAGCCCCCACTATCAGGCCGCAAAACCTGGAGAGAAGCCGCAGTTAGTCTTCAGGGGCCTCCTCCACAATCCTGCACCACCCATAATCCGCCAAATCCTGAGCTTGGACCTCCTCCATAGCAGTCGGGACAGGCTCCATCTTGACATCCTCGTTCTAGCTGGTCAGCATCTCCCTACCACTCACGGAGCCAATAGTTGGCCTTTCCGTTACATTCACGGGGTCTGTAGAGGGTATCTCCATGGCTCTTGTGGATCCAGCAATTGGCATTGTCTCCCGTTGAGTGCTGGATTCGCCCTCATCTTGGGCCTCCTCAATGAAAAGCACCGAAACATGGGCGCTGATCCGGGGATGGTTTAGAGAACTGTTGAAAGTGAATATTACTAAGCCAAAGGAGGGCGAGGAAGAGGACCCAGGATCGCTGGCATCTAGAAATTGGCTGGGCTGAAGGAAGCTTGCTCCTTCAGTGCGGGGGCAATGGTAATGGCGGTGATGGGAAGTGTCTTCGGCGATTGAAGGGCGCGAGGACCCACCTCGAGAGGTGCCTTGACGGCTGAGCATTCGTTGTCGAGGCTGGGGCATGATTGCAGGGCCGAACAGAGCATCTTTGCCTAAAGCCAAATTGGAACTCAAAGTAGACTTGGAGCCCAAAACAACCAAGGGGAGACCAGACACAGGCGGGGGAATAGACCAAACAAACGGGCAAGGGACTTGCAAGTAGGCAGAGAGGCAAATGCTAGGAGCGACCAGCAGCGCAAAAGGTGGCAGAAAAAACTCGAACAGAGCCTAAATCAGCGTTGTGAATCCAATGCTTCAACCATATATAATGCATCCATCTTTGCCTCAAGGTACTCCCGCCATTACTGTGGCATTCATGGGAGCTGAGGAGCCGAGCCCAGCTTCGCGTGCAGGGGTGAACGGAGCATTAATGCTCCTCTACTACCTGCATTTATTCCAGATGCCGCACCTCTGAGAATGCCCCTTCCCCCATGTGAATACAAAACTTCTGTGCATGGCGGGCAGGTGGCCTTCGATGGTCGCCCGTCCCATCTCCTTGATTACAGCCTCAAGCACCCGCATCCGGGGGGACGGTGTCAATTTGGACCAGTCGATTGCATTCCTGTGCCTAATCATGATTCGATATGATGTCTAGAGTCCCTGTGAGTAGATCATTCTCATTTTCCACACCCAAATTGGCCATAAGGTCAGCCACCTTGTTGCCTTCCCTCTTTATGTGATTGAAGGTGATGGCCCTATTACTAAGAAGCGCTTGTTCTATGGCTTCCAGTCTTGCTTCAAGCCTCCAAATAGTGGCTATTTTCCTTACATGAGATCCATTTAGGAGATGCCTGGCCATGTTAATTAGGATCTGGGAATATCCTTCCACCTCCTGGGGATGGAAGTTGTGTTTCCACGAAAGAAGGAGACCTTGCCATAGACCCTCTAACTCAGCCGAGTTATTGGTGTCCCACCCAATGTTTCCATAGTAGATCAGAAGAGGCGAACCTACATGATTTCTAAACATTCCGCCAAAGCCTGCTGTTCCAGGATTGCCCTTTGAGGCTCCATCAAAGTTAAGCTTGAAGGTGTGCTTTGGAGGGGCCGTCCAGGAGACCTTTTTTATGTTGCTGATTTTAGGGAGGGGTTTGTTGTGAAATTCTTGAGTGAGTTTCATATTCCAGTTCTCCCAGATGGCTTTCTCACTGTCTTGAGTCAGTAGGTCCTCCTTAGTCCATGAGCGAAGCATTAGCGTCTCTTTGAGATTCACACAGAGCGTGCTCCATATACTTTCTAATGAGGAACATTGATATTTGAATATGCGCTTGTTCCTTTCTTTCCATATGATCCATAAGAGGAGCCCGGGGATTATTTTCCATAAATGGTTGAGAATTTCACTTTTATATGGATTCTTTTGCCAATGCCACAAAGAGTTTGTGATATCGTCCGCAAGTCTGCATCTTCTTTGACATCTGAAGCTTGCCTTCTCCCACAATTGATTGGCTAAGGGGCAAGAGTCCAAGAGGTGTTAGAGTGTTTCCTCCTGGGATTTACAATTAACACAGATAGAGGGGCCATGATAGTTTCTTCGTCTAAGTTTATCCCAGGTGAGGATTCTCTGATGTCCGACCAACCAGAGGAAGAAGGAGACTTTAGGCCAAGAACCTAACCCCCATATTTCGCTCCAAATTGGATCAGGGGCGTAGAGTCAGTGCACATAATTTTTTAGGCCTCAGAAGTGGTAAATGCGCCTTTAGGCTGGTAACCCCATCGAAGAATGTCCCTGCCTTCGGAGTATCTAATGCTCCTTTTGCGTAGCTCCCTTTCCAGATCCTCAATGAATAGGTGTTCCTCATTTCTGATGAGCTGGTCACCTTGTTTCCATTTCCTGAAGCCTTGCTCTGTCTCCTGAGTCCAATACTGCCAAATCTTTTCCTGTTGCTATTCCTCTCCAATGTAGTTTGGAAGCGGATTTAGAATGCGGCTAAGCTGTGGTAATTGGTTCTAGGCATCCGTCCAGAATCATGTTGTTATTCCATTTCTTACTTCCCAAAAACTGTGCTGCTGAATCAACTGGAAGTGTTGTTTGGCCGCATTCCATAATAGTGAGCCTTTGACATTGGGAGTAAACCTGATGAGCTCCTCCTGAGGTCTGTGATTGGCGTATTTGGTAGTCCAAATGGCTACCAAGGGTTTTTCTGGGGTAGAGAGCCATTGCCACCAAATTTTGGCGCTCATGATAGCATTGCTGTGAATGGGATCCCTCAGGCCAATGCCCCCTTTTTCCTTGGGCATACAAACAGTGGTCCATTTTACCAGGGCCCATTTGTGGTTTGTAGCTGAATTTCCCCAGAGGAAGCCACGCTGTAGATCCTGAATTCTTTTTAAAACCAATTTAGGCACCGCTAGGATTGAGAATAAGTAAAGCGGCATTGCCTGTAGTACTGCTTTTATGAGCACTACACGACTGGAAATGTTCAGTGTTCCGTGCATCCAAAGGTTGAGGCGGGATTCAAGCTTCTCGATGAGAATGCGCCAGGAGGAGTGCTTGATGGACGAAGCAATAAGGGGGGCTCCAAGGTATTTGGAAGGAAGAGTGGCAATGGGGAACCCCAATATTCGGGCTACAACATTCTTAACAACAGGTGGGGTGTGAAAGAAAAAGATCTGCGACTTGGTATTATTGATGCTGGTTCCTGAGGCCTCGAAGAAGTCATTGAGCAGGGCTTTGAAGTGGGAAGCTTCCTGGACTGATGGGTAGCCAAAGAGCATGTTGTCATCAACAAACTGCTGATGAGTTATAGATGGGGATTAGTGAATGGAGAGACCTTTAAGTTGTTGGGAGAGGAGGGCTTGTTTGATGTGACGTCCCAGGCCTTCGCCATTAATACAAAGAGGAAGGGGGAAAGAGGATCACCCTGCCTGATTCCTCGAGAGGGACTGAAGGGTCAAGATGGGATCCCGTTCACAAGAATGGAAAAGAAGGATGAGGAGATAAGACTCATGATCCAACGAATCCACATAGGAGAGAATCCAAATGCAATTAACATTTTCTGAATGTAAGTCCAGCTTAGCTTATCAAAGGCCTTAGAAAGATCAAGCTTTAGAATCATACCTGCCTGATTGGAATGCTTGAGGGAGTGTATAATCTCATGCGAGAGGATAATGCCGTCCATGATTTGTCTCCCTTCCACATAACCAGATTGTTCCAGTGAGATGAGCAATGGCAAGAGGGGCTTTAACCTGTTGGCGATAACTTTAGACATTAGTTTGTATATGACGTTGCAGAGAGAAATCGGTCAGAATTTGTCCGGGGTGATGGATTCCTCCTATTTTGGTATAAGTGCAATGAAAGTTGAGTTGAGAGAAGGTAGCAGCCAATGAAGAGCTCTCTATTCCTCCACCACTTTCCAGACCTCAATTTTTATCAGCTCCCAGAAGGTGTGAAAGAAAGTTGTGGTGAAGCCATCCAGGCCAGGGGCTTTGCCCTCCTTGAGTTGGGACATGGCTGTATCCACCTCCTGAGTTAGGATAGGGCGAAGGAGAAGTTCGTTTTGTTCCTCAGTGATAAGTTTTGGCACATTTTGGGTAATTCTTTCTATTGCAGGTCGCCTATCTGCATTGGGCTCTTGATGAACTTGCTTGAAGTGATTTATGAATTCCTCCTTGATTTCTTCATGATGTTCTACCCTTGCCCCACCTTGCTTCTGAATGAAGGGGATATTGTTGTGCATTCTTCGTTGAACAGTGGTTCAGTGAAAGAATTTAGTGTTCCGTTCGCCCTCTTTCAGCCATCTGATCCTGGACTTCTGCTTCCATAAAGTTTCCTCCTGCTTTCTCCTCTCCTCCAGCTGATTGTGGATGCGATGCTCCTGCTCCAGGGTCCCCTCCATGTGACCCCCTGTGATTACTTGTTGCTAGAGATCTGCCATTTCCTTATTTAAGTCTTGTTGCGCCTTAAAGATGTTTCCAAAGGTCTCATTGTTCCAGTGCTTTAAATTGGATTTTAAATATTTAAGTTTCTGTTGGAACTGAAACATTTTGGAGCCTTCTGGCAGAATGAAGGCTTTCCAAGTGGTTCTGATGAAGTCTTTGAATGCAGGGTGGGTGAGCCAGAACTCTTCGAAGCGGAAGGGCCTCCTGGTGGTGTTTCCCGGTCTTTGCCACTGGAGGGAGATTGGCCAATTATTTGAGCCTGAATGGAGGAGAAATGCAGCAACTATGTCTCCTCCTAAGTGAACCGAGTTATCTGATATGAGAAATCTGTCAAGTTTAGAAGCGATTTGGTGCTTCCCTGCTCTTCGATTACTCCATGTGTACATACCATTACAAAATTGCAAGTCGATTAGAGAAGTGTTTTGGATGAAGTCTTTAAAGTAGGTATTTTCCTGTTCCAACCTGTTTCTTCCCCCAAGCTTTTCCTCCAGCTTGGTGATCATGTTAAAATCCCCTCCAATGATCCAAAGTGGATGCAATCTGTTGTTATTTAGAGCTTCTATTGTATTGAGAAGAGCTATTTTGTTTCCTACTTCCTACGGGAGATAAACATTGGAGAGGTTTCCATGTATATTGGTGCCTAATATGTGGAAGGTGGCCTGAATGAGGTGGTGAGAAGCATGGAAGTCGAAGAGGGTTAGCGCTTGTGTGTTCCATGCAATGGTAAGCCCTCCTAATGCTCCTGAGGCATCCACTACCACCGATTGACAACCTGGCCATGCTTTAGAAAGGATGCTTCCTAGTGTAGTGTTGTTACACTTGGTTTCTTGATGAAAGCATAGTTGCGGCTTTTCCATCTTTATCATATTTTTTAACATTCTTAGTTTCCCTGGGCTATTGAGCCCCCTTAAGTTCCATGAAATGAGCTTCATGATTCACTATTGATAGAGGGTTTGTAGTACTTTGTCAATTTTGCATACCTGCCTGAGTCCACCAGGATTTTCCATACTGCTATTGTTTGTTGGAGATCCGTTCTTCTTCCCCTCTTTTTGGAGTCTTTTGGGGGGAGGCCGCCATCCCAATGGCTTCTCGGATGGATGCCTAGCTGTTTCTACTGATAAGCCCTTGAGATGACCACTTCCAGTTTGTTGAGTTGAAGCTTTGGGATATTATCGTAATCCTTCTTTTTGCATGCTAGTTCTAGCTCTAAAATGTCTAGTCCTTCCAGATCTATACTTTCTGGTTCTTCATCCATATGTTGCACCTGACTTTTTCCTACTGTGGATATATCTAAGCTTTGGGGGGGATCTGGAGTTCCATCAAATTCCATATCATTTTCTTTCTCAGCAGGCTCCTTTTGTCTATCCTTGGGGGTAGCCTTAAGACCCTTGGAGGTTTGTGATTCAGGAGGGGAGCCCGAAGGAGGAGGCTGGGATGAGGAGGAGATGGGCATGGAGCTGGGCTTGGAGATCAGGATTTGCTCGTCGGAGGCTTGGGCTAGAATTTCAAAGCTGTTACTTGTAACAAGGCCAGAGGCAGAATCTTGCTGGGACTTTTTCCCGATCGAAGGCTTTTTGTGCGCTCATTTGCGGCTGGGTGCTTTGGCAAAGCCATCATGGGTCAAAGTGTCAGAGGGGTCAGGAGCATTGGCCTTGGCATTTAGCGAACAATCCCTGAATAAATGCCCGTGAGCATGACATTTTCAGCAGCGAAAAGGTACATGTTCGTAATCCAAGGGTTGAATCCATTCATTGTCACGATGAGAAAGACTTACCGAGTCCGGTAGGGCTTTGTCCATGCGCATGAAAACACAGATGCGGGCACAGGATGTGTATCTGCGCAGCTTCGTTTCTTCCACTGCTTTAATGTATTCCCCTAGTCCATTGCCTATGTCTTTGAGTATGCCTTCATCCCAATATTCATCTGGAAGTGAGTACATTCTGATCCAAACTGGAGCCCAGGTGAGGTCTTCCTTGTCCGAGTTAAATCTTGCTACACAATCCCTTAGATACAGTCCAATTGAGTTGAAAAAATATGGCCCTTCATCCATGATTCTGTACTTATCTTCTAGGCAAAACAAAATCGCAGTAAAGAACCCTTTCGGTCCTAGCTGCAGTGTGACGTGGCCTTTGGGTTTCCATTTAGCTGCGATCCATCCATATAGGGCTTTTTCTGTCGGACAGAACCCTATAAATTTCCCAATGAGGGCATGATCCCTCATGTATTGGATTCGTTTGTCGATCTTCTAGACGGGAAGCTCTATTCTGGGCCATTCGGCTACTATTGGTTTGCAGGTTTTCGAAGTGATCTTAGGCCCTTCCTCTGGCTTGTCCTTTCTTCCTAGATTATCGCCTATATTGTATGCCTGATTATTTGTCACGTTATTCTTGCTGTGCTGCGGGATCTCCTTGTTGATCACCTCCTCATCAACAGATCCAAAAACGATAGACCCCTCAAGCCCTGGCGGCATAGTATTTGCTTTGGGGGAGGGCAATGATGCCCCCCCTGGGGCGAGTCCATGTGCCCTGCGGTTATACCTCGTACTGCTCTATCGAAAAAAAACTGGAGGTCAGGCCCTTGATGGTTGCCTCGGCTGAGCAGTCTGCACCATCTCAGAGTATGGTCAGAACCCTAGCTGCAGAGCTCCATCCTTCCTTTCCTCTCAAACTTGTGATTTTTACCATATTAACATTTTAAAATCATTTAAAATTGTTTTTAAATCAATTTAAATTATTTAAAGTATTTTAAATTGTTTTTAAAGCATTGTAAACTATTTTTGAATCATTTTAAAATCATTTAAAATTGTTCTTAAAGCAATTTAAATTACTTTTGAAGTATTTTAAATAGTTTTTAAAGCATTGTAAACGGTTTTTAAAGCATTTTAAATTGTTTTGAAAGCATTTTAAAGTACTTTAAAGCTTTTTAAATTGTTGTTAATGCATTTTAAAAGAATTTAAAATTGTTTTTAAAACATTTTAGAGTGTTTTAAATTGTTTTTAAATTATTTTGAACTATTTTAAAGTGTTTTTAAAACATTCTAAATTGTTTCAAAAACATTTTAAATTGTTTTTAAATCATTTTAAATTGTTTTTAAAGCGTTTAAAATTGTTTTTAAAACATTTTAAAGTAACTTAAAGCTTTTTAAATTGCTTATAAAACATTTTAAAACGGGTTTAAAGCATTTTCAATTGTTGTTAAAGCACTTAATCTTATTTTTAAAACATTTTAAAATGTTTTTGAAATATTTTAAAACATTTTAAAATCATTTAAAATTGTTCTTAAATCAATTTAAATTATTTTTAAAGTATTTTAAATTGTTTTTAAAGCATTGCAAACTATTTTTAAAGAATTTTAAAATCATTTAAAATTGTTTTGAAAGAGTTTTAAATTGTTTTGAAAGCATTTTAAAAACATTTTAAAGTACTTTAAAGATTTTTAAATTGTTGTTAAAGCATTTTAAAAGAATTTAAAATTGATTTTAAAACATTTTAAAGTGTTTTAAATTGTTTTTAAATTATTTTGAACTATTTTAAAGTGTTCTTAAAACTTTCTAAATTGTTTCAAAAATGTTTAAATTGTTTTTAAAGCATTTTAAATCGTTTTGAAAGCATTTTAAATTGTTTTGAAAGCATTATAAAAACATTTTAAAGTACTTTAAAGCTCTTTAAATTGGTTTTAAAACATTTTAAAACGGTTTTAAAGCATTTTCAGTTGTTGCTAAAGCACTTAAACTTATTTTTAAAACATTTTAAAATGTTTTTAAACATTTTAAAATCATTTAAAATTGTTCTTAAATCAATTTAAATTATTTTTCAAGTATTTTATATTGTTTCTAAAGTATTGTAAACTATTTTTAAAGCATTTTAAAATTGTTCTTAAAGCAATCTAAATTATTTTTGAAGTATTTTAGATAATTTTTAAAGCATTGTAAATGGTTTTTAAAACATTTTAAATTGTTTTGAAAGCATTTTAAAACCATTTTAAAGTACTTTAAAGCTTTTTAAATTGTTGTTAAAGCATTTTAAAAGAATTTAAAATTATTTTTAAAACATTTTAAAGTGTTTTTAAATTATTTTGAACTATTTTAAATTGTTTTTAAAACGTTCTAAATTGATTCAAAATCATTTCAAATTGTTTTTAAAGCATTTTAAATTGCTTTTAAAGCGTTGAAAATATTTTTTAAAACATTTTAAAGTACTTTAAAGATATTTAAATTGTTTATAAAACATTTTAAAATCGTTTTAAAGCATTTTCAATTGTTGTTAAAGCACTTACACTTATTTTTAAAACATTTTAAAATGTTTTTGAAACATTTTAAAATGATTTAAAATTTTTCTTAAATCAATTTAAATTATTTTTGAAGTATTTTAAATTGTTTTTAAAGCATTGTAAACTATTTATAAACCATTTTAAAATCATTTTAAATTGTTTTGAAAGAATTTTAAAAACATTTTAGAGTACTTTAAAGCTTCTTAAATTGTTGTTAAAACATTTTAAAAGAATAAATAATTGTTTTTAAAACATTTTAAAATGGTTTTAAAGCATTTTGAATTGTTTTTAAAGCACTTGAACTTATTTTAAAAACATTTTAAAATGTTTTTGAAACATTTTAAAATCATTTAAAATTGTTATTAAATCAATTTAAATTATTTTTAAAGTATTTTAAATTGTTTTTAAAGAATTGTAAACTATTTTTAAAACATTTCAAAATCATTTCAAGAAATTTAAATTATTTTTGAATTATTTTAAATAGTTTTTAAAGCGTCGTTAACTGTTTTTAAAGCATTTTAAATTGTTTTTAAATAATTTTAAAAACATTTTAAAGTACTTTAAAGCTTTTTAAATTGTTGTTAAAGCATTTTGAAAGAATTTAAAATTGATTTTAAAACATTCTCAAGTGTTTTTAAATTATTTTGAACTATTTAAAATTGTTTTTAAAATGTTCTAAATTGTTTCAAAAACATTTTAAATTGCTTTTGAAGCATTTTAAATTGTTTTTAAAGCGTTTAAAATTGTTTCAAAAACATTTTAAAGTACTTTAACTAAAGTGTTTTAAATTGTTTATAAATTATTTTGAACTATTTTAAATTGTTTTTAAAACGTTCTAAATTGTTTAAAAACCATTTTAATTTTTTTTAAAGCATTTTAAGTTTTTTTTATAGTGTTTAATTTATTTATTTTTAAACATTTTAAAGTACTTTAAAACTTTTTAAATTGTTTTTAAAACATTTTAAAATGGTTTTAAAGCATTTTCAATTGTTGTTAAACCACTTAAACTTATTCGTAAAACATTTTAAAATGTTTTTGAAACATTTTAAAATAATTTAAAGTTGTTTTTAAATCAATTTAGATTATTTTTAAAGTATTTTAAATTGTTTTTACAGAATTGTAAACTATTTTTAAGGCATTTTAAAATCATTTAAAATTGTTCTTAAGGCAATTTAAATTATTTTTGAAGTATTTTAAATAGTTTTTAAAGCATTGTAAACGGTTTTTAAAGAATTTTAAATTGTTTTGAAAGCATTTTAAAAGCATTTTAAAACACTTTAAAGCTTTTTAATTGTTGTTAAAGCATTTTAAGAGAATTTAAAATTGTTTTTAAAACATTTTAAAGTGTTTTTAAATTATTTTGAACTATTTTAAATTGTTTTTAAAACGTTCTAAATTGTTTCAAAAACATTTTAAATTGTTTTTAAAGAATTTTAAATTGTTTTTAAAACGTTAAAAATTGTTTTTAAAACATTTTAAATTACTTGAAAGCTCTTTAAATTGTCTATAAAACATTTTAAAACGTGTTTAAACATTTTCAATTGCTGTTAAAGCACTTAAACTTATTTTTAAAACATTTTAAAATGTTTTTGAAACATTTTAAAACAATTTAAAATTGTTCTTAAATCAATTTAAATTATTTTAAATTGTTTTTAAAGCATTGTAAACTATTTTTAAAGCTTTTTAAATTGTTGTTAAAGTGTTTTAATAGAATTTAAAATTGTTTTTAAAACATTTTAAAGTGCTTTAAATTGTTTTTAAATTATTTTGAACTAATTTAAATTGTTTTTAAAACATTCCAAATTGTTTCAAAAACATTTTAAATTGTTTTTAAAGCATTTTAAGTTGTTTTTAAAGTGTTTAAAATTGTTTTTAAAACATTTTAAAGTACTTTAAAGCTTTTTAAATTGTTTTTAAAACATTTTAAAACAGTTTTAAAGCATTTTCAATTGTTGTTAAACCACTTAAACTTATTTTTAAAACATTTTAAAATGTTTTTGAAACATTTTAAAATAATTTAAAATTGGTTTTAAACCAATTTAAATTATTTTTAAAGTATTTTAAATTGTTTTTAAAGCATTATAAACTATTTTTAAATCATTTTAAAATCATTTAAAATTGTTCGTAAAGCAATTTAAATTACTTTTGAAGTATTTTCAATAGTTTTTAAATCATTGTAAACGGTTTTTAAAGCATTTTAAATTGTTTTGAAAGCATTTTAAAGTACTTTAAAGCTTTTTAAATCACTGTTAATGCATTTTAAAAGAATTTAAAATTGTTTTTAAAACATTTTAGAGTGTTTTAAATTGTTTTTAATTATTTTGAACTATTTTAAAGTGCTTTTAAAACATTCTAAATTGTTTCAAAAACATTTTAAATTGTTTCTAAAGCATTTTAAATTGTTTTCAAAGCATTTAAAATTGTTTTTAAAACATTTTAAAGTACTTTAAAGCTTTTTAAATTGTTTATAAAGCATTTTAAAACGGGTTTAAAGCATTTTCAATTGTGGTTAAAGCACTTAATCTTATTTTTAAAACATTTTAAAATCATTTAAAATTGTTCTTAAATCAATTTAAATTATTTTTAAAGTATTTTAAATTGTTTTTAAAGCATTGCAAACTATTTTTAAAGAATTTTAAAATCATTTTAAATTGTTTTGAAAGCGTTTTAAATTGTTTTCAAAGCATTTTAAAAACATTTTAAAGTACTTTAAAGATTTTTAAATTGTCACTAATGCATTTTAAAAGAATTTAAAATTGTTTTTAAAACATTTTAAAGTGTTTTAAATTGTTTTTAAATTATTTTGAACTATTTTAAAGTGTTTTTAAAACTTTCTAAATTGTTTCAAAAACATTTTAAATTGTTTTTAAAGCATTTTAAATTGTTTTTAAAGCGTTTAAATCATTTTGAAAGCACTTTAAATTGTTTTGAAAACATTTTAAAAACATTTTAAAGTACTTTAAAGCTGTTTAAATTGCTTTTAAAACATTTTAAAACGGTTTTAAAGCATTTTCAATTGTTGTTAAAGCACTTAAAATTATTTTTAAAACATTTTAAAATGTTTTTGAAACATTTTAAAATCATTTAAAATTGTTCTTAAATCAATTTAAATTATTTTGTAAAGTATTTTATATTGTTTCTAAAGCATTGTAAACTATTTTTAAAGCATTTAAAGCATTTTAATTTTTTTTTAAAGTACTTTAAAGCTTTTTAAATTGTTGTTAAAGCATTTTAAAAGAATTTAAATTTGTTTTTAAAACATTTTAAAGTGTTTTTAAATTATTTTGAAATATTTTAAATTGTTTTTAAAACATTCTAAATTGCTTCAAAAACATTTCAAATTGTTTTTAAAGCATTTTAAATTGTTTTTAAAGCGTTTAAAATTGTTTTTAAAACATTTTAAAGTACTTTAAAGCTTTTTAAATTGTTTATAAAACATTTTAAAATGGTTTTAAAGCATTTTCAATTGTTGTTAAAGCACTTACACTTATTTTTAAAACATTTTAAAATGTTTTTGAAACATTTTAAAATGATTTAAAATTGTTCTTAAATCAATTTAAGTTATTTTTGAAGTATTTTAAATTGTTTTTAAAGCATTGTAAACTATTTTTAAAGCATTTTAAAATCATTTTAAATTGTTTTGAAAGCATTTTAAAAACATTTTAGAGTACTTTAAAGCTTCTTAAATTGTTGTTAAAACATTTTAAAAGAATTTATAATTGTTTTTAAAACATTTTACAGTGTTTTAAATTGTTTTTAAATTATTTTGAACTATTTTAAATTGTTTTTAAAACGTTCTAAATTGTTTCAAAAACATTTTAAATTGTTTCAGAAACATTTTAAATTGTTTTTAAAGCATTTTAAATTGTTTTAAAGCATTTAAAAGTACTTTTGAAGTATTTTAAATAGTTTTTAAAGCATTGTAAACGGTTTTTAAAGCATTTTAAATTGTTTTGAAAGCATTTTAAAGTACTTTAAAGCTTTTTAAATCACTGTTAATGCATTTTAAAAGAATTTAAAATTGTTTTTAAAACATTTTAGAGTGTTTTAAATTGTTTTTAAATTATTTTGAACTATTTTAAAGTGTTTTTAAAACATTCTAAATTGTTTCAAAAACATTTTAAATTGTTTCTAAAGCATTTTAAATTGTTTTTAAAGCGTTTAAAATTGTTTTTAAAACATTTTAAAGTACTTTAAAGCTTTCTAAATTGTTTATAAAACATTTTAAAAAGGGTTTAAAGCATTTTCAATTGTGGTTAAAGCACTTAATCTTATTTTTAAAACATTTTAAAATCATTTAAAATTGTTCTTAAATCATTTTAAATTATTTTTAAAGTATTTTAAATTGTTTTTAAAGCATTGCAAACTATTTTTAAAGAATTTTAAAATCATTTTAAATTGTTTTGAAAGCATTTTAAAAATATTTTAAAGTACTTTAAAGATTTTTAAATTGTTGTTAAAGCATTTTAAAAGAATTTAATATTGTTTTTAAAACATTTTAAAGTGTTTTAAATTGTTTTTAAATTATTTTGAACTATTTTAAAGTGTTTTTAAAACTTTATAAATTGTTTCAAAAACATTTTAAATTGTTTTTAAAGCATTTTAAATTGTTTTTAAAGCGTTTAAATCGTTTTGAAAGCATTTTAAATTGTTTTGAAAGCATTTTAAAAGCATTTTAAAGTACTTTAAAGCTCTTTAAATTGTTTTTAAAACATTTTAAAACGGTTTTAAAGCATTTTCAATTGTTGTTAAAGCACTTAAACTTATTTTTAAAACATTTTAAAATGTTTTTGAAACATTTTAAAATCATTTAAAATTGTTCTTAAATCAATTTAAATTATTTTTAAAGTATTTTATATTGTTTCTAAAGCATTGTAAACTATTTTTAAATCATTTTAAAATCTTTTAAAATTGTTCTTAAAGCCATTTAAATTATTTTTCAAGTATTTTAAATAGTTTTTAAAGCATGGTAAATGGTTTTTAAAGCATTTTAAATTGTTTTGAAAGCATTTTAAAAACATTTTAAAGTACTTTAAAGCTTTTTAAATTGTTTTTAAAGCATTTTGAAAGAATTTAAAATTGTTTTCAAAACCTTTTAAAGTGTTTTTAAATTATTTTGAACTATTTAAAATTGTTTCTAAAATGTTCAAGTTGTTTCAAAAACATTTTAATTTGCTTTTGAATCATTTTAAATTGTTTTAAAGCATTTAAAATTGTTTTAAAAACATTTTAAAGTACTTCAAAGCTTTTTAAATTGTTTTTAAAACATTTTAAAACGGTTGTAAAGCATTTCCAATTGTTGTTAAAGCACTTAAACTTATTTTTGAAACATTTTAAAATCATTTAAAATTGTTCTTATATCAATTTAAATTATTTTTGAAGTATTTTATATTGTTTCTAAAGCATTGTAAACTATTTTGAAAGCATTTTAAAATCATTTAAAATTGTTCTTAAAGCAATTTAAATTATTTTTGATGTATTTTAAACAGTTTTTAAAGCATTGTAAATTGTTTTTAAAGCATTTTAAACTGTTTTGAAAGCACTTTAAAAACATTTTAAAGTACTTTAAAGCTTTTTAAATTGTTTCTAATGCGTTTTAAAAGAATTAAAAATTGTTTTTAAAACATTCTAAAGTGTTTTAAATTGTTTTGAACTATTTTAAATTGTTTTTAAAATGTTCTAAATTGTTTCAAAAACATTTTAAATTGATTTTAAAGCATTTTAAGTTGTTTTCAAAGTGTTTAATTTATTTTTTTTTATAATATTTTAAAGTACTTTAAAGCTTCTTAAATTGTTTTTAAAACATTTTAAAATGGTTTTAAAACATTTTCAATTGTTGTTAAACGACTTAAACTTATTCTTAAAACATTTTAAAATGTTTTTGAAACATTTTAAAATCATTTAAAATTGTTTTTAAATCAATTTAAATTATTTTTAAAGTATTTTAAATTGTTTTTAAAGCATTGTAAACTATTTTTAAAGAATCTTAAAATCATTTAAAATTGTTCTTAAGGCAATTTAAATTATTTTTGAAGTATTTTAAGTAGTTTTTAAAGCATTGTAAATGGTTTTTAAAGCATTTTAAATTGTTTTGAAAGCATTTTAAAAGCACTCTAAAGCTTTTTAATTGTTGTTAAAGCATTTTAAAAGAATTTAAAATTGTTTTTAAAACATTTTAAAGTGTTTTTAAATTATTTTAAACTATTTTAAATTGTTTTTAAAACATTATTTTTTGTTTCAAAAACATTTTTAACTGTTTTCAAAGCATTTTAAATTATTTTTAAAGCGTTTAAAATTGTTTTTAAAACATTTTAAAGTACTTTAAATCTTTTTAAATTGTTTATAAAACATTTTAAAACGGGTTTAAAGCATTTTCAATTGTTGTTAAAGCACTTAAACTTATTTTTAAAACATTTTAATTTTTTTTTTGAAACATTTTCAAACAATTTAAAATTGTTCTTAAATCAATTTAAATTATTTTTAAAGTATTTTAAATTGTTTTTAAAGAATTGTAAACTATTTTTAAAGCATTTTAAATTGTTTTGAAAGAATTTTGAGAACATTTTAGAGTACTTTAAAGCTTTTTAAATTGTTGTTAAAGCGTTTTAATAGAATTTAAAATTGTTTTTATAACATTTTAAAGTGCTTTAAATTGTTTTTAAATTAATTTGAACTAATTTAAATTGTTTTTAAAATGTTCCAAATTGTTCAAAAAACATTTTAAATTGTTTTTAAAGCATTTTAAGTTGTTTTTAAAGTGTTTAAAATTATTTTTAAAACATTTTAAAGTACTTTAAAGCTTTTTAAATTGTTTTTAAAACATTTTTAAACATTTTTAAAGCATTTTCAATTGTTGTTAAACCACTCAAACTTATTTTTAAATTATTTTAAAATGTTTTTGAAACATTTTAAAATCATTTAAAATTGTTTTTAAATCAATTTAAATTATTTTTAAATTATTTTAAATTGTTTTTAAAGCATTGTAAACTATTTTTAAATCATTTTTAAATCATTTGAAATTGTTCTTAGAGCAATTTAAATTACTTTTGAAGTATTTTAAATAGTTTTTAAAGCATTGTAAACGGTTTTTAAAGCATTTTAAATTGTTTTGAAAGAATATTAAAGTACTTTAAAGCTTTTTAAATTGTTGTTAATGCATTTTAAAATAATTTAAAATTGTTTTTAAAACATTTTAGAGTGTTTTAAATTATTTTTAAATTATTTTGAACTATTTTAAAGTGTTTTTAAAACATTCTAAATTGTTTCAAAAAAAATTTAAATTGTTTTTAAAGCATTTTAAATTATTTTTAAAGCGTTTAAAATCGTTTTTAAAACATTTTAAAGTACTTTAAAGCTTTTTAAATTGTTTATAAAACATTTCAAAATGGGTTTAAAGCATTTTCAATTGTGGTTAAAACACTTAATCTTATTTTTAAAACATTTTAAAATCATTTAAAATTGTTCTTAAATCAATTTAAATTATTTTAAATTGTTTTTAAAGCGTTGCAAACTATTTTTAAAGAATTTTAAAATCATTTTAAATTGTTTTGAAAGCGTTTTAAATTGTTTTGAAAGCATTTTAAAAACGTTTTAAATTACTTTAAAGATTTTTAAATTGTTGTTAAAGCATTTTAAAAGAATTTAAAATTGTTTTTCAAACATTTTAAAGTGTTTTAAATTGATTTTAAATTATTTTGAACTATTTTAAAGTGTTTTTAAAACTTTCTAAATTGTTTCAAAAACATTTTAAATTGTTTTTAAAGCATTTTAAATTGTTTTTAAAGCGTTTAAATTGTTTTGAAAGCATTTTAAACTGTTTTGAAAGCATTTTAAAACCATTTTAGAGTACTTTAAAGCTCTCGAAATTGTTTTTAAAACATTTTAAAACAGTTTTAAAGCATTTTCAATTGTTGTTAAACCACTCAGACTTATTTTTAAAACATTTTAAAATGTTTTTGAAATGTTTTAAAACCATTTAAAATTATTTTTAAATCAATTTAAATTATTTTTAAAGTATTTTAAATTGTTTTTAAAGCACTATAAACTATTTTTAAATCATTTTTATATCATTTAAAATTGTTCTTAAAGAAATTTAGATTACTTTTGAAGTATTTTAAATAGTTTTTAAAGCATTGTAAATGGTTTTTAAAGCATTTTAAATTGTTTTGAAAGCATTTTAAAAACATTTTAAAGTACTTTAAAGATTTTTAAATTGTTGTTAAAGCATTTTAAAAGAATTTAAAACTGTTTTTAAAACATTCTAAATTGCTTCAAAAACATTTCAAATTGTTTTTAAAGCATTATAAATTGTTTCTAAAGCGTTTAAAATTGTTTTTAAAACATTTTAAAGTATTTCAAAGCTTTTTAAATTGTTTATAAAACATTTTAAAACGGTTTTAGAGCATTTTCAATTGTTGTTAAAGCACTTACACTTATTTTTAAAACATTTTAAAACGTTTTTGAAACATTTTAAAATGACTTAAAATTGTTCTTAAATCAATTTAAATTATTTTTGAAGTATTTTAAATTGTTTTTAAAGCATTGTAAACTATTTTTAAAGCATTTTAAAATCATTTTAAATTGTTTTGAAAGCATTTTAAAAACATTTTAGAGTACTTTAAAGCTTCTTAAATTGTTGTTAAAACATTTTAAAAGAATTTATAATTGTTTTTAAAACATTTTAGAGTGTTTTAACTTGTTTTTAAATTATTTTGAACTATTTTGAATTGTTTTTAAAACGTTCTAAATTGTTTCAAAAACATTTTAAATTGTTTCAGAAACATTTTAAATTGTCTTCAAGGCATTTTAAATTGTTTTCAAAGCGTTTAAAATTGTTTTTAAAACATTTTAAAGTACTTTAAAGCTTTTTAAATTATTTTTAAAACATTTTAAAATGGTTTTAAAACATTTTCAATTGTTGTTAAAGCACTTAAACTTATTTTAAAAACATTTTAAAATCATTTAAAATTGTTATTAAATCAATTTAAATTATTTTTAAAGCATTTTAAATTGTTTTTAAAGCATTGTAAACTATTTTTAAAGCATTTCAATATCATTTAAAATTGTTCTTGAAGGAATTTAAATGATTTTTGAATTATTTTAAATAGCTTTTAAAGCAATGTAAACTGTTTTTAAAGCATTTTAAATTATTTTGAAATAATTGTAAAACATTTTAAAGTACTTTAAAGCTTTTTAAATTGTTGTTAAAGCATTTTGAAAGAATTTAAAATTATTTTTAAAACAGTTTAAAGTGTTTTTAAATTATTTTGAACTGTTTAAAATTGTTTTTAAAATGTTCTAAGTTGTTTCAAAAACATCTTAAATTGCTTTTGGAGTATTTTAAATTGTTTTTAAAGCGTTTAAAATTGTTTTAAAAACATTTTAAAGTATTTTAAAGCTTTTTAAATTGTTTTTAAAACATTTTAAAACGGTTTTAAAGCATTTTCAATTGTTGTTAAAGCACTTAAACTTATTTTTGAAACATTTTAAAATGTTTTTGAAACATTTTAAAATCATTTAAAATTGTTCTTAAATCAATTTAAATTATTTTTAAAGTATTTTATATTGTTTCTAAAGCATTGTAAACTATTTTAAAGCATTTTAAAATCATTTAAAATTGTTCTTAAAGCAATTTAAATTATTTTTGATGTATTTTAAACAGTTTTTAAAGCATTGTAAACGGTTTTTAAAGCATTTTAAACTGTTTTGAAAGCATTTTAAAAACATTTTAAAGTACTTTAAAGCTTTTTAAATTGTTTCTAAAGCGTTTTAAAAGAATTTAAAATTGTTTTTAAAACATTCTAAAGTGTTTTAAATTGTTTATAAATTATTTTGAACTATTTTAAATTGTTTTTAAAACATTCTAAATTGTTTCAAAAACATTTTGAATTGTTTTTAAAGCATTTTAAGTTGTTTTCAAAGTGTTTAAATTTTTTTTATAACATTTTAAAGTACTTTAAAGCTTTTTAAATTGTTTTTAAAACATTTTAAAACGGTTTTAAAGCATTTTCAATTGTTGTTAAACCACTTAAACTTATTCTTAAAACATTTTAAAATGTTTTTGAAACATTTTAAAATCATTTAAAATTGTTTTTAAATCAATTTAAAGTATTTTTAAAGTATTTTAAATTGTTTTTAAAGCGTTTAAAATTGTTTTTAAAACATTTTAAAGTACTTTAAAGTTTTTTAAATTGTTTATAAAACATTTTGAAACGGGTTTAAAGCATTTTCAATTGTTGTTAAAGCACTTAAACTTATTTTTAAAACATTTTAAAATGTTTTTGAAACATTTTGAAATAATTTAAAATTGTTCTTAAATAAATTTAAATTATTTTTATAGTATTTTAAATTGTTTTTAAAGTATTGTAAACTATTTTTAAAGCATTTTAAATTGTTTTGAAAGAATTTTAAAAACATTTTAGAGTACTTTAAAGCTTTTTAAATTGTTGTTAAAGCATTTTAGTAGAATTTAAAATTGTTTTTAAAACATTTTAAATTGTTTTTAAATTATTTTGAACTAATTTAAATTGTTTTCTCAGTAAAACTATTCTATTATTTACATTAACAGAGAACAATTACAACATTACTTGACAAAAAGAACCAGCTGCTTGGAGGTAATGGCAACATGGAACAGCAGAGTTCGCAATCTAAGAGGACGAACCAAACCCTTAGGCTATCCTATGCACGGGTGCCAGAGGAGCCAAAAATCCAATCCTGCGCAGGGGAGCCAAAATAATTCCCCAACCACATAGAAAAAGTCCCAGAACTTGAACACAGACAATTACTCAACATCATTGACACAGACAATTACACAACAACTTTGACACAATTACATAGCCAAGAGCATAAGAAGTGACCAAAAGCCCCCACTATTGGGCCGCAAAACCTGGAGAGAAGCCGCAGTTAGTCTTCAAGGGCCTCCTCCACAATCCTGCACCACCTGAAATCTGACAAGTCTTGAGCTTGGACCTCCTCCGTAGCAGTCGGGACAGGCTCCATCTTGACATCCTCGTTCTGGCTGGTCAGCATCTCCCTAGCGCTCATGGAGCCAACAGTTGGCCTTTCTATTACATTCACGAGGTCTGTAGAGGGTATCTCCATGGCTCTCGTGGATCCAGCAATTGGCATCGTCTCCCGTTGAGCGCTGGATTCGCCCTCATCTTGGGCCTCCTCAATGAAAAGCACCAAAACATGGGCGCTGATCCGGGGATGGTTCAGAGAACTGTTGAAAGTGAATATTGCTGAGCCAAAGGAGGGCGAGGAAGAGGACCCAGGAGTGTTGGCATCCAGAAATTGGTTGGGCCGAAGGAAGCTTGCTCCTTCAGTGCGGGGGCAATGGCAATGGCGGTGATGGGAAGTGTCTTCGACGATTGAAGGGCGCGAGGACCCACCTTGGGAGGTGCCTCGACGGCTGAGCATTCGCTGTCGAGGCCGGGGCATGATTGCAAGGCTGAACAGAGTGTCTTTACCTAAAGCCGAATTGGAACTCAAAGCATACTTGGAGCCCAAAACAGCCAAGGGGAGACCAGACACAGGCGGGGGAATAGACCAAACAGATGGGCGAGGGACTTGAAACTAGGCAGAGAGACAAATTCTAGGAGCGACCAGCAGCACCAGAGGTGGCAGAAAAAACCCAAACAGAGCCTGAATCAGCGTTGTGAATCCAATGCTGCAACCATATATAATGCATCCATCTTTGCCTCAAGGCGCTCCCGCCATTACTGTGGTATTCATGGGAGCCAAGAAGTCGAGCCCAGCTTCACGTGCGGGGGTGAACGGAGCATTAATGCTCCTCTGCTGCCTGCCTTTATTCCAGATCCCGCGCCTCTGATAATGTCCCTTTCCCCATGTGAATATAGCACTTCTGCGCATGGCGGGCAGGTGGCCTTCGGTGGTCGCCCGTCCCATCTCCTTGATTACAGCCTCAAGCACCCGCATCCGAGGGGGGCGGCGTCGATTTGGACCAGTCGATTGCATTCCTGTGCCTGATCATGATTCGATATGATGTCTATTGTCCCTGTGAGTAGAGTATTCTCATTTTCCACACCCAAATTCGCCATAAGGTCAGCCACCTTGTTGCCTTCCCTCTTTATGTGATTGAAGGTGATGGCCCTATTACTGAGAAGCGCTTGTTCTATGGCTTCCAGTCTTGCTTCAAGCCTCCAACTAGTGGCTATTTTCCTTGCATGAGATCCATTTAGGAGATGCTTGGCCATGTTAATTGGGATCTAGGAATCTCCTTCCACCTCGAGGGGATGGAAGTTGTGTTTCCATGAAAGAAGGAGACCTTTCCATAGACCCTCTAACTCAGCCGAGTTATTGGTGTCCCACCCAAAGTTTTCATAGTAGATCAGAAGAGGCGAACCTACATGATTTCTAAAAATTCCACCAAAGCCTGCTGTTCCAGGATTACCCTTTGAGGCTCCATCAAAGTTAAGCTTGAAGGTGTGCTTTGGAGGGGCCGTCCAGGAGACCTTTTTTATGTTGCTGCTTTTAGGGAGGGGTTTGTTGTGAAATTCCTGAGGGAGTTGCATATTCTAGTTCTCCCAGATGGCTTTCTCACTGTCTTGAGTCAGTAGGTCCTCCTTAGTCCATGAGTGGAGCATCAGCGTCTCTTTGAGATTCACACAGAGCATCCTCCAGATACTTTCTAACAGGGAACATTGATCTTTGAATATGTGCTTGTTCCTTTCTTTCCATATGCTCCATAAGAGGAGCCCGAGGATAATTTTCCATAAATGGTTGAGAATTTCACTTTTATATGGATTCTTTTGCCAATGACGCAAAGAGTTTGTGATATCGTCCGCAAGTCTGCATCTTCTTTGACATCTGAAGCTTGCCTTCTCCCACAACTGATTGGCTAAGGGGCAAGAGTGCAAGAGGTGTTAGATTGTTTCCTCCTGGGATTTACAATTAACACAGATAGAGGGGTCATGATAGTTTCTTCGTCTAAGTTTATCCCAGGTGAGGATTCTCTGATGTCCGACTAGCCAAAGGAAGAAGGAGACTTTAGGCCAAGAACCTAACCCCCAGATTTTGCTCCAAATTGGGTCAGGGGGCGTTGAGTCAGTGCACATAATTTTGTAGTCCTCGGAAGTGGTAAATGCGCCTTTAGGCTTGTAACCCCATCGAAGAATGTCCCTGCCTTCAGAGTATCTAATGATCCTTTTTCATAGCTCCCTTTCCAGATCCTCAATGAATAGGTGTTCCTCATTTCTGATGAGTTGGTCACCTTGTTTCCATTTCCTGAAGCCTTGCTCTGTCTCCTGAGTCCAATACTACCAAATATTTTCCTGTTGCTATTCCTCTCCAATGTAGTTTGGAAGCGGATTTAGAATGCGGCTAAGCTATGGCAATTGGTTCCAAGCATCTGTCCAGAATCGTGCTGTTCTTTCATTTCTTACTTCCCAAAAACTGTGCTGCTGAATCAACTGGAAGTGTTGTTTGGTCGCATTCCATATTAGCGAGCCTTTAACATTGGGAGTAAACCTGATGAGCTCCTCTTGAGGTCTGTGATTGGCTTATTTGGCAGTCCAAATGGCTGCCCAGGGTTTTTCTGGGGTAGTGAGCCATTGCCACCAAATTTTGGTGCTCATGATAGCATTGATGTGAATGGGATCCCTCAGGCCAATGCCCCCTTTTTCCTTGGGTGTTCAGGCAGTGGTCCATTTTACCAGGGCCCATTTGCTGTTTGTAGCTGAATTTCCCCAGAGGAAGCCACGCTGTAGATCCCGAATTCTTTTTAAAACCCATTTAGGTGCCGCTAGGATTGAGAATAAGTAAAGCGACATTGCCTGTAGTATTGCTTTTATGAGCACTACACGACTGGCAATGTTCAGTGTTCCGTGCGTCCAAAGGTTGAGGCAGGATTCAAGCTTCTCGATGAGAATGCACCACGAGGAGTGCTTGATGGCCGAAGCAATAAGGGGGGATCCAAGGTATTTGGAAGGAAGAGTGGCAATGGGGAACCCCAATATTCAGGCTACAACATTCTTAACAATAGGTGGGGTGTGAAAGAAAAACATCTGCGACTTGGTATTATTCATGCTGGTTCCTGAGGCCTCAAAGAAGTCATTGAGCAGGGCTTTGAAGCAGGAAGCTTCCTGGACTGATGGGTAGCCAAAGAGCATGTTGTCATCAACAAACTGCTGATTAGTTATAGCTGGGGATTGGTGAATGGAGAGACCTTTAAGTTGTTGGGAGAGGAGGGCTTGTTTGATGTGATGTCCCAGGCCTTTTCCATTAATACAAAGAGGAAGGGGGAAAGAGGGTCACCCTGCCTTATTCCTCGAGAAGGACTGAAGCGTCGAGATGGGATCCCGTTCAAAAGAATGGAAAAGAAGGATGAGGAGGCTCTAAAATGTCTAGTCCTTCCAGATCTATACTTTCTAGTTCTCCATCCATCTATTGCACCTGACTTTCTCCTACTGTGGATATATCTAAGCTTTGGGGGGGATCTGGAGTTCCATCAACTTCCATTACATTTTCTTTCTCAGCAGGCTCCTTTTGTCTATCCTTGGGGGTAGCCTTAACGCCCTTGGAGGTTTGTGATTTAGGAGGGGAGCCTGAAGGAGGAGGCTGGGATGAGGAGGAGATGGGCGTGGAGCTGGGCTTGGAGATCAGGATTTGCTCATCGGAGGCTTAGGCTAGAATTTCAAAACTGTTACTTGTAGCAGGGCTAGAGGCGGAATCTTGCTGGGGCTTTTTCCTGGTCGAAGGCTTTTTGTGCGCTTGTTTGTGGCTGGGTGCTTTGGCAAATCCATCATGGGTGAAAGTGTTGGAGGGGTCAGGAGCATTGGCCTTGGAATTTAGCGAACAATCCCTGAATGAATGCCCGTGAGCATGACATTTTCGGCAGTGAAAAGGTACATATTTGTAATCCAAGGGTTGAATCCATTCATTGTCACGTTGAGAAAGACTTACCGAGTCCAGCAGGGCTTTGTCCAGGCACATGAAAACGCAGATGCGGGCATAAGATGTGTATCTGCGCAGCTTCGTTTCTTCCGCTGCTTTAATGTATTCCCCTAGTCCATTGCCTATGTCTTTGAGTATACCTTCATCCCAATATTCATCTGGAAGTGAGTACATTCTGATCCAAACTGGAGCCCAGATGAGGTCTTCCTCGTCCGGGTTAAATCTTGCTACCCAATCCCTTAGATATAGTCCAACTGAGTTGAAAAAATATGGCCCTTCATCCATGATTTTGTACTTATCTTCTAGGCAAAAGAAAATCGCAGTAAAGAACCCTTTTGGTCCTAGCTGCAGTGTGACGTGGCCTTTGGGTTTCCATTTAGCTGCGATCCATCCATATAGGGCTTTTTCTGTCGGCCAGAACCCTATAAATTTCCCAATGAGGGCATGATCCCTCATGTATTGGATTTGTTTGTCGATCTTCTGGACGGGCAGCTCTATTCTGGGCCGTTCGGCTGCTATTGGTTTGCAAGTTTTCGAAGTGATCTTAGGCCCTTCCTCTCGCTTGTCCTTTCTTCCTGGATTATCGCCTATCTTGTCTGCCTAATTATTTGTCGTGTTATGCTTGCTGTGCTGTGGGATCTCCTTGTTGATCACCTCCTCATCAACAGATCCGAAAACGATAGACCCCTCAAGCCCTGGCGGCATAATATTTGCTTTGGGGGAGGGCAATGATGCCCTCCGCTGGGGCGAGTCCATGTGCCCTGCGGTTATACCTTGTACTGCTCTATCGAAAAGAAACTGGAGGTCAGGCCCTTGATGGTTTCCTTGGCTGAGCAGTCTGCGCCATCTCAGAGTATGGTCAAAACCCTAGCTGCAGAGCTCCATCCTTCCTTTCCTCTCAAACTTGTGATTTTTACCATATTAACATTTTAAAATCATTTAAAATTGTTTTTAAATCAATTTAAATTATTTTAAAGTATTTTAAATTGTTTTTAAAGCATTGTAAACTATTTTTGAATCATTTAAAATTGTTCTTAAAGCAATTTAAATTACTTTCGAAGTATTTTAAATAGTCTTTAAAGCATTGTAAACGATTTTTAAAACATTTTAAATTGTTTTGAAAGCATTTTAAAGTACTTTAAAGCTTTTTAAATTGATGTTAATGCATTTTAAAAGAATTTCAAATTGTTTTTAAAACATTTTAGAGTGTTTTAAATTGTTTTTAAATTATTTTGAACTATTTTAAAGTGTTTTTAAAACATTCTAAATTATTAAGGAATTTAGACTTCTGTGATCCATAACATTGTTCAGAAACTCTTCGGCAAAATCACATAACCAATCTTTTGTCGACACGTTTCGAACCAACCAGTGTGGTTCATCGTCAGGACAAGATGAAGAACTGATCTGGCTTAGCTTGATTAAATAGAGCGTGCAGAGACTCCAATGGCTAATTTTGACCTAAAGGACAAAGTCAAACCACTAATATTCTTGATATAATAAATTCTTATTATTCTTAGAAAACAGCTAAATTTGGTAAATAATATATTAAAAGAATTCATATGTATATCTAAAATCAAATAATATATAATATATTATTATTAGCTAAACCTAAAAGAATTCATTCGTTAACTAAATGACTATGTTTAATAAAGGTATAGCATATAATATTTATATAATTCATATTAATTATGGTCAATAAATTAATAAATAATTAAACAATCTATATTTGTTATTATCCCAATATTCTTTAGATATAAGCAACTAGTCTTAGATTACTATTAGGTAAATCTATTGGTAAAATATATTATTTTTATTTTATTTATTATATAATTATGATGGCCCATTCGAATTTAAATAATATGTTATATATAGTAATTTATATTTATCTATATTTACTTAGTAATTTATAATTTCAAGCACACAATAGTATTCTGTTAAATCTTTATTATACTTAGAATTTAGTTACAATTGAGAAATACATTAAAGTACATGTTTAATTAATAAAATAACTAACTCAATAGGTATAACATATATTTATTAATAATAATTTCTTATTTACCATTTAAACATAAAGGCCCAATTTAATTCAATTAATAATTTATATTCATTAAAAAATCAATATGTATTCACTAATTTGTTATGAAATCATTAAAATTGACTATGTCATTAATACCTATAAGGTCTAAAAAGGAATTACACTAATTAAATATATAAGACAATCATAATCATATAGTATAATAGCAGAAATCTAGTCTCTTCTTAATATACCTAATAGTATCATAAACGGGATCAGGTTAATACGGTAAAAAAGCCTGAAATTGAATAGTAACCTATCAGGATAACAGGGAGAAAACCAGGAAGAAAGGAGGGACCAACCACTAAAAACAAAACATCAGGAGAGGGAAGACATAACGAAAGGGGAAGAGGAGGCTAGGAAGATAAGGCTGGGACCCAGCAACTTCTAATCTTCCAGCCATCATCCCTATTAAGATTGTTCGGCCTCTTCTCAATCTCCAGGGCCTCTCTAAACTTGCGGTGGTGAAACTGCACAACTTTGGCAATGACTTGAGCTTCTTCTATACATACATGATGCATAGTCTTCCCTGCATGCTCAGCCATGGCTGAGGACTTGGTCCTACCATGTCTCAAGTCAGCCGAATGCTCGCTAATCCGTTGATTGATAGAGCGACCAGTCTCACCAATGTAAGGGGTCCCACAGGAACAGGGAATGACATAGACGCCCTTCATGTCTTTAGGGTCAATCGGGTCTTTCATAGACCTGAGGGAGCCACGGATAGTGTTGAGCGGTCTAAAAGTTGCGGGCACATCGTACTTCCTCAGAATCCTCGCAATCCTATCCGTGGTCCCTTGGATGTAAGGGAGGTTCACACCTAAGATATGATCCTTAGAAGCCCTTCGGATTGAAGGCTCCTTCTTGGCCTTGAGGAAGGCTTTTTGATCGAGGTGCCTATTGTAACCATTCTTCTCAAAGACATCAAGGAGATGAGCCTTCTCTGTTTCCAGGCTCTCCTCACCAGAAATTCTTACAGCACGGGTGGCAAGAGTGCTAAGCACCCCTAACTTCTGAGCGGGGAAATTATGCGAAGAAGCATGCAAGTATTGTTCAGTGTGTGTCTTCTTTCTAAACACCTGATGAGAAAAGGAACCATCCACCTTCTTAGAGATGAGAACATCTAAGAACGGAAGACAACCATTCTCTTCTTTTTCCATCGTGAATTTAATGGCGGCGGACTGGTTATTGAGGTGACTGAAGAAACGATCCAGCTCATCAGGGCCATGAGACCAGACAACACCAGTGTCATCCACGAATCGTTTCCAAAGCTTCGGTAAGAGACGAGAGGAGGCCAAAGCCTTAGCTTTGGAAACGATTCGTGGATGACACTGGTGTTGTCTGGTCTCATGGCCCTGATGAGATGGATCGTTTCTTCAGTCACCTCAATAACCAGTCCGCCGCCATTAAATTCACAATGGAAAAAGAAGAGAATGGTTGTCTTCCGTTCTTAGATGTTCTCATCTCTAAGAAGGTGGATGGTTCCTTTTCTCATCAGGTGTTTAGAAAGAAGACGCACACTGAACAATACTTGCATGCTTCTTCGCATCATTTCCCCGCTCAGAAGTTAGGGGTGCTTAGCACTCTTGCCACCCATGCTGTAAGAATTTCTGATGAGGAGAGCCTGGAAACAGAGAAGGCTCATCTCCTTGATGTCTTTGAGAAGAATGGTTACAATAGGCACCTCGGTCAAAAAGCCTTCCTCAAGGCCAAGAAGGAGCCTTCAATCCGAAGGGCTTCTAAGGATCATATCTTGGGTGTGAACCTCCCTTACATCCAAGGGACCATGGATAGGATTGCGAGGATTCTGAGGAAGTACAATGTGCCCGCAACTTTTAGACCGCTCAACACTATCCGTGGCTCCCTCAGGTCTGTGAAAGACCCGATTGACCCTAAATACATGAAGGGCGTCTATGTCATTCCCTGTTCCTGTGGGACCCCTTACATTGGTGAGACTGGTCGCTCTATCAATCAACGGATTAGCGAGCATTCGGCTGACTTGAGACATGGTAGGACCAAGTCCTCAGCCTTGGCTGAGCATGCAGGGAAGACTATGCATCATGTATGTATAGAAGAAGCTCAAGTCATTGCCAAAGTTGCGCAGTTTCACCATCGCAAGTTTAGAGAGGCCCTGGAGATTGAGAAGAGGCCGAACAATCTTAATAGGGATGATGGCTGGAAGATTAGCAGTTGCTGGGTCCCAGCCTTATCTTCCTAGCCTCCTCTTCCCCTTTCGTTATGTCTTCCCTCTCCTGATGTTTTGTTTTTAGTGGTTGGTCCCTCCTTTCTTCCTGATTTTCTCCCCGTTATCCTGATAGGTTACTATTCAATTTCAGGCTTTTTTACCGTATTAACCTGATCCCGTTTATGATACTATTAGGTATATTAAGAAGAGACTAGATTTCTGCTATTATACTATATGATTATGATTGTCTTATATATTTAATTAGTGTAATTCCTTTTTAGACCTTATAGGTATTAATGACATATTCAATTTTAGTGATTTCATAACAAATGAGTGAATATAAATTATTAATTGAATTAAATTGGGCCTTTATGTTTAAATAGTAAATAAGAAATTATTATTAATAAATATATGTTATACCTATTGAGTTAGTTATTTTATTAATTAAACATGTCCTTTATTGTATTTCTCAATTGTAACTAAATTCTAAGTATAATAAAGATTTAACAGAATACTATTGTGTGCTTGAAATTATAAATTACTAAGTAAATATAGATAAATATAAATTACTATATATAACATATTATTTAAATTCGAATGGGCCATCATAATTATATAATAAATAAAATAAAAATAATATATTTTACCAATAGATTTACCTAATAGTAATCTAAGACTAGTTGCTTATATCTAAATAATATTGGGATAATAACAAATATAGATTGTTTAATTATTTATTAATTTATTGACCATAATTAATATGAATTATATAAATATTATATGCTATACCTTTATTAAACATAGTCATTTAGTTAACGAATGAATTCTTTTAGGTTTAGCTAATAATAATATATTATATATTATTTGATTTTAGATATACATATGAATTCTTTTAATATATTATTTACCAAATTTAGCTGTTTTCTAAGAATAATAAGAATTTATTATATCAAGAATATTAGTGGTTTGACTTTGTCCTTTAGGTCAAAATTAGCCGTTGGAGTCTCTGCACGCTCTATTTAATCAAGCTAAGCCAGATTAGTTCTTCATCTTGTCCTGACGATGAACCACACTGGTTGGTTCGAAACGCGTCGACAAAAGATTGGTTATGTGATTTTGCCGAAGAGTTTCTGAACAACATTCTAAATTGTTTCAAAAACATTTTAAATTGTTTTTAAAGCATTTTAAATTGTTTTTAAAGCGTTTAAAATTGTTTTTAAAACATTTTAAAGTACTTTAAAGCTTTTTAAATTGTTTATAAAACATTTTAAAATGGGTTTAAAGCATTTTCAATTGTTGTTAAAGCACTTAATCTTATTTTTAAAACATTTTAAAATGTTTTGAAATATTTTAAAACATTTTAAAATCATTTAAATTTTTTCTAAATCAATTTAAATTATTTTTGAAGTATTTTAAATTGTTTTTAGAGCATTGCAAACTATTTTTAAATAATTTTAAAATCATTTTAAATTGTTTTGAAAGAGTTTTAAATTGTTTTGAAAGCATTTTCAAAACATTTTAAAGTACTTTAAAGATTTTTAAATTGTTGTTAAAGCATTTTAAAAGAATTTAAAATTGACTTTAAAACATTTTAAAGTGTTTTAAATTGTTTTTAAATTATTTTGAACTATTTTAAAGTGTTTTTAAAACTTTTTAAATTGTTTCAAAAACGTTTTAACTTGTTTTTAAAGCATTTTAAATTGTTTTTAAAGCGTTTAAATCATTTTGAAAGCATTTTAAATTGTTTTGAAAGCATTATAAAAACAATTTAAAGTACTTTAAAGCTCTTTAAATTGTTTTTAAAACATTTTAAAACGGTTTTAAAGCATTTTCAATTGTTGTTAAAGCACTTAAACTTATTTTTAAAACATTTTAAAATGTTTTTTAAACATTTTAAAATCATTTAAAATTGTTCTTAAATCAATTTAAATTATTTTTCAAGTATTTTATATTGTTTCTAAAGCATTGTAAACTATTTTTAAAGCATTTTAAAATCATTTAAAATTGTTCTTAAACCAATTTAAATTATTTTTGAAGTATTTTAAATAGTTTTTAAAGCATTGTAAATGGTTTTTAAAACATTTTAAATTGTTTTGAAGGCATTTTAAAACCATTTAAAAGTACTTTAAAGCTTTTTAAGTTGTTGTTAAAGCATTTTAAAAGAATTTAAAATTGTTTTTAAAACATTTTAAAGTGTTTTGAAATTATTTTGTACTATTTTAAATTGGTTTTAAAACGTTCTAAATTGCTTCAAAAACATTTCAAAATGGTTTTAAAGCATTTTAAATGGTTTTTAAAGTGTTGAAAATTGTTTTTAAAACATTTTAAAGTACTTTAAAGCTTTTTAAATTGTTTATAAAACATTTTAAAATGGTTTTAAAGCATTTTCAATTGTTGTTAAAGTACTTACACTTATTTTTAAAACATTTTAAAATGTTTTTGAAACATTTTAAAATGATTTAAAATTGTTCTTAAATCAATTTAAATCATTTTTGAAGTATCTTAAATTGTTTTTAAAGCATTGTAAACTATTTCTAAAGCATTTTTAATCATTTTAAATTGTTTTGAAAGCATTTTAAAAACATTTTAAAGTACTTTAAACCTTCGTAAATTGTTTTTAAAACATTCTAAATTGTTTCAAAAACATTTTAAATTGTTTCAGAAACATTTTAAATTGTTTTTAAAGCATTTTAAATTGTTTTTAAAGCGTTTGAAATTGTTTTTAAAACATTTTAAAGTACTTTAAATCTTTTTAAATTGTTTTTAAAACATTTTAAAATTGTTTTAAAGCATTTTCAATTGTTGTTAAAGCACTTAAACTTATTTTAAAAACATTTTAAAATGTTTTTGAAACATTTTAAAATCATTTAAAATTGTTATTAAATCAATTTAAATTATTTTTAAAGTATTTTAAATTGTTTTTAAAGCATTGTAAACTATTTTTAAAGCATTTCAAAATCATTTAAAATTATTTTTAAAGCAATTTAAATTATTTTTGAATTATTTTAAATAGTTTTTAAAGCATGGTAAACAATTTTTAGAGCATTTTAAATTGTTTTGAAATACTTTTAAAAACATTTTAAAGTACTTTAAAGCTTTTTAACTTGTTGTGAAAGCATTTTGAAAGAATTTTAAATTGTTTTTAAAACATTTTAAAGTGTTTTTAAATCATTTTGAACTATTGAAAATTGATTTTAGAATGTTCTAAATTGCTTCAAAAACATTTTAAATTGCTTTTGAAGCATTTTAATTTTTTTTTAAAGCGTTTAAATTTTTTTTTAAAGCATTTTAAAGTACTTTAAAGCTTTTTAAATTATTTTTAAAACATTTTAAAACAGTTTTAAAGCATTTTCAATTATTGTTAAAGCACTTAAACATATTTTTGAAACATTTTAAAATCATTTAAAATTGTTCTTAAATCAATTTAAATTATTTTTAAATTTTTTTGAAAGAGTTTTTAATTGTTTTGAAAGCATTTTCAAAACATTTTAAAGTACTTTAAAGATTTTTAAATTGTTGTTAAAGCATTTTAAAATAATTTAAAATTGATTTTAAAACATTTTAAAGTGTTTTAAATTGTTTTTAAATTATTTTGAACTATTTTAAAGTGTTTTTAAAACTTTCTAAATTGTTTCAAAAACATTTTAAATTGTTTTTAAAGCATTTTAAATTGTTTTTAAAGCATTTAAATCATTTTGAAAGCATTTTAAATTGTTTTGAAAGCATTATAAAAACAATTTAAAGTACTTTAAAGCTCTTTAAATTGTTTTTAAAACATTTTAAAACGGTTTTAAAGCATTTTCAATTGTTGTTAAAGCACTTAAACTTATTTTTAAAACATTTTAAAATGTTTCTGAAACATTTTAAAATAATTTAAAATTGTTTTTAAATCAATTTAAATTATTTTTCAAGTATTTTGTATTGTTTCTAAAGCACTGTAAACTATTTTTAAAGCATTTTAAAATCATTTAAAATTGTTCTTAAACCAATTTAAATTATTTTTGAAGTATTTTAAATAGTTTTTAAAACATTGTAAATGGTTTTTAAAACATTTTAAATTGTTTTGAAAGCATTTTAAAACCATTTTAAAGTACTTTAAAGCTTTTTAAATTGTTGTTAAAGCATTTTAAAATAATTTAAAATTATTTTTAAAACATTTTAAAGTGTTTTTAAATTATTTTGAACTATTTTAAATTGTTTTTAAAACGTTCTAAATTGCTTCAAAAACATTTCAAATTGTTTTTAAAGTATTTTAAATTGTTTTTAAAGCATTGAAAAGTGTTTATAAAACATTTTAAAGTACTTTAAAGCTTTTTAAATTGTTTATAAAACATTTTAAAGTACTTTAAAGCTTTTTAAATTGTTTATAAAACATTTTAAAACGGTTTTAGAGCATTTTCAAATGTTGTTAAAGAACTTCCACTTATTTTTAAAACATTTTAAAATGTTTTTGAAATATTTTAAAATGATTTAAAATTGTTCTTAAATCAATTTAAATTATTTTTGAAGTATTTTAAATTGTTTTTAAAGCATTGTAAACTATTTCTAAAGCATTTTAAAATCATTTTAAATTGTTTTGAAAGCATTTTAAAAACATTTTAGAGTACTTTAAAGCTTCTTAAATTGTTGTTAAAGCATTTTAAAAGAATTTATAATTGTTTTTAAAACATTTTACAATGTTTTAAATTGTTTTTAAATTATATTGAACTATTTTAAATTGTTTTTAAAATGTTCTAAATTGTTTCAAAAACATTTTAAATTGTTTCAGAAACATTTTAAATTGTTTTTAAAGCATTTTAAATTGTTTTTAAAGCATTTAAAATTGTTTTTAAAACATTTTAAAGTACTTTAAAGCTTTTTAAATTGTTTATAAAACATTTTAAAACGGGTTTAAAGCATTTTCAATTGTTGTTAAAGAACTTAAACTTATTTTTAAAACATTTTAAAATGTTTTTGAAACATTTTAAAACATTTTAAAATTATTTAAAATTGTTCTTAAATCAATTTAAATTATTTTTAAAGTATTTTAAATTGTTTTTAAAGCATTGTAAACTATTTTTAAAGCATTTTAAATTGTTTTGAAAGAATTTTAAAAATATTTTAGAGTACTTTAAAGATTTTTAAATTGTTGTTAAAGCGTTTTAATAGAATTTAAAATTGTTTTTAAAACATTTTAAAGTGTTTTAAATTGTTTTTAAATTATTTTGAACTAATTTAAATTGTTTTTAAAACGTTCCAAATTGTTTCAAAAACATTTTAAATTGTTTTTAAAGCATTTTAAGTTGTTTTTAAAGTGTTTAAAATTGTTTTTAAAACATTTTAAATACTTTAAGGCTTTTTAAATTGTTTTATAACATTTTAAAACAGCTTTAAAGCATTTTCAATTGTTGTTAAACCACTCAAACTTATTCTTAAAACATTTTAAAATGTTTTTGAAACATTTTAAAATCATTTAAAATTGTTTTTAAACCAATTGAAATTATTTTAAAAGTATTTTAAATTGTTTTTAAAGCATTGTAAACTATTTTTAAATCATTTAAAAATGTTCTTAAAGCAATTTAAATTACTTTTGAAGTATTTTAAATAGATTTTAAAGCATTGTAAACGGTTTTTAAGGCATTTTAAATTGTTTTGAAAGCATTTTAAAGTACTTTAAAGCTTTTTAAATTGCTGTTAATGCATTTTAAAAGAATTGAAAATTGTTTTTAAAACATTTTAGAGTGTTTTAAATTGTTTTTAAATTATTTTGAACTATTTTAAAGTGTTTTTAAAACATTCTATATTGTTTCAAAAACATTTCAAATTGTTTTTAAAGTGCATTCTATATTGTTTTTAAAGCATTTTAAATTGTTTTTAAAGCGTTTAAAATTGTTTTTAAAACATTTTAAAGTACTTTAAAGCTTTTTAAATTGTTTATAACACATTTTAAAACGGCTTTAAAACATTTTCAATTGTTGTTAAAGCACTTAATTTTATTTTTAAAACGTTTTAAAATGTTTTTGAAATATTTTAAAACATTTTAAAATCATTTAAAATTGTTCTTAAATCAATTTAAATTATTTTTAAAGTATTTTAAATTATTTTTAAAACATTGCAAACTATTTTTAAAAAATTTTAAAATCGCTTTAAATTGTTTTGAAAGCGTTTTAAATTGTTTTGAAAGAATTTTAAAAACATTTTAAAGTACTTTAAAGATTTTTAAATTGTTTTTTTTTTTCTCTGTAAATGCTAATTCTATTAAGAAAGTGAAAAAATATGTACAGTAAGGTTAAGTCCTCAGAGGAGGCCTAAGCCAGTCCTCAGCCAGAAAAACAGGGATTTTACAATTTAGCCCTTCAGTCAAAATTACAATGTAGTCCTGCTGACTAGATTTAGCATACTTACAATTTTCTTGGCCTGCATTGACGGCCAGTACAAAAAAACCTCTGGCATAATCATATGAAAGAGTAGAGCAGTCATCAACCACTAACTTCCGACTCAAAACCATAAGAACAAAAAAACAAAACGTATGAGCAAGAGAGCCTCCCAGCAAGAAGTTACTGTGCTCAACCGACATGTCCTGGCAAATGTGGCATGTTCTCCTTTTCCTGGCTAGTGGAGGCAAGCCAGGTAACGAAACCATCTTCATCCAGAACTGGCTCGCCATCCGGATGAGTAACCAAGTGCAGAACTCTGGAAAGTGTTTTACATTGTTTTTAAATTATTTTGAACTATTTTAAAGTGTTTTTAAAACTTTTTAAATTGTTTTCAATTGTTGTTAAATCAATTGTATTTTAAATTGTTTCTAAAGCATTGTAAACTATTTTTAAAGCATTTTAAAATCATTTAAAATTGTTCTTAAAGCAATTTAAATTATTTTTGAAGTATTTTAAATAGTTTTTAAAGCATTGTAAATGGTTTTAAAAGCATTTTAAGTTGTTTTGAAAGCATTTTAAAAACATTTTAAAGTACTTTAAAGCTTTTTAAATTGTTGTTAAAGCATTTTAAAAGAATTTAAAATTGTTGTTAAAGCATTTTAAAAGAATTTAAAATTGTTTTTAAAACATTTTAAAGTGTTTTTAAATTATTTTGAACTATTTTAAATTGTTTTTAAAACATTCTAAATTGCTTCAAAAACATTTCAAATTGTTTTTAAAGAATTTTAAATTGTTTTTAAAGCGTTGAAAATTGTTTTTAAAACATTTTAAAGTACTTTAAAGCTTTTTAAATTGTTTATAAAACATTTTAAAACGGTTTTAAAGCATTTTCAATTGTTGTTAGAGCACTTACACTTATTTTTAAAACATTTTAAAATGTTTTTGAAACATATTAAAATGATTTAAAATTGTTCTTAAATCAATTCAAATTATTTTTGAAGTATTTTAAATTGCTTTTAAAGCATTTCAAAATCATTTTAAATTGTTTTCAAAGCATTTTAAAAACGCTTCTCAAATTGTTGTTAAAACATTTTAAAAGAATTTATAATTGTTTTTAAAATATTTTACAGTGTTTTAAATTGTTTTTAAAACGTTCTAAATTGTTTCAAAAACATTTTAAATTGTTTCATAAACATTTTAAATTGTTTTTAAAGCATTTAAAATTATTTTCAAAACATTTTAAAGTACCTTAAAGTTTTTTAAAATGTTTTTAAAACATTTTAAAATGGTTTTAAAGCATTTTCAATTGTCGTAAACTGTTTTTAAAGCATTTTGAATTGTTTTGAAATAATTTTAAAAACATTTTAAAGTACTTTAAAGCTTTTTAAATTGTTGTTAAAGCATTTTGAAAGAATTTAAAATTGTTTTTAAAACATTTTAAAGTGTTTTTAAATTATTTTGAACTATTTTAAATTGTTTTAAAATGTTCTAAATTGTTTCAAAAACATTTTAAATTGCTTTTGAAGCATTTTAAATCGTTTTTAAAGCGTCTAAAATTGTTTTAAATTTTTTTTAAAGTACTTTAAAGCTTTTTAAATTGTTTTTAAAACATTTTAAAATGGTTTTAAAGCATTTTCAATTGTTGTTAAAGCACTTAAACTTATTTTTGAAACATTTTAAAATCATTTAAAATTGTTCTTAAATCAATTTAAATTATTTTTAAAGTATTTTATATTGTTTCTAAAGCATTGTAAACTATTTTTAAAGCATTTTAAAATCATTTAAAATTGTTCTTAAAGCAATTTAAATTATTTTTGATGTATTTTAAACAGTTTTTAAAGCACTGTAAACGGTTTTTAAAGCATTTTAAACTGTTTTGAAAGCATTTTAAAAACATTTTAAAGTACTTTAAAGATTTTTAAATTTTTGTTAAAGTGTTTTAGAAGAATTTAAAATTGCTTTTAAAACATTCTAAAGTGTTTTAAATTGTTTAGAAATTATTTTGAACTATTTTAAATTGTTTTTAAAACATTTTAAGTTGTTTTTAAAGTGTTTAATTTATTTTTTTAAAAACATTTTAAAGTACTTTAAAGCTTTTTAAATTGTTTTTAAAACATTTTAAAACGGTTTTAAAGCATTTTCAATGGTTGTTAAACCACATAAACTTATTCTTAAAACATTTTAAAATGTTTTTGAAACATTTTAAAATCATTTAAAATTGTTTTTAAATCAATTTAAATTATTTTTAAAGTGTTTTATATTGTTTCTAAAGCATTGTAAACTACTTTTAAAGCATTTTAAAATCATTTAAACTTGTTCTTAAAGTAATTTAAATTATTTTTGAAGTATTTTAAATAGTTTTTAAAGCATTGTAAATGGTTTTTAAAGCATTTTAAATTGTTTTGAAAGCATTTTAAAAACATTTTAAAGTACTTTAAAGCGTTTTAAATTGTTGTTAAAGAATTTTAAAGGAATCTAAAATTGTTTTTAAAACATTTTAAAGTGTTTTTAAATTATTTTGAACTATTTTAAATTGTTTTTAAAACGTTCTAAATTTCTTCAAAAACATTTCAAATTGTTTTTAAAGAATTTTAAATTGTTTTTAAAGCGTTTAAAATTGTTTTTAAAGTGTTGAAAATTGTTTTTAAAGCGTTGAAAATTGTTTTTAAAACATTTTAAAGTACTTTAAAGCTTTTTAAATTGTTTATAAAACATTTTAAAACAGTTTTAAAGCATTTTCAATTGTTGTTAGAGCACTTATACTTATTTTTAAAACATTTTAAAATGGTTTTGAAACATTTTAAAATGCTTTAAAATTGGTCTTAAATCAATTCATATTATTTTTGAAGTATTTTAAATTGTTTTTAAAGCATTTTAAACTATTTTTAAAACATTTTAAAATCATTTTAAATTGTTTTGAAAGCATTTTAAAAACGCTTCTTAAATTGTTGTTAAAACATTTTAAAAGAATTTATAATTGTTTTTAAAACATTTTACAGTGTTTTAAATTGTTTTCAAATTATTTTGAACTATTTTAAATTGTTTTTAAAACGTTCTAAATGGTTTCAAAAACATTTTAAATTGCTTCAGAAACATTTTAAATTGTTTTTAAAGTGTTTAAAATTGTTTTTAAAACATTTTAAAGTACTTTAAAGCTTTTTAAATTGTTTTTAAAACATTTTAAAATGGTTTTAAAGCATTTTCAATTGTTTTTAAAGCACTTAAACTTATTTTTAAAACATTTTAAAATGTTTTTGAAACATTTTAAGACATTTTAAAATCATTTAAAATTGTTATTGAATCAATTTAAATTATTTTTAAAGTATTTTAAATTGTTTTTAAAGCATTGTAAACTATTTTTAAAGCATTTCAAAATCATTTAAAATTATTCTTAAAGCAATTTAAATTATTTAAAGTACTTTAAAGCTTTTTAAATTACTTTAAAGCTCTTTAAATTGTTTTTAAAACATTTTAGAACGGTTTTAAAGCATTTTCAATTTTTGTTAAAGCACTTAAACTTATTTTTAAAACATTTTAACATGTTTTTGAAACATTTTAAAATAATTTGAAATTGTTCTTAAATCAATTTAAATTATTCTTAAAGTATTTTATATTGTTTCTAAAGCATTGTAAACTATTTTTAAAGCATTTTAAAATCATTTAAAATTGTTCTTAAAGCAATTTAAATTACTTTTGAAGTATTTTAAATAGTTTTTAAAGCATTGTAAACGGTTTTTAAAGCACTTTAAATTGTTTTGAAAGCATTTTAAAGTCCTTTAAAGCTTTTTAAATTGCTGTTAATGCGTTTTAAAAGAATTTAAAATTGTTTTTAAAATATTTTAGAGTGTTTTAAATCATTTTTAAATTATTTTGTACTATTTTAAAGTGTTTTTAAAACATTCTAAATTGTTTCCAAAACATTTTACATTGTTTTTAAAGCATTTTAAATTGTTTTTAAGCATTTAAAATTGTTTATAAAACATTTTAAAGTACTTTAAAGCTTTTTAAATTGTTTATAAAACGTTTTAAAACGGGTTTAAAGGATTTTCAATTGTTGTTAAAGCACTTAATATTATTTTTCAAACATTTTAAAATGTTTTTGAAATATTTTAAAAAATTTTAAAATCATTTAAAATTGTTCTTAAATCAATTTAAATTATTTTTAAAGTATTTTAAATTGTTTTTAAAGCATTGCAAACTATTTTTAAAGAATTTTAAAACCATTTTAAATTGTTTTGAAAGCCTTTTAAAGTGTTTAAAATTGTTTTTAAATTATTTTGAACTATTTTAAAGTGTTTTTAAATCTTTCTAAATTGTTTCAAAAACATTTAAATTGTTTTTAAAGCGTTTAAATCGTTTTGAAAGCATTTTAAATTGTTTTGAGAGCATTTTAAAAACATTTTAAAGTACTTTAAAGCTCTTTAAATTGTTTTTAAACCATTTTAAAACGGTTTTAAAACATTTTCAATTGTTGTTAAAGCACTTAAACTTATTTTTAAAACATTTTAAAATGTTTTTGAAACATTTTAAAATCATTTAAAATTGTTCTTAAATCAATTTAAATTATTTTTAAAGTATTTTATATTGTTTGTAAAGCATTGTAAACTATTTTTGAAGCATTTTAAAATCATCTAAAATTGTTCTTAAAGCAATTTAAATAATTTTTGAAGTATTTTAAATAGTTTTTAAAGCATTGTAAATGGTTTTCAAAGCATTTTAAATTGTTTTGAAAGCATTTTAAAAGAATTTAAAATTGTTTTTAAAACATTTTAAAAGAATTTAAAATTGTTTTTAAAATATTTTAAAGTGTTTTTAAGTTTTTTTCAACTATTTTAAATTGTTTTTAAAATGTTCTAAATTGCTTCAAAAACATTTCAAATTGTTTTTAAAGCATTTTAAATTGTTTATAAAGCATTTAAAATTGGTTTTAAAACCTTTTAAAGTATTTTAAAGCTTTTTAAATTGTTTATAAAACATTTTAAAATGGTTTTAAAGCATTTTCAATTGTTGTTAAAGCACTTGCACTTATTTTTAAAACATTTTAAAATGTTTTTGAAACATTTTAAAACATTTCAAAATGATTTAAAATTGTTCTTCAATCAATTTAAATTATTTTTGAAGTATTTTAAATTGTTTTTAAAGCATTGAAAACTATTTCTAAAGAATTTTAAAATCATTTTAAATTGTTTTGAAAGTATTTTAAAAACATTTTAGAGTACTTTAAAGCTTCTTAAATTGTTGTTAAAACATTTTAAAAGAATTTATAAATGTTTTTAAAACATTTTACAGTGTTTTAAATTGTTTTTTAATCATTTTGAACTATTTTAAATTGTTTTTAAAACGTTCTAAATTGTTTCAGAAACATTTTAAATTGTTTTTAAAGTGTTTAAAATTGTTTTTAAAACATTTTAAAGTACTCTAAAGCTTTTTAAGTTGTTATTAAATCATTTTAAAATGGTTTTAAAGCATTTTCAATTGTTGTTAAAGCACTTCATCTTATTTTAAAAACATTTTAAAATGTTTTTGAAACATTTAAAATCATTTAAATTTGTTATTAAATCAATTTAAATTATTTTTAAAGTATTTTAAATTGTTTTTAAAGCATTGTAAACTATTTTTAAAGCATTTCAAAATCATTTAAAATTGTTCTTAAAGCAATTTAAATTATTTTTGAATTATTTTAAATAGTTTTTAAAGCGTCGTAAACAATTTTTAAAGCATTTTAAATTGTTTTGAAAGAATTTTAAAAACATTTTAAAGTAATTTAAAGCTTTTTAAATTGTTGGTTAAGCATTTTGAAAGAATTTAAAATTGTTTTTAAAACATTTTAAAGTGTTTTTAAATTATTTTGAACTATTTAAAATTGTTTTTGAAATGTTCTAAATTGTTTCAAAAACATTTTAAATTGCTTTTGAAGCATTTTAAATTGTTTTTAAAGCGTTTAAAATTGTTTTAAAAACATTTTAAAGTACTTTAAAGCTTTTTAAATTGTTTTTAAAACATTTTAAAACGGTTTTAAAGCATTTTCAATTGTTGTTAAAGAACTTAAACTTATTTTTGAAACATTTTAAAATCATTTAAAATTGTTCTTAAATCAATTTAAATTATTTTTAAAGTATTTTATATTGTTTCTAAATCATTGTAAACTATTTTTAAAGCATTTTAAAATCATTTAAAATTGTTCTTAAAGCAATTTAAATTATTTTTGATGTATTTTAAACAGTTTTTAAAGCATTGTAAACGGTTTTTAAACCATTTTAAACTGTTTTGAAAGCATTTTAAAAACATTTTAAAGTATTTTAAAGCTTTTTAAATTCTTGCTAAAGCGTTTTAAAAGAATTTAAAATTGTTTTTAAAGCTTTCTAAAGTGTTTTAAATTGTTTATAAATTATTTTGAAAATTTTAAACTGTTTTTAAAACGTTCTAAATTGTTTCAAAAACATTTTAAATTGTTTTTAAAGCATTTTAAGTTGTTTTTAAAGTGTTTAATTTTTATTTTTTTTAACATTTTAAAGCACTTTAAAGCTTTTTAAATTGTTTTTAAAACATTTTAAAACAGTTTTAAAGCATTTTCAATTGTTGTTAAACCACTTAAGCTTATTCTTAAAACATTTTAAAACGTTTTTGAAACATTTTAAATCATTTAAAATTGTTTTTGAATCAATTTAAATTATTTTTAAAGTATTTTAAATTGTTTTTAAAGCATTGTAAACTATTTTTAAAGCTTTTTAAAATCATTTAGAATTGTTCTTAAAGCAATTTAAATTATTTTTGAAGTATCTTAAATAGTTTTTAAAGCATTGTAAATGGTTTTTAAAGCATTTTAAATTGTTTTGAAAGCATTTTAAAGCACTTTAAATCTTTTTAATTGTTGTTAAAGCGTTATAATAGAATTTAAAATTGTTTTTAAAACATTTTAAAGTGCTTTAAATTGTTTTTAAATTATTTTGAACTAATTTAAAGTGTTTTTAAAATGTTACAAAATGTTTCAAAAAATTTTTAAATTGTTTTTAAAGAATTTTACGTTGTTTTTAAAGTGTTTAAAATTGTTTTTAAAACACTTTAAACTACATTAAAGCTTTTTAAATTATTTTTAAAGCATTTTAAATTGTTTTGAAATCATTTTAAAGTTCTTTAAATATTTTTAAATTGCTTCTAATGCATTCTAAAAGAATTTAAAATTGTTTTTAAAACATTTTAGAGTGTTTTAAATCGTTTTTAAATTACTTTGAACTATTTTAAAGTGTTTTTAAAACATTCTAAATTGTTTCAAAAACATTTTAAATTGTTTTTAAAGCGTTTAAAATTGTTTTTAAAGCGTTTAAAATTGTTTTTAAAACATTTTAAAGTACTTTAAAGCTTTTTAAATTGTTTATAAAACATTTTAAAACGAGTTTAAATCATTTTCAGTTGTTGTTAAAGCACTTAATCTTATTTTGAAAACATTTTAAAATGTTTTTGAAATATTTTAAAACATTTTAAAATCATTTAAAATTGTTTTTAAATCAATTTAAGTTATTTTTAAATTATTTTAAATTGTTTTTAAAGCATTGCAAACTATTTTTAAAGAATTTTAAAATCGTTTTAAATTGTTTTGAAAGCATTTTAAAAACATTTTAAAGTACTTTAAAGATTTTTAAATTGTTGTTAAAGCATTTTCAAAAAATTTAAAGAATTTAAAATTGTTTTTAAAACATTTTAAAGTTTTTTGAAATTTTAAATTATTTTGAACTATTTTAAAGTGTTTTTAAAACTTTGTACATTTTTTCAAAAACATTTTAAATTGTTTTTAAAGCATTTTAAATTGTTTATGAAGCGTTTAAATCGTTTTGAAAGCATTTTAAATTGTTTTGGAAGCATTTTAAAAACATTTTAAAGTACTTTAAAGCTCTTTAAATTGATTTTAAAACATTTTAAAGTGTTTTTAAATTATTTTGAACTATTCAAAATTGTTTTTTAAATGTTCTAAATTGTTTCAAAAATATTTTAAATTGCTTTTGAAGCATTTTAAATTGTTTTTAAAGCGTTTAAAATTGTTTTAAAAACATTTTAAAGTACTTTAAAGCTTTTTAAATTGTTTTTAAAACATTTTATAACTTTTTAAAAGCATTTTCAATTGTTGTTAAAGCACTTAAACTTATTTTTGAAACATTTTAAAATGTTTTTGAAACATTTTAAAATCATTTAAAATTGTTCTTAAATCAATTTAAATAATTTTTAAAGTATTTTATATTGTTTCTAAAGCATTGTAAACTATTTTTAAAGAATTTTAAAATCATTTAAAATTATTTTTAAAGCAATTTAAATTATTTTTGATGTATTTTAAACAATTTTTAAAGCATTGTAAACAGGTTTTAAAGCATTTTAAACTATTTTGAAAGCATTTTAAAAACATTTTAAAGTACTTTAAAGCTTTTTAAATTGTTGCTAAAGTGTTTTAAAATAATTTAAAATTGTTTTAAAAACATTCTAAAGTGTTTTAAATTGTTTATAAATGATTTTGAACTATTTTAAATTGTTTTTAAAACATTCTAAATTGTTTCAAAAACGTTTTAAATTGTTTTTAAAGCATTTAAGTGGTTTTTAAAGTGTTTTTTTTTTTTTTTTTTTAGATTTTAAAGTACTTTAAAGCTTTTTAAATTGTTTTTAAAACATTTTAAAACGTTTTAAGAATTTTCAATTGTTGTTAAACCAGTTAAACTTATTCTTAAAACATTTTAAAATGTTTTTGAAAAATTTTAAAATCATTTAAAATTGTTTTTAAATCAAATTAAATTATTTTTAAAGTTTTTAAATTGTTTTTAAAGAATTGTAAAATATTTTTAAAGCATTTTAAGATCATTTAAAATTGTTCTTAAAGCAATTTAAATTATTTTTGAAGTATTTTAAATAGTTTTTAAAACATTGTAAACGGTTTTTTAAGCATTTTAAATTGTTTTGAAAGCATTTTAAAAGCATTTTAAAGCACTTTAAAGCTTTTTAATTGTTGTTAAAGCATTTTAAAAGAATTTAAAATTATTTTTAAAACATTTTAAAGTGTTTTTAAATTATTTTGAACTATTTTAAATTGTTTTTAGAACGTTCTAAATTGTTTCAAAAACATTTTAATTTTTTTTAAAGCATTTTAAATTGTTTTTAAAGCATTTAAAATTGTTTTTAAAACATTTTAAAGTACTCTAAAGCTTTTTAAATTGTTTATAAAACATTTTAAAATGGGTTTAAATCATTTTCAATTGTTGTTAAAGCACTTAAACTTATTTTTAAAACATTTTAAAATGTTTTTGAAACATTTTAAAATAATTTAAAATTGTTCTTAAATCAATTTAAATTATTTTTAAAGTATTTTAAATTGTTTTTAAAGCACTGTAAACTATTTTTAAAGCATTTTAGATTGTTTTGAAAGAATTTTAAAAACATTTTAGAGTATTTTAAAGCTTTTTAAATTGTTGTTAAAGCGTTATAATAGAATTTAAAATTGTTTTTAAAACATTTTAAAGTGCTTTAAATTGTTTTTAAATTATTTTGCACTAATTTAAAGTGTTTTTAAAACGTTCCAAATTGTTTCAAAAAAAATTTAGATTGTTCTTAAAGCATTTTAAGTTGTTTTTAAAGTGTTTAAAATTGTTTTTAAAACATTATAAACTACATTAAAGCTTTTTAAATTGTTTTTAAAGCATTGTAAACTATTTTTAAATCATTTTAAAATCATTTAAAATTGTTCTTAAAGCAATTTAAATTACTTTTGAAGTATTTTAAATAGTTTTTAAAGCATTGTAAATGGTTTTTTAAGCATTTTAAATTGTTTTGAAATCATTTTAAAGTCCTTTAAAGCTTTTTAAATTGCTTCTAATGCATTCTAAAAGAATTTAAAATTGTTTTTAAAACATTTTAGAGTGTTTTAAATCGTTTTTAAATTATTTTGAACTATTTTAAAGTGTTTTTAAAACATTCTAAATTGTTTCAAAAACATTTTAAATTGTTTTTAAAGCATTCTAAATTGTTTTTAAAATGTTTAAAATTGTTTTTAAAACATTTTAAAGTACTTTAAAGCTTTTTAAATTGTTTATAAAACATTTTAAAACAGGTTTAAAGCATTTCAGTTGTTGTTAAAGCACTTAATCTTATTTTTAAAACATTTTAAAATGTTTTTGAAATATTTTAAAACATTTTAAAATCATTTAAAATTGTTTTTAAATAATTTAAATTATTTTTAAAGTATTTTAAATTGTTTTTAAAGCATTGTAAACTATTTTTAAAGAATTTTAAAATCGTTTTAAATTGTTTTGAAAGCATTTTAAAAACATTTTAAAGTACTTTAAACATTTTTAAATTGTTGTTAAAGCATTTTAAGAAAATTTAAAATTGTTTTTAAAACATTTTAAAGTGTTTTAAATTGTTTCTAAATTATTTTGAACTATTTTAAAGTGTTTTTAAAACTTTGTAAATTGTTTGAAAAACATTTTAAATTGTTTTTAAAGCATTTTAATTTTTTTTGAAGAGTTTAAATCATTTTGAAAGCATTTATATTGTTTTGGAAGCATTTTAAAAACATTTTAAAGTACTTTAAAGCTCTTTAAATTGTTCTTAAAACATTTTAAAATGGTTTTAAAGCATTTTCAATTGTTGTTAAAGCAGTTAAACTTATTTTTAAAACATTTTGAAATGTTTTTGAAACATTTTAAAATCATTTAAAATTGTTCTTAAATCAATTTAAATTATTTTTAAAGTATTTTATATCGTTTCTAAAGCATTGTAAACTATTTTTAAAGCATTTTGAAATCATCTAAAAATGTTATTAAATCAATTTAAATTATTTTTGAAGTATTTTAAAGCATTGTAAATGGTTTTTAAAGCATTTTAAATTGTTTTGTAAGCATTTTAAAAACATTTTAAAGTACTTTAAATAATTTTAAATTGTTGTTAAAGAATTTTAAAAGAATTTTGAAATTGTTTTTAAAACATTTTAAAGTGTTTTTAAATTATTTTGAACTATTTAAAATTGTTTTTAAAATGTTCTAAATTGTTTCAAAAACATTTTAAATTGCTTTTGAAGCATTTTAAATTGTTTTTAAAGCGTTTAAAATTGTTTTAAAAACATTTGAAAGTACTTTAAAGCTTTTTAAATTGTTTTTAAAACAATTTATAACTTTTTTAAAGCATTTTCAATTGTTGTTAAAGCACTTAAACTTATTTTTGAAACATTTTAAAATATTTTTGAAACATTTTAAAATCATTTAAAATTGTTCTTAAATCAATTTAAATTATTTTTAAAGTATTTTATATTGTTTCTAAAGCATTGTAAACTATTTTTAAAGAATTTTAAAATCATTTAAAATTGTTCTTAAAGAAATTTAAATTATTTTTGATGTATTTTAAACAGTTTTTAAAGCATTGTAAACGGTTTTTAAAGCATTTTAAACTGTTTTGAAAGCATTTTAAAAACATTTTAAAGCGGGTTTAAAGCATTTTCAATTGTTGTTAAAGCACTTAAACTTATTTTTAAAACATTTTAAAGTGTTTTTGAAACATTTTAAAATTGTTCTTAAATCAATGTAAATTATTTTTAAGGTATTTTAAATTGTTTTTAAAGCACTGTAAACTATTTTTAAAGCATTTTAAATTGTTTTGAAAGAATTTTAAAAACATTTTAGAGTACTTCAAAGCTTTTTAAAATGTTGTTAAAGCGTTATAATAGAATTTAAAATTATTTTTAAAACATTTTAAAGTGCTTTAAATTGTTTTTAAATTATTTTGAACTAATTTAAAGTGTTTTTAAAACGTTCTAAATTGTTTCAAAAACATTTTAAATTGTTTTTAAAGCATTTTAAGTTGTTTTTAAAGTGTTTAAAATTGCTTTAAAACATTTTAAACTACTTTATATATTTTTAAATTGTTTTTAAAACATTTTAAAACGGGTTTAAAGCATTTTTAATTGTTGTTAAACCACTCAAACTTATTTTTAAAACATTTTAAAATGTTTTTGAAACATTTTAAAATGTTTTTGAAACATTTTAAAATCATTTAAATTATTTTTAAGTATTTTAAATTGTTTTTAAAGAATTGTAAACTATTTTTAAATCATTTTAAAATCATTTAAAATTGTTCTTAAAGCAATTTAAATTACTTTTGCAGTATTTTAAATAGTTTTTAAAGCATTGTAAACGGTTTTTTAAGCATTTTAAATTGTTTTGAAAGCATTTTAATGTCCTTTAAAGCTTTTTAAATTGTTGCTAATGCATTTTAAAAGAATTTAAATTGTTTTTAAAACATTTTAGAGTGTTTTAAATCGTTTTTAAATTATTTTGAACTATTTTGAAGTGTTTTTAAGACATCCCAAATTGTTTCAAAAACATTTTAAATTGTTTTTAAAGCATTTTAAATTGTTTTTAAAGCGTTTAAAATTGTTTTTAAAACATTTTAAAACATTCTAAAATAATTTAAAATTGTTCTTAAATAAATTTAAATTATTTTTAAAGTATTTTAAATTGTTTTTAAAGCATTGCAAACTACTTTTAAAGAATTTTAAAATCGTTTTAAATTGTTTTGAAAGCATTTTAAAAACATTTTAAATTGTTTTTAAAGCATTTTAAATTGTTTTTGAAGTGTTTAAATCGTTTTGAAAGCATTTTAAATTGTTTTGAAATCATTTTAAATTGTTTTGAAAGCATTTTAAAAACATTTAATGTACTTTAAAGCTCTTTAAATTGTTTTTAAAACATTTTAAAACGGTTTCAAAGCATTTTCAATTGTTGTTAAACCAGTTAAACTTATTTTTAAAACATTTTAAAATGTTTTTGAAACATTTAAAATTGTTTTTAAATCAATTTAAATTATTTTTAAAGTATTTTAAATTGTTTTTAAAGCACTGTAAACTATTTTTAAAGCATTTTAAGATCATTTAAAATTGTTCTTAAAGCAATTTAAATTATTTTTGAAGTACTTTAAATAGTTTTTAAAACATTGTAAACAGTTTTTAAAGCATTTTAAATTGTTTTGAAAGCATTTTAAAGCACTTTAAAGCTTTTTAATTGTTGTTAAAGCATTTTAAAAGAATTTAAAATTGTTTTTAAAACATTTTAAAGTGTTTTTAAATTATTTTGAACTATTTTAAATTGTTTTTAGAACGTTCTAAATTGTTTCAAAAACATTTTAAATTGTTTTTAAAGTGTTTAAAATAGTTTTTAAAACATTTTAAAGTACTTTAAAGCTTTTTAAATTGTTTATAAAACATTTTAAAACGGGTTTAAAGCATTTTCAATTGTTGTTAAAGCACTTAAACTTATTTTTAAAACATTTTAAAATGTTTTTGAAACATTTTAAAATAATTTAAAATTGTTCTTAAATCAATTTAAATTATTTTTAAAGTATTTTAAATTGTTTTTAAAGCACTATAAACTATTTTTAAAGCATTTTAAATTGTTCTGAAAGAATTTTAAAAACATTTTAGAGTACTTTAAAGCTTTTTAAATTCTTGTTAAAGTGTTATAATAGAATTTAAAATTGTTTTTAAAACATTTTAAAGTTCTTTAAATTGTTTTTAAATTATTTTGAACTAATTTAAAGTGTTTTTAAAATGTTCCAAATTGTTTCAACAACATTTTAAATTGTTTTTAAAGCATTTTAAGTTGTTTTTAAAGTGTTTAAAATTGTTTTTAAAACATTTTAAACTACTTTAAAGCTTTTTTAAATTGTTTTTAAAACATTTTAAAACAGGTTGAAAGCATTTTCAATTGTTGTTAAACCACTCAAACTTATTTTTAAAACATTTTAATATGTTTTTGAAACATTTTATAATCATTTAGAATTATTTTTAAATCAATTTAAATCATTTTTAAAGTATTTTAAATTGTTTTTAAAGCATTTTAAACTATTTTTAAATCATTTAAAATTGTTCTTAAAGTAATTTAAATTACTTTTGAAGTATTTTAAATAGTTTTTAAAGCATTGTAAACGGTTTTTTAAGCATTTTAAATTGTTTTGAAAGCATTTTAAAGTCCTTTAAATATTTTTAAATCGCTGCTAATGCATTTTAAAAGAATTTAAAATTGTTTTTAAAACATTTTAGAGTGTTTTAAATCGTTTTTAAATTATTTTGAACTATTTTAAATTGTTTTTAAAACATTGTAAATTGTTTCAACAACATTTTAAATTATTTTTAAAGCATTTTAAATTGTTTTTAAAGTGTTTAAAATTATTTTTAAAACATTTTAAAGTACTTTAAAGCTTTTTAAATTGTTTATAAAAAATTTTAAAACGGGTTTAAAGCATTTTCAATTGTTGTTAAAGCACTTAAACTTATTTTTAAAAGATTTTAAAATGTTTTTGAAACATTTTTAAATAGTTTAAAATTGTTCTTAAATCAATTTAAATTATTTTTAAAGTATTTTATATTGTTTCTAAAGCATTGTAAACTATTTTTAAAGCATTTTAAAATCATCTAAAATTGTTCTTAAAGCAATTTAAATAATTTTTGAAGTATTTTAAATAGTTTTTAAAGCATTGTAAATGGTTTTCAAAGCATTTTAAATTGTTTTGAAAGCATTTTAAAAACATTTTAAAGTACTTTAAAGATTTTTAAATTGTTGTTAAAGCATTTTAAAAGAATTTAAAATTGTTTTTAAAACATTTTAAAGTGTTTTTAAGTTATTTTGAACTATTTTAAATTGTTTTTAAAACGTTCTAAATTGCTTCAAAAACATTTAAAATTGTTTTTAAAGCATTTTAAATTGTTTTTAAAGCGTTTAAAATTGTTTTTAAAACATTTTAAAGTACTTTAAAGCTTTTTAAATTGTTTATAAAACATTTTAAAATGGGTTTAAAGCATTTTCAATTGTTGTTAAAGCACTTAATCTTATTTTTAAAACATTTTAAAAAGTTTTTGAAATATTTTAAAATCATTTAAAATTGTTCTTAAATCAATTTAAATTATTTTTAAAGTATTTTAAATTGTTTTTAAAGCAATGCAAACTATTTTTTAAAGAATTTTAAAATCATTTTAAATTGTTAAGGAAGCATTTTAAAAACATTTTGAAGTACTTTAAAGATTTTAAATTGTTGTTAAAGCATTTTAAAAGAATTTAAAATTGTTTTTTAAAACATTTTAAAGTGTTTTAAATTGTTTTTAAAACATTTTATTTTGTTTTTAAAACATTTTAAAGTACTTTAAAGCTTTTTAAATTGTTTATAAGACATTTTAAAACGGGTTTAAAGCATTTTCAAATGTTGTTAAAGCACTTAAACTTATTTTTAAAACATTTTAAAATGTTTTTGAAACATTTTAAAACATTTTAAAATCATTTAAAATTGCTCTTAAATCAATTTAAATTATTTTTAAAGTATTTTATATTGTTTCTAAAGCATTGTAAACTATTTTTAAAGCATTTTAAAATCATCTAAAATTGTTCTTAAAGCAATTTAAATAATTTTTGAAGTATTTTAAATAGTTTTTAAAGCATTGTAAATGGTTTTAAAAGCATTTTAAATTGTTTTGAAAGAATTTTAAAAACATTTTAAAGTACTTTAAAGATTTTTAAATTGTTGTTAAAGCATTTTAAAAGAATTTAAAATTGTTTTTAAAACATTTTAAATTATTTTGTTTTTAAAACATTTTAAAGTACTTTAAAGCTTTTTATATTGTTTATAAAAAGTTTTAAAACGGGTTTAAAGCATTTTCAATTGTTGTTAAAGCACTTAAACTTATTTTTAAAACATTTTAAAATGTTTCTGAAACATTTTTAAATCATTTAAAATTGTTCTTAAATCAATTTAAATTATTTTTAAAGTATTTTATATTGTTTCTAAAGCAGTGTAAACTATTTTTAAAGCATTTTAAGATCATCTAAAATTGTTCTTAAAGGAATTTAAATAATTTTTGAAGTATTTTAAATAGTTTTTAAAGCATTGTAAATGGTTTTTAAAGCATTTTAAATTGTTTTGAAAGCATTTTAAAAACATTTTAAAGTACTTTAAAGTTTTTTAAATTGTTGTTAAAGCATTTTAAAAGAATTTAAAATTGTTTTTAAAACATTTTAAATTGTTTTTAAGTTATTTTGAACTATTTTAAATTGTTTTTAAAATGTTCTAAATTGCTTCAAAAACATTTCAAATTGTTTTTAAAGCATTTTAAATTGTTTTTAAAGCGTTTAAAATTGTTTTTAAAACATTTTAAAATGGGTTTAAAGCATTTTCAATTGTTGTTAAAGAACTTAATCTTATTTTTAAAACATTTTAAAAAGTTTTTGAAATATTTTAAAACATTTTAAAATCATTTAAAATTGTTCTTAAATCAATTTAAATTATTTTTAAAGTATTTTAAATTGTTTTTAAAGCAATGCAAACTATTTTTAAAGAATTTTAAAATCGTTTTAAATTGTTTTGAAAGCATTTTGAGAACATTTTGAAGTACTTTAAAGATTTTTAAATTGTTGTTAAAGCATTTTAAAAGAATTTAAAATTGTTTTTAAAACATTTTAAAGTGTTTTAAATTGTTTTTAAATTATTTTAAAGTGTTTTAAATTGTTTTAAATTGTTTTCAAAAACATTTTAGATTGTTTTTAAAGCATTTTAAATTGTTTTTGAAGTGTTTAAATCGTTTTGAAAGCATTTTAAATTGTTTCGAAAGCATTTTAAAAACATTTTAAATTACTTTAAAGCTTTTAAAAAAAAAAATTAAAACATTTTAAAACGGTTTTAAAGCATTTTCAATTGTTGTTAAAGCACTTAAACTTATTTTTAAAACATTTTAAAATGTTTTTGAAACATTTTTAAATCATTTAGAATTGTTCTTCAATCAATTTAAATTATTTTTAAAGTATTGTAAACTATTTCTAAAGCATTGTAAACTATTTTTAAAGCATTTTAAATCATCTAAAATTGTTCTTAAAGCAATTTAAATAATTTTTGAAGTATTTTAAATAGTTTTTAAAACATTGTAAATGGTTTTTAAAGCATTTTAAATTGTTTTGAAAGCATTTTAAAGTACTTTAAAGCTTTTTAAATTGTTGTTAAAGCATTTTAAAAGAATTTAAAATTGTTTTTAAAACATTTTAAAATGTTTTTAAGTTATTTTGAACTATTTTAAATTGTTTTTAAAACATTCTAAATTGCTTCAAAAACATTTCAAATTGTTTTTAAAGCATTTAAATTGTTTTTAAAGCGTTTAAAATTGTTTTTAAAACATTTTAAAGTACTTTAAAGCTTTTTAATTTGTTTCTAAAACATTTTAAAACGGTTTTAAAGCATTTTCAATTGTTTTTAAAGCACTTGCACTTATTTTTAAAGCATTTTAAAATGTTTTTGAAACATTTTAAAACATTTTAAAATTATTTAAAATTGTTCTTAAATCAATTTAAATTATTTTTGAAGTATTTTAAATTGTTTTTAAAGCATTGTAAACTATTTTTAAAGCATTTTAAAATCATTTTAAATTGTTTTGAAAGCATTTTAAAAACATTTTAGAGTACTCTAACGCTTCTTAAATTGTTGTTAAAACATTTTAAAAGAATTTATAAATGTTTTTTAAAACATTTTACAGTGTTTTAAAATGTTTTTAAATCATTTTGAACTATTTTAAATTGTTTTTAAAACGATGTAAATTGTTTCAGAAACATTTTAAATTGTTTTTAAAACATTTTAAAGTACTCTAAAGCTTTTTAAATTGTTTTTAAATCATTTTAAAATGGTTTTAAAGCATTTTCAATTGTTTTTAAAGCACTTGAACTTATTTTTAAAACATTTTAAAATCTTTTTGAAACATTTTAAAATGTTTTTGAAACATTTTAAAAACATTTAAAATTGTTATTAAATCAATTTAAATTATTTTTAAAGTATTTTAAATTGTTTTTAAAGTTTTGTAAACTATTTTTAAAGCATTTCAAAATCATTTAAAATTGTTCTTAAAGCAATTTAAATTATTTTTTTAATTATTTTAAATAGTTTTTAAAGCGTCGTAAACTGTTTTTAAAGCATTTTAAATTGTTTTGAAAGCATTTTAAAAACATTTTAAAGTACTTTAAAGATTTTTAAATTGTTGTTAAAGCATTTTAAAAGAATTTAAAATTGTTTTTAAAACATTTTGAAGTGTTTTAAATTGTTTTTAAATTATTTTGAACTATTATAAAGTGTTTTTAAAACTTTCTAAATTGTTTCAAAAACATTTTAAATTGTTTTTAAAGCATTTTAAATTGTTTTTAAAACGTTTAAATCATTTTGAAAATATTTTAAATTGTTTTGAAAGCATTTTAAAAACATTTTAAAGTACTTTAAAATTGTTTTTAAAACATTTTAAAACGGTTTTAAAGCATTTTCAAGTATTTTATATTGTTTTTAAAGCATTGTAAAACTATTTTTAAAGCATTTTAAAATTATTTAAACTTGTTCTTAAAGCAATTTAAATTATTTTTGAAGTATTTTAAATAGTTTTTAAAGCATTGTAAATGGTTTTTAAAGAATTTTAAATTGTTTTGAAAGCATTTTAAAAACATTTTAAAGTACTTTAAAGCTTTTTAAATTGTTGTTAAAGCATTTTAAAGGAATTTAAACTTGTTTTTAAAACATTTTAAAGTGTTTTTAAAGCGTTGAAAATTGTTTTTAAAACATTTTGAAGTACTTTAAAGCTTTTTAAATTGTTTATAAAACATTTTAAATTGTTTTAAAGCATTTTCAATTGTTGTTAAAGCACTTATACTTATTTTTAAAACATTTTAAAATGTTTTTGAAACATTTTAAAATGATTTAAAATTGTTCTTAAATCAATTCAAATTATTTTTGAAGTATTTTAAATTGTTTTTAAAGCATTGTAAACTATTTTTAAAGCATTTTAAATTGTTTTGAAAGCATTTTAAAAATGCTTCTTAAATTGTTGTTAAAGCATTTTAAAAGAATTTATAATTGTTTTTAAAACATTTTACAGTGTTTTAAATTGTTTTTAAATTATTTTGAACTATTTTAAATTTTTTTAAAACGTTCTAAATGGTTTCAAAAACATTTTAAATTGTTTCAGAAACATTTTAAATTGTTTTTAAAGCATTTTAAATTGTTTTTAAAGCGTTTAAAATTATTTTTAAAACATTTTAAAGTACTTTAAAGCTTTTTAAATTGTTTTTAAATCATTTTAAAATGGTTTTAAAGCATTTTCAATTGTTTTTAAAGCACTTAAACTTATTCTAAAAATATTTTAAAATAATTTTGAAACATTTTAAAATCATTTAAAATTGTTATTAAATCAATTTAAATTATTTTTAAAGTATTTTAAATTGTTTTTAAAGCATTGTAAACTATTTTTAAAGCATTTCAAAATCATTTAAAATTGTTCTTAAAGCAATTTAAATTATTTTTGAATTATTTTAAATAGTTTTTAAAGCGTCGTAAACTGTTTTTAAAGCATTTTAAATTGTTTTGAAATAATTTTAAAAACATTTTAAAATACTTTAAAACTTTTTAAATTGTTGTTAAAGCATTTTCAAAGAATTTAAAATTGTTTTTAAAACATTTTAAAGTGTTTTTAAATTATTTTGAACTATTTAAAATTGTTTTTAAAATGTTCTAAATTGTTTCAAAAACATTTTAAATTGCTTTTGAAGCATTTTAAATTGTTTTTAAAGCGTTTAAAATTGTTTTAAAAACATTTTAAAGTACTTTAAAGATTTTTAAATTGTTCTTAAAACATTTTAAAACGGTTTTAAAGCATTTTCAATTGTTGTTAAAGCACTTAAACTTATTTTTGAAACATTTTAAAATCATTTAAAATTGTTCTTAAATCAATTTAAATTATTTTTAAAGTATTTTATATTGTTTCTAAAGCATTGTAAACTATTTTTAAAGCATTTTAAAATCATTTAAAATTGTTCTTAAAGCAATTTGTATTATTTTGGATGTATTTTAAACAGTTCTTAAAGCATTGTAAACGGTTTTTTAAAGCATTTTAAACTGTTTTGAAAGCATTTTAAAAACATTTTAAAGTACTTTAAAGCTTTTAAATTGTTGCGAAAGCATTTTAAAAGAATTCAAAATTGTTTTTAAAACATTCTAAAGTGTTTTAAATTGTTAATAAATTATTTTGAACTATTTTTAATTATTTTTAAAACGTTATAAATTGTTTCAAAAACATATTAAATTGTTTTTAAAGCATTTTAAGTTCTTTTTAAAGTGTTTAATTTATTTATTTTTTAACATATTAAAGTACTTTAAAGCTTTTTAAATTGTTTTGAAATAATTTTAAAATGGTTTTAAAGCATTTTCAATTGCTGTTAAACCACTTAAACTTATTCTTAAAACATTTTAAAATGTTTTTAAAACATTTTAAAATCATTTAAAATTGTTTTTTAAATCAATTTAAATTATTTTTAAATTATTTTAAACTGTTTTTAAAGCATTGTAAACTATTTTTAAAGCATTTTAAAATCATTTAAAATTGTTCTTAAAGCAATTTAAATTATTTTTGAAGTATTTTAAATAGTTTTTAAAGCATTGTAAATGGTTTTTAAAGCATTTTAAATTGTTTTGAAAGCATTTTAAAGCATTTTAAAGCTTTTTAATTGTTGTTAAAGCATTTTAAAAGAAATTAAAATTGTTTTTAAAACATTTTAAAGTGTTTTTAAATTATTTTGAACTATTTTAAATTGTTTTTAAAACGTTCTAGATTGTTTCAAAAACATTTCAAATTGTTTTTGAAGCATTTTAAATTGTTTTTAAAGTGTTTAAAATTGTTTTAAGAACATTTTAGGGTACTTTAAATCTTTTTAAATTGTTTATAAAACATTTTAAAACGGGTTTAAATCATTTTCAATTGTTGTTAAAGCACTTAAACTTATTTTTAAAACATTTTAAAATGTTTTTGAAACATTTTAAAATAATTTAAAATTGTTCTTAAATCAATTGAAATTATTTTTAAAGTATTTTAAATTGTTTTTAAAGCAGTGTAAACTATTTTTAATGCATTTTAAATTGTTTTGAAAGAATTTTAAAAACATTTTAGAGTACTTTAAAGCTTTTTAAATTGTTGTTAAAGCGTTATAATAGAATTTAAAATTGTTTTTAAAACATTTTAAAATGCTTTAAATTGTTTTTAAATTATTTTGAACTAATTTAAATTGTTTTTAAAACGTTCCAAATTGTTTCAAGAACATTTTAAATTGTTTCTAAAGCATTTTAAGTTTTTTTTTTAAATTGTTTAAAAATGTTTCTAAATCAATATAATTTATTTTTAAAGTATTTAAAATTGTTTTTAAAGCATTTTAAACTATTTTTAAATCATTTTAAAATCATTTAAAATTGTTCTTAAAGCAATTTAAATTATTTTTGAAGTATTTTAAATAGTTTTTAAAGCAGTGTAAATAGTTTTTAAAACACTTTAAATTGTTTTGAAAGAATTTTAAAGTCCTTTAAAGCTTTTTAAATTGATGTTAATGCGTTTTAGAAGAATTTAAAATTGTTTTTAAAACATTTTAGAGTGTTTTAAATCATTTTTAAATTATTTTAAACTATTTTAAAGTTTTTTTAAAACATTCTAAATTGTTTCAAAAACATTTTAAATTGTTCTTAAAGCGTTTAAAATTGTTTTTAAAGCGTTTAAAATTGTTTTTAAAACATTTTAAAGTACTTTAAATGTTTTTAAATTGTTTATAAAACATTTTAAAACGGGTTTAAAGGATTTTCAATTGTTGTTAAAGCACTTAATCTTATTTTTAAAACATTTTAAAATGTTTTTGAAATATTTTAATACATTTTAAAATCATTTAAATTGTTCTTAAATCAATTTAATTTATTTTTAAAGTATTTTAAATTGTTTTTAAAGCATTGCAAACTATTTTTAAAGCACTTTAAACGGTTTTCAAAGCACTTTAAATTGTTTTGAAAGCATTTTAAAGTCCTTTAAAGCTTTTTAAATTGTTGTTAATGCGTTTTAAAAGAATTTAAAATTGTTTTTAAAAACATTTAGAGTGTTTTAAATCGTTTTTAAATTATTTTAAAGTGTTTTTTAAAACATTCTAAATTGTATCCAAAACATTTTAAATTGTTTTTAAACCATTTTAAATTGTTTTTAAAGCATTTAATTTTTTTTTTTAAAACATTTTAAAGTACTTTAAATCTTTTTAAATTGTTTATAACACATTTTTAAAACGAGTTTAAAGGATTTTCAATTGTTGTTAAAGCACTTAATCTTATTTTTAAAACATTTTAAAATGTTTTTGAAATATTTTAAAACATTTTAAAATCATTTAAAATGGTTCTTAAATCAATTTAAATTATTTTTAAAGTATTTTAAATTGCTTTTAACGCATTGCAAACTATTTTTAAAGAATTTTAAAATCATTTTAAATTGTTTTGAAAGCGTTTTAAAATGTTTAAAATTGTTTTTAAATTATTTTGAACTATTTTAAAGTGTTTTTAAAACTTTCTAAATTGTTTCAAAAACATTTTAAATTATTTTTAAAGCATTTTAAATTGTTTTTAAAGCGTTTAAATCGTTTTGAAAGCATTTTAAATTGTTTTGAAAGCATTTTAAGAACATTTTAAAGTACTTTAAAGGTATTTAAATTGTTTTTAAAACAATTTAAAACGGTTTTAAAGCATTTTGAATTGTTGTTAAAGCACTTAAACTTATTTTTAAAACATTTAAAAATGTTTGTGAAACATTTTAAAATCATTTAAAATTGTTCTTAAATCAATTTAAATTATTTTGAAAGTATTTTATATTGTTTCTAAAGCATTGTAAACTATTTTTAAAGCATTTTGAAATCATCTAAAATTGTTCTTAAAGCAATTTAAATAATTTTTGAAGTATTTTAAATAGTTTTTAAAGCATTGTAAATGGTTTTTAAAGCATTTAAAATTGTTTTGAAAGCATTTTAAAAACATTTTAAAGTACTTTTAAGATTTTTAAATTGTTGTTAAAGCATTTTAAAAGAACTTAAAATTGTTTTTAAAACATTTTAAAGTGTTTTTAAGTTATTTTGAACTATTTCAAATTGTTTTTAAAACGTTCTAAATTGCTTCAAAAACATTTCAAATTGTTTTTAAAGCATTTTAAATTGTTTTTAAAGCGTTTAAAATTGTTTTTAAAACATTTTAAAGTACTTTAAAGCTTTTTAAATTGTTTTTAAAAAATTTTAAATGGTTTTAAAGAATTTTCAATTGTTGTTAAAGCACTTAAACTTATTTTTAAAACATTTTAAAATGTTTTTGAAAAATTTTAAAATCATTTAAAATTGTTCTTAAATCAATTTAAATTATTTTTGAAGTGTTTTAAATTGTTTTTAAAGCATTGTAAACTATTTTTAAAGCATTTTAAAATCATTTTAAATTGTTTTGAAAGTATTTTAAAAACATTTTAGAGTACTTTAAAGCTTCTTAAATTGTTGTTAAAACATTTTAAAAGAATTTATAAATGTTTTTAAAACATTTTACAGTGTTTTAAATTGTTTTTAAATCATTTTGAACCGTTTTAAATGGTTTTTAAAATGTTCTAAATTGTTTCAGAAACATTTTAAATTGTTTTTAAAGCGTTTAAAATTGTTTTTAAAACATTTTAAAGTACTCTAAAGCTTTTTAAATTGTTTTCAAATCATTTTAAAATGGTTTTAAAGCATTTTCAATTGTTCTTAAAGCAATTAAACTTATTTTAAAAACATTTTAAAACGTTTTTGAAACATTTTAAAATCATTTAAATTTGTTATTAAATCAATTTAAATTATTTTTAAAGTATTTTAAATTGTTTTTAAAGCATTGTAAACTATTTTTAAAGCATTTCAAAATCATTTAAAATTGTTCTTAAAGAAATTTAAATTATTTTTGAATTATTTTAAATAGTTTTTAAAGCGCCGTAAACTATTTTTAAAGCATTTTAAATTGTTTTGAAAGAATTTTAAAAACATTTTAAAGTAATTTAAAGCTTTTTAAATTGTTGTTAAAGCATTTTGAAATAATTTAAAATTGTTTTTAAAACATTTTAAAGTGTTTTTAAATTATTTTGAACTATTTAAAATTGTTTTTAAAATGTTCTAAATTGTTTCAAAAACATTTTAAATTGCTTTTGAAGCATTTTAAATTGTTTTTAAAGCGTTTAAAATTGTTTTAAAAACATTTTAAAGTACTTTAAAGCTTTTTAAATTGTTTTTAAAACATTTTAAAATGGTTTTAAAGCATTTTCAATTGTTGTTAAAGCACTTAAACTTATTATTAAAATGTTTTTGAAACATTTTAAAATGATTTAAAATTGTTCTTAAATCAATTCAAATTATTTTTGAAGTATTTTCAATTGTTTTTAAAGCATTGTAAACTATTTTTAAAGCATTTTAAAATCATTTTAAATTGTTTTGAAAGCATTTTAAAAACGCATCTTAAATTGTTGTTAAAACATTTTAAAAGAATTTATAATTGTTTTTAAAACATTTTACAGTGTTTTAAATTGTTTTTAAATTATTTTGAACTATTTTAAATTGTTTTTAAAACATTCTAAATGGTTTCAAAAAAAATTTAAATTGTTTAAGAAACATTTTAAATTGTTTTTAAAGCATTTTAAATTGTTTTTAAAGCGTCTAAAATTGTTTTTAAAACATTTTAAAGTACTTTAAAGCTTTTTAAATTGTTTTTAAAACATTTTAAAATGGTTTTAAAGCATTTTCAATTGTTTTTAAAGCACTTAAACTTATTTTAAAAACATTTTAAAATATTTTTGAAACATTTTAAATCATTTTAAAATAATTTGAAATTGTTATTAAATCAATTTAAATTATCTTTAAAGTATTTTAAATTGTTTTTAAAGCATTGTAAACTATTTTTAAAGCATTTCAAAATCATTTAAAATTGTTCTTAAAGCAATTTAAATTATTTTTGAATTATTTTAAATAGTTTTTAAAGCGTCATAAACTTTTTTTAAAGCATTTTAAATTGTTTTGAAATAATTTTAAAAACATTTTAAAGTACTTTAAAGCTTTTTAAATTGTTGCTAAAGCATTTTCAAAGAATTTAAAATTGTTTTAAAAACATTTTAAAGTGTTTTTAAATTATTTTGAACTATTTAAAATTGTTTTTAAAACGTTCTAAATTGTTACAAAAACATTTTAAATTTCTTTTGAAGCATTTTAAATTGTTTTTAAAGCGTTTAAAATTGTTTTAAAAACATTTTAAAGTACTTTAAAGATTTTTAAATTGTTCTTAACACATTTTAAAACGGTTTTAAAGCATTTTCAATTGTTGTTAAAGCACTTAAACTTATTTTTGAAACATTTTAAAATCATTTAAAATTGTTCTTAAATCAATTTAAATTATTTTTAAAGTATTTTATATTGTTTCTAAAGCATTGTAAACTATTTTTAAGGCATTTTAAAATCATTTGAAATTGTTCTTTAAGCAATTTAAATTATTTTGGATGCATTTTAAACAGTTCTAGTATTGTAAATGGTTTGTAAAGCATTTTAAACTGTTTTGAAAGCATTTTAAAAATATTTTAAAGTACTTTAAAGCTTTTTAAATTGTTGTTAAAGTGTTTTAAAAGAATTTAATTTTTTTTTTAAACATTCTAAAGTGTTTTAAATTGTTTATAAATTATTTTGAACTATTTAAAATTGTTTTTAAAACGTTCTAAATTGTTTCAAAAACATTTTAAATTGTTTTTAAATCATTTTAAGTTCTTTTTAAAGTGTTTAATTTATTTATTTTTTAACATTTTAAAGTACTGTAAAGCTTTTTAAATTGTTTTTAAAACATTTTAAAACGGTTTTAAAGCATCTTCAATGGTTGTTAAACCACTTAAACTTATTCTTAAAACATTTTAAAATGTTTTGGTAACATTTTAAAATCATTTAAAATTGTTTTTAAATCAATTTAAGTTATTTTTAAAGTATTTTAAATTGTTTTTAAAGCATTGTAAACTATTTTTAAAGCATGTTAAAATCATTTAAAATTGTTCTTAAAGCAATTTGAATTATTTTTTTATGTATTTTAAACAGTTTTTAAAGCATTGTAAACAGTTTTTAAAGCATTTTAAACTGTTTTGAAAGAATTTTAAAAACATTTTAAAGTACCTTAAAGCTTTTTAAATTGTTGCTAAAGCATTTTAAAAGAATTCAAAATTGTTTTTAAAACATTCTAAATTGTTTCAAAAACATTTTAAATTGTTTTTAAAGCATTTTAAGTTTTTTTTAAAGTGTGTAATTTATTTTTTTAAACATTTTAAAGTACTTTAAAGCTTTTTAAATTGTTTTTAAAACGGTTTTAAAGCATTTTCAACTGTTGTTAAACCACTTAAACCTATTCTTAAAACATTTTAAAATGTTTTTAAAACATTTTAAAATCATTTAAAATTGTTTTTAAATCAATTTATATTATTTTTAAAGTATGTTAAATTGTTTTTAAAGCATTGCAAACTATTTTTAAAGCATTTTAAAATCATTTAAAATTGTTCTTAAAGCAATTTAAATTATTTTTGAATTATTTTAAATAGATTTTAAAGCATTGTAAACGGTTTTTAAAGCATTGTAAATGGTTTTTAAAGCATTTTAAATTGTTTTGAAAGCATTTTAAAGCATTTTAAAGCTTTTTAATTGTTGTTAAAGCATTTTAAAAGAATTTAAAATTGTTTTTAAAACATTTTAAAGTGTTTTTAAATTATTTTGAACTATTTTAAATTGTTTTTAAAATGTTCTAAATTGTTTCAAAAACATTTTAAATTGTTTTTTAAGCATTTTAAATTGTTTTTAAAGCGTTTAAAATTGTTTTAAGAACATTTTAAGGTACTTTAAAGCTTTTTAAATTGTTTATATAACATTTTAAAACGGGTTTAAATCATTTTCAATTGTTGTTAAAGCACTTAAACTTATTTTTAAAACATTTTAAAATGTTTTTGAAACATTTTAAAATAATTCAAAATTGTTCTTAAATCAATTTAAATTGTTTTTAAAGTATTTTAAATTGTTTTTGAAGAATTGTAAACTATTTCTAAAGAATTTTAAATTGTTTTGAAAGCATTTTAAAAACATTTTAGAGTACTTTAAAGCTTCTTAAATTGTTGTTAAAACATTTTTAAAAAATTTATAAATGTTTTTAAAACATTTTACAGTGTTTTAAATTGTTTTTAAATCATTTTGAACTATTTTAAATTGTTTTCAAAACGTTCTAAATTGTTTCAGAAACATTTTAAATTATTTTTAAAGCCTTTAAAATTCTTTTTAAAACATTTTAAAGTACTCTAAAGCTTTTTAAATTGTTTTTAAATCATTTTAAAATGGTTTTAAAGCATTTTCAATAGTTGTTAAAGCACTTAAACTTATTTTAAAAACATTTTAAAATGTTTTTGAAACATTTTAAAATCATTTAAAATTGTTATTAAATCAATTTAAATTATTTTTAAAGTATTTTAAATTGTTTTTAAAGCATTGTAAACTATTTTTAAAGCATTTCAAAATCATTTAAAATTCTTCTTAAAGCAAATTAAATTATTTAGAATTATTTTAAATAGCTTTTAAAGCATCGTAAACTTTTTTTTAAAGCATTTTAAATTGTTTTGAAAGAATTTTAAAAACATTTTAAAGTACTTTAAAGCTTTTTAAATTGTTTTTAAAGTATTTTGAAAGAATTTAAAATTGTTTTCGAAACATTTTAAAGGGTTTTAAATTGTTTATAAATTATCTTGAACTATTTTAAATTGTTTTTAAAATGTTCTAAATTGTTTCAAAAACATTTTAATTTTTTTTTAAAGAATTTTAAGTTGTTTTTAAAGTGTTTAATTTATTTTTTTTAAACATTTTAAAGTACTTTAAAGCTTTTTAAGTTGTTTTTAAAACATTTTAAAACGGTTTTAAAGCATTTTCAATTGTTGTTAAACCACTTAAACTTATTCTTAAAACATTTTAAAATGTTTTGGAAACATTTTAAAATCATTTAAAATTGTTTTTAAATCAATTTAAATTATTTTTAAAGTACTTTAAATTGTTTTTAAAGCATTGTAAACTATTTTTAAAGTACTTTAAAACTTGTTAATTGTTGTTAAAGCATTTTAAAAGAATTTAAAATGGTTTTTAAAACATTTTAAAGTGCTTTTAAATTATTTTGAGCTATTTTAAATTGTTTTTAAAGCGTTTAAAATTGTTTTAAAACATTTTAAAGTACTCTAAAACTTTTTAAATTGTTTATAAAACATTTTAAAACGGTTTAAATCATTTTCAATTGTTGTTAAAGCACTTAAACGTATTTTTAAAACATTTTAAAATAATTTAAAATTGTTCTTAAATCAATTTAAATTATTTTTAAAGTATTTTAAATTGTTTTTAAGGCATTGTAAACTATTTTTAAAGCATTTTAAATTATTTTTAAAGAATTTTAAAAACATTTTAGAGTACTTTAAAGCTTTTTAAATTTTTGTTAAAGCGTTATAATAGAATTTATAATTGTTTTTAAAACATTTTAAAGTGCTTTAAATTGTTTTTAAATTATTTTGAACTAATTTAAAGTGTTTTTAAAATGTTCCAAATTGTTTCAAAAACATTTTATATTGTTTTTAAAGCATTTTAAGTTGTTTTTAAAGTGTTCAAAATTGTTTTTAAAACATTTTAAAGTACTTTAAAGCTTTTTAAATTGTTTTTAAAACATTTTAAGACGTGTTTAAAGCATTTTCAATCATTGTTAAACCACTCAAACGTATTTTTAAAACATTTTTGAAACATTTTAAAATCATTTAAATTTGTTTTTAATTCAATTTAAATTATTTTTAAAGCATTGTAAACTATTTTTAAATCATTTTAAAATCATTTAAAGCATTGTAAACTGTTTTTTAAGCATTTTAAATTGTTTTGAAAGCATTTTAAAGTCCTTTAAAGCTTTTTAAATTGCTGCTCATGCATTTTAAAAGAATTTAAAATTGTTTTTAAAACATTTTAGAGTGTTTTAAATCGTTTTTAAATTATTTTGAACTATTTTAAATTGTTTTTTAAAGCATTTAAAATTGTTTCTAAAACATTTGAAAGTACTTTAAACTTTTAAATTGTTTTTAAAACATTTTAAAACGGGTTTATAGCATTTTCAATTGTTGTTAAAGCACTTAATCTTATTTTTAAAACATTTTGAAATGTTTTTGAGATATTTTAAAACATTTTAAAATCATTTAAAATTGTTATTAAATCATTTTTAAAGTATTTTAAATTGTTTTTAAATCATTGCAAACTATTTTAAAGAATTTTAAAATCATTTTAAATTGTTTTGAAAGCATCTTAAAAACATTTTAAAGTAATTTAAAGATTTTTAAATTGTTGTTAAAGCATTTTAAAAGAATTTAAAATTGTTTTTAAAACATTTTAAAGTGTTTTAAATTGTTTTTAAATTATTTTGAACTATTTTAAAGTGTTTTTAGAACTTTCTAAATTGTTGCAAAAACATTTTAAATTGTTTTTGAAGCGTTTCAATCGTTTTGAAAGCATTTTAAAAACATTTTAAAGTACTTTAAAGCTCTTTAAATTGTTTTTAAAACATTTTAAAACGGTTTTAAAGCATTTTCAATTGTTGTTAAAGAACTTAAACTTATTTTTATAATATTTTAAAATCATTTAAAATGTTTTTGAAACATTTTAAAATCATTTAAAATTGTTCTTAAATCAATTTAAATTATTTTTAAAGTATTTTATATTGTTTCTAAAGCATTGTAAACTATTTTTAAAGCATTTTAAAATCATTTAAAATTGTTCTTAAAGCAATTTAAATTATGTTTGAGGTAAAATAGTTTTTAAAACATTGTAAATGGATTTTAAAGCATTTTAAATTGTTGTTAAAGCATTTTAAAAGAATTTAAAATTGTTTTTAAAACATTTTAAAGTGTTTTTAAATTATTGTGAACTATTTAAAATTGTTTTTAAAACGTTCTAAATTGCTTCAAAAACATTTCAAATTGTTTTTAAAGCATTTTAAATTGTTTTTAAAGCATTTAAAATTGTTTTTAAAACATTTTAAAGTACTTTAAAGCTTTTTAAATTGTTTATAAAACATTTTAAAACAGTTTTAAAGCATTTTCAATTGTTGTTAAAGCATTTGCACTTATTTTTAAAACATTTGAAAATGATTTAAAATTGCTCTTTTGTTTTTAAAGCATTGTAAACTATTTTTAAAGAATTTTAAATTGTTTTGAAAGAATTTTAAGAACATTTTTGAGTACTTTAAAGCTTTTTAAATTGTTGTTAAAGCATTTTAATAGAATTTAAAATTGTTTTTAAAACATTTTAAAGTGCTTTAAATTGTTTTTAAATTATTTTGAACTATTTTAAAGTGTTTTTAAATATTGTAAATTGTTTCAAAAACATTTTAAATTGTTTTTAAAGCATTTTAAATTGTTTTTAAAGCATTTTAAATTGTTTTTAAAACATTTTAAAGTACTTTAAAGCTTTTTAAATTGTTTATAAAACATTTTAAAACGGGTTTAAAGAATTTTCAATTGTTGTTAAAGCACTTAATCTTATTTTTAAAACATTTTAAAATGTTTTTCAAATATTTTAAAACATTTTAAAATCATTTAAAATTGTTCTTAAATCAATTTAAATTATTTTTAAAGTATTTTAAATTGTTTTTAAAGCACTGTAAACTATTTTTAAAGAATTTAAAAATCATTTTAAATTGTTTTCAAAGTGTTTTAAATTGTTTTGAAAGCATTTTAAAAACATTTTAAAGTACTTTAAAGATTTTTAAATTGTTGTTAAAGCATTTTAAAAGAATTTAAAATTGTTTTTAAAACATTTTAAAGTGTTTTAAATTGTTTTTAAATTATTTTGAACTGTTTTAAAGTGTTTCTAAAACTTTCTAAATTGTTTCAAAAACATTTTAAATTGTTTTTAAAGCATTTTAAATTGTTTTTAAAGCGTTTAAGTCGTTTTGAAAGCATTTTAAATTGTTTTGATAGCATTTTAAAAAAAAATTAAAGTACTTTAAAGCTCTTTAAATTGTTTTTAGAACATTTTAAAACGATTTTAAAACATTTTTCAATTGTTGTTAAAGCACTTAAACTTATTTTTAAAACATTTTAAAATGTTTTTGAAACATTTTAAAATCATTTAAAATTGTTCTTAAATCAATTTAAATTATTTTTGAAGTATTTTATATTGTTTCTAAAGCATTGTAAAATATTTTTAAAGCATTTTAAAATCATTTAAAATTGTTCTTAAAGCAATTTAAATTACTTTTGAAGTATTTTAAATAGCTTTTAAAGCATTGTAAATGGTTTTTAAAGCATTTTAAATTGTTTTGAAAGCATTTTAAAAACATTTTAAAGTACTTAAAAGCTTTCTAAATTGTTGTTAAAGCATTTTAAAAGAATTTAAAATTGTTTTTAAAACATTTTAAAGTGTTTTTAAGTTATTTTGAACTATTTTAAATTGTTTTTAAAACGTTCTAAATTGCTTCAAAAACATTTCAAATTGTTTTTAAAGCATTTTAAATTGTTTTTAAAGTCTTTAAAATTATTTTTAGAACATTTTAAAGTACTTTAAAGCTTTTTAAATTGTTTATAAAACATTTTAAAACGATTTTAAAGCATTTTCAATTGTTGTTAAAGCACTTGCACTTATTTTAAATTGTTTTTAAAGCATTGTAAACTATTTTTAAAGCATTTTAAAATCGTTTTAAATTGTTTTGAAAGAAGTTTAAAAACATTTTAGAGTACTTTAAAGCTTCTTAAATTGTTGTTAAAACAGTTTAAAAGAATTTATAATTGTTTTTAAAACATTTTACAGTGTTTTAAATTGTTTCTAAATCATTTTGAACTATTTTAAATTGTTTTTAAAACGTTCTAAATTGTTTAAAAAAGATTTTAAATTGTTTCAGAAACATTTTAAATTGTTTTTAAAGATTTTAAATTGTTTTTAAAGATTTTAAATTGTTTTTAAAGCGTTTAAAATTGTTTTTAAAACATTTTAAAGTACTTTAAAGCTTTTTAAATTGTTTTTAAATCATTTTAAAATGGTTTTAAAGCATTTTCAATTGTTGTTAAAGCACTTAAACTTATTTTAAAAACATTTTAAAATGTTTTTGAAACATTTTAAAACATTTTAAAATCATTTAAAATTTTTATTAAATCAATTTAAATTATTTTAAAAGTATTTTAAATTATTTTTAAAACATTCTAAACTATTTTTAAAGCATTTCAAAATCATTTAACATTGTTATTAAAGCAATTTAAATTGTTTTTGAATTATTTGAAATAGTTTTTAAAGAGTCGTAAACTGTTTTCAAAGAATTTTAAAAACATTTTAAAGTACTTTAAAGCTTTTTAAATTGTTGTTAAAGCATTTTGAAAGAATTTCAAATTGTTTTTAAAACATTTTAAAGTGTTTTTAAATTATTTTGAACTATTTAAAATTGTTTTTAAAATGTTCTAAATTGTTTCAAAAACATTTTAAATTGTTTTTAAAGCGTTTAAAATCATTTTAAAAACATTTTAAAGTACTTTAAAGCTTTTAAAATTGTTTTTAAAACATTTTAAAATTTTTTTAAAGCATTTTCAATTGTTGTTAAAGCACCTAAACTTATTTTTGAAACATTTAAAATGTTTTTGAAACATTTTAAAATCATTTAAAATTGTTGTTAAATCAATTTAAATTATTTTTAAAGTATTTTATATTGTTTCTAAAGCATTGTAAACTATTTTTAAAGCATTTTAAAATCATTTAAAATTGTTCTTAAAGCAATTTAAATTATTTTTGATGTATTCTAAATAGTTTTTAAAGCATTGTAAACGGTTTTTAAATCATTTTAAATTGTTTTGAAAGCATTTTAAAAACATTTTAAAGTACTTTAAAGCTTTTTAAGTTGTTGCTAAAGCATTTTAAAAGAATTTAAAATTGTTTTTAAAACATTCTAAAGTGTTTTAAATTTTTTATAAATTATTTTGAACTATTTTAAATTGTTTTTAAAACGTTCTAAATTGCTTCAAAAACATTTTAAATTATTATTAAAGCATTTTAAGTTGTTTTTAAAGCATTCTCAATTGTTGTTAATGCAGATAAACTTATTTTAAAAACATTTTAAAATGTTTTTGAAACATTTTAAAATCATTTAAAATTATTTTTAAATCAATTTAAATTATTTTTAAAGTATTTTAAATTGTTTTTAAAGCATTGTAAACGGTTTTTAAAGCATTTTAAATTGTTTTGAACGCATTTTAAAGCACTTTAAAGCTTTTTAATTGTTGTTAAAGCATTTTAAAAGAAATTAAAATTGTTTTTAAAACATTTTAAAGTGTTTTTAAATTATTTTGAACTATTTTAAATTGTTTTTAAAACGTTCTAAATTGTTTCAAAAACATTTTAAATTGTTTTTAAAATTTTAAATTGTTTTTAAAACATTTTAAAGTACTTTAAAGATTTTTAAATTGTTTATAAAACATTTTAAAACGGGTTTAAAGCATTTTCCATTGTTGTTAAAGCACTTAAACCTATTTTTAAAACATTTTCAAATGTTTTTGAAACATTTTAAAAATTTGAAAATAATTTAAAATTGTTCTTAAATTAATTTAAATTATTTTTAAAGTATTTTAAATTGTTTTTAAAGCATTGTAAACTATTTTTGAAGCAATTTAAATTGTTTTTAAAACGTTCCAAATTGTTTCAAAAACATTTTAAATTGTTTTTAAAGCATTTTAAGTTGTTTTTAAAGTGTTTAAAATTGTTTTAAAACATTGTAAAGTACTTTAAAGGTTTTAAATTGTTTTTAAAAGATTTTAAAACTGTTTTAAAGCATTTTCCATTGTTGTTAAACCACTCAAACTTATTTTTAAAACATTTTAAAATGTTTTTGAAACATTTTAAAATCATTTAAAATTGTTTTTAAATCAATTTAAATTATTTTTAAAGTATTTTAATTTTTTTTTTAAGCATTGTAAACTATTTTTAAATCATTTAAAATTGTTCTTAAAGCAATTTAAATTACTTTTGAAGTATTTTAAATAGTTTTTAAATATTTTAAATTGTTTTGGAAGCATTTTAAAGTACTTTAAAGCTTTTTAAATTGTTGTTAATGCATTTTAAAAGAATTTAAAATTGTTTTTTAAACATTTTATAGTGTTTTAAATTGTTTTTAAATTATTTTTAACTATTTTAAAGTGTTTTTAAAGCATTTTAAGTTGTTTTTAAAGTATTTTAAATTGTTTTTCAAGCATTGCAAACTATTTTTAAAGAATTTTAAAATCATTTTAAATTGTTTTGAAATCGTTTTAAATTGTTTTGAAAGAATTTTAAAAACATTTTAAAGTACTTTAAAGATTTTTAAATTGTTGTTAAAGCATTTTAAAATAATTTAAAATTGTTTTTAAAACATTTTAAGTGTTTTAAATTGTTTTTAAATTATTTTGAACTATTTTAAAGTGTTTTTAAAACTTTCTAAATTGTTTCAAAAACATTATAAATTGTTTTTAAAGCATTTTACATTGTTTTTAAAGCATTTTAAATTGTTTTTAAAGAGTTTAAATCGTTTTGGAAGCATTTTAAAGACATTTTAAAGTACTTTAAAGCTCCTTAAATTGTTTTTAAAACATTTTAAAATGGTTTTAAAGCATTTTCAATTGTTGTTAAAGCACTTAAACTTATTTTTAAAATATTTTAAAATGTTTTTGAAACACTTTAAAATCATTTAAAATTGTTCTTAAATCAATTTAAATTATTTTTAAAGTATTTTAAATAGTTTTTAAAGCACTGTAACGGTTTTTAAAGCATTTTAAATTGTTTTGAAAGCATTTTAAAGCACTTTAAAGCTTTTTAATTGTTGTTAAAGAATTTTAAAATAATTTAAAATTGTTTTTAAAACATTTTAGAGTGTTTTAAAATTATTTTGAACTATTTTAAATTGTTTTCAAAACATTCTAAATTGTTTCAAAAACATTTTAAATTGTTTTTAAAGCATTTTAAATTGTTTTTAAAGCGTTTATAATTGTTTTTAAAACATTTTAAAGTAGTTTAAAGCTTTTTAAATTGTTTATAAAACATTTTAAAATGGGTTTAAAGCATTTTCAATTGTTGTTAAAGCACTTAAACTTATTTTTAAAACATTTTAAAATGTTTTTCAAAGATTTTAAAAGATTTTAAAATAATTTAAAAATGTTCTTAAATAAATTTAATAATTTTTAAAGTATTTTAAATTGTTTTTAAAGCATTGTAAACTATTTTAAAGCATTTTAAATTGTTTTGAAAACATTTTAGAGTACTTTAAAGCATTTTAAATTGTTGTTAAAGCGTTTTAATAGAATTTAAAATTGTTTTTAAAACATTTTAAAGTGCTTTAAATTGTTTTTAAATTATTTTGAACTAATTTAAATTGTTTTTAAAACATTCCAAATTGTTTCAAAAACATTTTAAGTTGTTTTTAAAGCATTTTAAGTTGTTTTTAAAGTGTTTAAAATTGTTTTTAAAACATTTTAAAGTACTTTAAAGCTTTTTAAATTGTTTTTAAAACATTTTAAAGTACTTTAAAGCTTTTTAAATTGTTTTTAAAACATTTTAAAACGGTTTTAAAGCATTTTCAATTGTTGTTAGACCACTCAAAATTATTTTTGAAACATTTTAAAAAGTTTTTAAACATTTTAAAATCATTTAAAATTGTTCTTAAATCAATTTAAATTATTTTTAAAGTATTTTATATTGCTTTTAAAGCATTGTAAACTATTTTTAAAGCATTTTAAATTGTTTTGAAAGAATTTTAAAAACATTTTAGAGTACTTTAAAACTTTTTAAATTGTTGTTACAGCGTTTTAATAGAATTTAAAATTGTTTTTATAACATTTTAAAACGGTTTTAAAGCATTTTCAATTGTTGTTAAAGCACTTAAACTTATTTTTGAAACATTTTAAAAAGTTTTTGAAACATTTTCAAATCATTTAAAATTGTTCTTAAATCAATTTAAATTATTTTTAAAGTATTTTATATTGTTTCTAAAGCATTGTAAACTATTTTAAAATCATTTTAAAATCATTTAAAATTGTTCTTAAACAGTTTTTAAAGCATTGTAAACGGTTTTTAAAGCATTTTAAAATGTTTTGAAAGCATTTTAAATACATTTTAAAGTACTTTAAAGCTTTTTAAATTGCTACTAAAGCATTTTTAAAGAATTTAAAATTGTTTTTAAAACATTCTAAAGTGTTTTAAATTGTTTATAAATTCTTTTGAACTATTTTAAATTGTTTTTAAAACGTTCTAAATTGTTTCGAACACATTTTAAATTGTTTTTAAAGTGTTTAAAATTGTTTTTAAAACATTTTAAAGTACTTTAAATCTTTTTAAATTGTTTTTAAAACATTTTAAAACGGTTTTAAAGCATTTTCAATTGTTGTTAAACCACTTAAACTTATTCTTAAAACATTTTAAATTTTTTTTGAAACATTTTAAAATCATTTAAAATTGTTTTTAAATCAATTTAAATTATTTTTAAAGTATTTTAAATTGTTTCTAAAGCATTGTAAACTATTTTTAAAGCATTTTAAAATCATTTAAAATTGTTCTTAAAGCAATTTAAATTATTTTTGAAGTATTTTAAATATTTTTTAAAGCACTATAAACGGTTTTTAAAGCATTTTAAATTGTTTTGAAAGCATTTTAAATCACTTTAAAGCTTTTTAATTGTTGTTAAAGCATTTTAAAAGAATTTAAAATTGTTTTTAAAACATTTAAAACTGTTTTTAAAACATTTAAAGTGTTTTTAAATTATTTTGAACTATTTTAAATTGTTTTTAAAACGTTCTAAATTGTTTCAAAAACATTTTAAATTGTTTTTAAAGCATTTTAAATTGTTTTTAAAGCGTTTATAATTGTTTTTAAAACATTTTAAAGTACTTTAAAGCTTTTTAAATTGTTTATAAGACATTTTAAAATGGGTTTAAAGCATTTTCATTTTTATTTTTTTTTACAGAAACAGTTCTATTGTGATTATATTCCTCCTGGCCTAAATGCCAAGTATCTATATACAATGAGGATGTCTAGATCCTAAAAAGTCTCTCTAATGGGAGTGAGAGTATTATTATGACTTGAGATATTTTTCCTAGCTTGGATTTCTATAGATTCTATATCTGCAATTTTCCCCCACTTGGATATACAAACAAATTTTTTAAGATCAGGCAGTAAAACATGGTGGCCCGCGGCTTATGGGATGGGTTCCCATGATTCTTTTATGTCTTTCAACTTGACCCCGGCGGAGAGGAGGGCTGCTTTATTTGCTTTGTTGTCTGCTTCTTTATTATGAGCTCTCAGAACATGATAGTAGTTCAGCTTCTGGAAAGCGTTTTCTAGGCCTTTAATTCTAGAAATCATCCTGGCTAGACTAAGATCAGCAGCAGAGGAGTTAGCAACCATTGCACTTATAATAATCTGAGAGTCTCCTATAACTGTTGCTTCCCTTATGTCTAACTCCTTTAGAGTCTTAAGGCCTTGCAGGAGGGCCAAAGCCTCAGCTTGAGTGCTGGTCATGTGTCCAAGCCCCCAAGCATATGAATGAATTTTTTCTCCCGTTGAGTTTAGGACGACACCTCCAGCACCTGCTCTGCCTGGATTACCCTTAGCTGCCCCATCGAAAAATAGAAAGTGCCCTGATTGTGATGTAAGCCAGTCTTGGAAGTCTGCTTCCGGTTTTCTTATTTGCCAGTCTTTGAGAGGTGGAGCGTTTCTGGTTGCTGGGAGAAATTGTAATCCAAGGAAAGAGCCCCAAATTATATCTTGATGACTGAGATTAGCATCATTGTTTATTTGAGATAGGCATTCCTTTATTTGGCACTTGATCTTAACTTCGGTGATCTTGTGGTGCTGTCTAGAATTCCTGAAGGTTCTTCTGTTTCGTTCCAGCCATAACTGCCAGCAGATGACCTTTGGAAGAGTGGCCCAGGCTGATTTGATCAATCGATTTTGTGGAGGAGGACCAGGGTATTTGAGTACCCAGCTAGAAAAAATATCTGTGATAGAATTCGGAAGCAAGAAGACGGGATCCAAGGCATGAAGGAGGGCGCTCCATACCTATTTGGCGTAGCAGCATTCCAAAAATATATGCGCTGTTGTTTCTACACTGTTACTGCACATAAGGCAAATGGAAGGGCCATTGCATCCCATTTTCTGCAGCCTGTCGAAGGTGAGGAGTCGACCATGGCAGAGGATCCATGCGAATGTGTTGATTTTGGGCCAAGACTGATAGCGCCAGATCGCTTTCCAGGGCGCAGGATTTGAGGGGATGTGTGGTCGCTCACAGTATTTGGCATATCCCTCAGCGACAAAGTAGCCTTTGGCTTTCTTTCCCCAATCGATTTCATCATTTTTCCTGTTGATGGGTGCAAGACCGTGAAGGAGGCCTGTCATCGTGGCCCAATCATCCACCAGGTGATCTGGCAATTCCGTTCTCTTCCAGCCTGTCCATTCATCGTCATTCTAGAGGGAGATGTCCCAAAGAGTTCTTAGCTTCTCTCTTTTCATCCACTCCCGCAACTCTCCCATTTGTGCTCTGTCAGTGATCGGATTTGAGAGCATGATCTTGTCAGTCCAGATTTTTATTTTCTTACCGTTTCCGGGAATCTAGTAGATGTGGTTCTTGATCAGAGCGATGGCCTTGTCATATAGCTTGAGAAATGTTGAATTAGGTAGACGGATCACTCTGTTTAAGTAACTGGAGCGAGGACCATGGAAATATTTTTTTTTGAGGGCTGTTTGGGCCCAGCCAGGGTTAGGCGCGACAACTCTCCAAATGACCTTTGCAGCCATTGCTACATTCAGGTGGCCTAAGTTTATGAAATTAAGGCCTCCTTCCCACAGAGGCTTAGATATGACTTCCCAACTGATGAGGGGAATTTTTCTTTCATTCTGCTTTCCTCCCTTCCAGAAGAATCTCCGGATATGCTCTTCCATTTTTTTTAGTATGATTGATGGAGCTAGGATCCCTGCAAATTGAAAAATAGGAAGACTGGTGAGCACTGATTTGATAAGGACGGATTTGCCAACATAGTTGAGCCAGGTGAAGCCCCAGGCCCGAATTTTTCGAGCTCGGGTAGCCAATATTTGATTGAGATTCTTTTGTGGGCAACAGGAAGGCCCAGGTATTTGAAGGAAGTCCATGAAGCGGAGGCTGCAAATCCTAGGCACCTAGAGATAGCAAAGAGAAGTCTGGGCGGGGTATTCCAACTGAAGATGTGGCACTTATTCTTGTTCACAATGCTGCCTGAGCCCTTGTTGAATTCTTCCAGAACAAATTTGAATTTAGAGGTGGAGGGGAGAGAGGCAGCCCCCAATAGCAGGGCGTCGTCCGTGAAAAGGGCATGATTAATGTTCTTGACTCCTCTTGCTATACGCAGTCCCATAAGATCTTGGTCTTGCATTTTTTTGTCCAGCAGAAAGCTGAGAGATGAGGCTTGAATGACAAAGAGCATAAGGGAGAGTGGACACCCCTGCCTGAGCCCTCTTGATGCTTTGAAGAAGTCCGTAGCTCTTCCATTTACGAGTGGAGCAATCCATGGCTCCGAGATGCAAGCCCGGATCCAATTGATGAAGTTTGATCCAAATCCAAACCTGTTCATGACTTTTAACAGAAAACTATGATTTACACGATCTATTGGGTCCCTATAATACTAGTGATTACCCCATTACTATTGTAGTTATACCCCTTATTTATATTGTTGTGCCCCTATTGCCCCCATATTGTTATTAATGTGCCCCATAGAATCCCTCTATTGTTATTTTTGTGGCTTTATATTATTATTGTTAGGTCGGCTGGATTATATTGTGACTCCTTAGACTCCTATATATAGAAAGGAGGTTTTGTCATTTGAATCATCCAAGAATTGTTCATTTATGTAATGTAAAGGAGGTTGCCCCCTCGAAGAGGCTGAATTCTAAGGCGTTGATCTATCTTTTCTATCTTTTCTTGAGCTGGTTTCATAACATTTGGTATCAGAGCTTTGGATTCTAGGGTTTCGCTGCTCCAAACAGGTCATCGTGGCATTTTCGCTATAACTTGTCACAAAAAAAACCCATTTGAGAAGAAATCACGCTGAACCTTGGGTCCAAATTTCAGAGCTTTTCGCGCTATATTTGCGGAGATATGATCTGAGGAAGTTGGTCTTTTTGCAGACTCCTGAATTACATTCCAAACAGGTGACCTGGGGAAAATCGTCATAACTTTCTCTCTGGGGATCGGATTGAAATTTCGTAAGAAGGTACAGAAAGAGGACGGACTGTAGTTTCTTGTATGCATTTTTCAGATCCAAAGGTCGAAACAGTGACTCGTGGCACGTCGTACAAGTTCGCTCTACTGAACTAGTCTATAAGCAAGTCACTGTGGGAGATTTCGCATAACTCTTCCTTGGAGAATCCAATTTGGGTCAGACTTGTGGCATTGGAAAGAGGACACAGAAGGCTACTACAGGTCAAAATTTCAGAACTGGATGATCCGAAATTACAGAGATACATCAGATTCAATATCAGGCTTCTACAAAGTGAAAAAAGGTGTGTAGTTTTTTTTTTAATTTTTGCATAAGCTTGGTTTGAAGGAATTCAAAGGGCATAGTATTATTATCGGTAACTGATGCCCCGAGGAAAGAAAATGCAAACACCTAGTAAGGAACCTGAAAGCTCTAGCATGACTCATGAAGAAGAGGAAGAAATGCTACATGATATATCAAAATTACAAGAACAAGTGCAACAAATGTCACGCTCACAAAAGCTAACAGAAGCTAAGATAAATGGCGTGGAATCTAAGATAAATGGCGTGGAATCTAAGATAAAGGGCATGGAAGCTAAGATGGATGATTTGAAGACAGATTTGAGGACAGATTTGAAGACAGACATGGCAGATTTGAAGACAGATTTGACAAATTTTCTACAAGAAATACTTACTAATGGTGAAAAGGTAGTAAAGGAAACTCATGATGTGAACAAAAGAAATGTTAATCATGATTCCATAGACTCTAATGTTGGATTGAATACCCACCATATTCCAAAAATCGATATGAGGAAGTTTGATGGCAGATGGAGCAGTTCTTCGATCTCAATAATGTGCAAAACACACAAAAGGTACGTATGGCAACTTTATATTTGGAACCAAATCAGTTTGTATGGTATCAATGGCTTTGCTCTCGTAAACAATTTATCACTTGGGCAATTTTTACGGAAGAATTGATAGCACATTATGAGGATACAAAAAGCAACACTTTTTTTAGCCAATTGATAAGTCTCAAACAAAAGGGTTCAATAATGGAGCACATTGAGGAGTTCCAAAAATTGAACATAAGGGTAAAAGATATTCTAGAGGAGCATAGGATTGATGTGTTCATAGGGTCTTTAAAGGATAATATCCAACATGATGTTCGCCTTTGGGAACCTGATTCATTAGAGAAGGCATTCAGGTTAGCAAGAAAAATGGAAAGCAAAATTATGGCAACCAGGAAGCATACCACTCACAACTATAAAGACGGAAGTGTTGTTGCCCCTAGTCTTCCACAACCTATAAGGTTGACACCACAACAATTGGAAGAAAAAAGAGCAAAAGGGCTTTGTTACAGTTGTGATAGCAAATACACTAAAGGTCATAAGTGTGCTGAGAAGAAATTATTCTACATAGATTGTGAAGAGGAAGAAGAAAAGGAGCAAGAAAGGTCAAAAGAAGAGGATATACTCCAGGAACAAAGCCTAGATGAAGAACAAATAAATCCGACCATATCTTGTAATGCATTGGCGGGAATTACCACTCCTCAAACCATCAAGATAGAAGGACAAATCAAGAAGAAAAAGGTAATAGTGTTGATTGATTCAGGAAGCACCCACAATTTTATTCATTGTAGGGTAGCAAAAGAATTGAATTGCTTCCTATATCCAGCACCAGAGTGTCAAGTGATGATTGCAAATGGAGGAACAATAAATTGCTCTGGAAAGTGCCATAATATCAAGCTATCCATGGGAGAATATGTATTGACTAGCCCAATGCTTTCCATTCCAATGGGAGGTGCTGATGTTGTACTAGGAGTCCAATGGCTACAATCCTTGGGTACAATAGCTTTTAATTTTCAAGAACTTTTCATCAAATTTTCTACGGAAGGAAAGGAAGTTGAATTAAGGGGTATTGCAGGGAAACCAGGAAAGATAATCAGCTCTAATGGTATGACAAAGCTTCTAAAAAAGGAGCAAAGAGGTGTAATTGCACAATTATGTTCGCTAGATGTTTCCACATTGGAATCATCTATTTCTCCAGATCTCCAAAAAGTCCTGGACAATCATTCCAAGGTATTTGAGACTCCCAAAGGTCTCCCACCTATGCGTGATCATGATCATGCTATTCATCTGATTCCAGGAAGTGTTCCTCCAAACATCAGGCCGTACAGATATCCCTATGTCCAAAAAAGTGAAATTGAACGTATGGTTGCAGAAATGCTAGAGGCTGGTATAATTCAACCGAGTCAAAGTTCTTTCTCTGCTCCAGTAGTATTGGTGCACAAGAAGGATGGATCATGGCGCATGTGTCCGGATTATAGGGAGCTCAACAAGCTCACTATTAAAGATAAGTTCCCCATTCCTGTCATTGATGAATTACTGGATGAATTGCATGGATCAATTTACTTCACCAAGTTGGATCTTCGTTCAGGATATCATCAAATCAGAATGAAGATTGAAGACATTCCGAAAACGGCATTTAGAACTCATGAGGGTCATTATGAATTTTTGGTCATGCCTTTTGGCCTTACCAATGCACCTTCAACATTTCAAGGTTTGATGAATTCAATTTTCAAACCATTCCTTAGAAAATTTGTGTTAGTATTTTTTGATGATATACTAATCTACAGCAAGTCTTGGAAGGATCATGTTGAACATGTTGACAGGGTGCTACAACTATTGGAGGAGAAACAATTATATGCAAAAAGATCCAAATGTTTCTTTGGAGTCCAGGAGGTGGAATATTTGGGTCATATTGTATCTCATGAAGGAGTTAAGGTAGACCCTAGCAAAATTAAAGCCATTAAGGAATGGAAAATCCCCACATCCATAAAGCATCTGCGAGGATTTCTTGGGTTGACAGGGTATTATCGCAAGTTTGTTAAGAATTATGGGAGAATAGCAGCACCTCTAACAACATTATTGAAGAAAGATGCATTTTCATGGACTCCGGAAGCAACAAAGGCCTTTGAACATCTTAAAGAGGCAATGTGCCAAGCACCGGTCTTAGCTACACCGGACTTCACAAAAACCTTTATTGTGGAATGTGATGCTTCAGGAAATGGAATTGGTGCTGTTCTAATGCAAGATGAAAGACCCATTGCTTTTGAAAGTCGTCCAATCAAGGGAAAGTTTTTAAGCAAAGCTATTTATGAGAAGGAAATGTTGGCAATACTCCATGCACTTAAGAAATGGCGACCCTACCTAATGGGAAGACACTTCAAGGTAAAAACGGATCATGATAGCCTTAAATACTTTTTAGAACAAAGATTATCCTCTGAAGAGCAACAAAAGTGGGTCACAAAGATGTTGGGTTATGACTTTGAAATCATCTACAAAAAAGGGAAGCAAAATGTGGTGGCAGATGCACTCTCAAGAAAGGATGAGGATGTGGAAGCATTGTTGTGCGCCATTTCTATTATCCAACCAGATTGGATAAACGAAGCAAGGGAGGAATGGAAGAATGACGAAGAAGTGTGGGCACTTATTCGAAAGCTACAACAAGATTCCAGTACGTCTGATACATTTAGCTGGCAAAATGATTCGTTATGGTACAAAGATCGCTTATACCTCTGTAAGAATTCCCAGCTAAAACAAAAGATTCTTATGGAATTGCACACTTCTCCCTTAGGAGGGCACTCAGGATTTTTAAAAACTTACCACAGGGTTAAGAAGGAATTTTTTTGGGATGGCCTTAAATCAGATATTCAAAAGTTTGTGGCGGAATGTTTGGTTTGCCAACAAAATAAAGTTGAAACAATTAAGACACCGGGTCTATTACAACCTTTATCCATTCCAAGCCAACGTTGGGAGGAGGTTTCAATGGATTTTATCACAGGTTTACCCAAGTCTGAGGGAAAGAGTGTCATCATGGTGGTAGTTGACAGACTTACCAAGTATGCACACTTTTGTGCATTATCACATCCATTTAAAGCCAGTACAGTTTCTACTGCATTTATGGAAACAATTCAAAAGCTACATGGAAACCCAAAGATTATTGTAAGTGACAGAGATCCCATTTTCACTGGAAATTTTTGGACAGAATTATTTTCTTGTCTTGGTACTCAGTTAGCTCATAGCTCATCTTATCATCCTCAATCTGATGGGCAAACTGAGATAGTAAACAAATGTTTGGAAGGATATCTTCGTTGCTTTGTATCTGATAAACAGACACAATGGGTCAAATGGTTGCCTCTGGCTGAATGGTGGTATAACACTTCCTTCCATACAGCAACAAAAATGACCCCATTTATGGCACTTTATGGGTATCAACCACCATCCATCACATCATATTTAAGAGAAAATTCTAAGGTTCAGGCAGTGGAACATCACATCGAACATCAACAACAAGTCCTCCAACTCTTAAAGGATAACCTCGTGTTGGCACAAAATAGAATGAAACAACAGGCAGATCAACATCGCAGTGAAAGAAGTTTTGATGTAGGTGATTGGGTATTCCTACGGCTACAACCATATAAGCAAATGTCCCTCAAGCAAGCTAAGAAGGATAATAAATTATCACCAAAGTATTATGGTCCGTACAAGGTGTTGCAAAAGATTGGTACTATGGCATACAAATTGGAGCTTCCTGCAGCTTCTCGATTGCACCCAGTTTTCCATGTTTCATGTTTAAAGAAGGTTATAGGCGACAAGCTCCCAGTTCAAACAATATTGCCAGAACTTGACGAGGAAGGAAAAATTATATTGGAACCGGAAGCAGTCACAGAAACAAGAACTCGACAGCTACGAAATCGATCAATTTCAGAGTATCTTATCAAGTGGAAGAACTTATCCGCTGAAGATTCCACATGGGAGGATGAGAATTTTATGCAGAAGTATCCAGAACTACTCAAGCGTTGAGGACAACACTTTTTTGAAGGCGAGGGGCATGTTGGGTCCCTATAATACTAGTGATTACCCCATTACTATTGTAGTTATACCCCTTATTTATATTGTTGTGCCCCTATTGCCCCCATATTGTTATTAATGTGCCCCATAGAATCCCTCTATTGTTATTTTTGTGGCTTTATATTATTATTGTTAGGTCGGCTGGATTATATTGTGACTCCTTAGACTCCTATATATAGAAAGGAGGTTTTGTCATTTGAATCATCGAAGAATTGTTCATTTATGTAATGTAAAGGAGGTTGCCCCCTCGAAGAGGCTAAATTCTAAGGCGTTGATCTATCTTTTCTATCTTTTCTTGAGCTGGTTTCATAACACGGTCAAAAGCATTTGCTAAATCTAGTTTTATTACCATACCTTGCTCTTTTCGTTGAAGACTTGAGTGGATTGCCTCCTGAACGAGGGTGAAATTGTCCATTATCTGCCTCCCTTGGATGAAGCCTCCTTGATTCTCCAGGATTATTTTGGGAAGGATGTGCTTCAATTGATTTGCTATAACTTTTGTGATTAGCTTGTACCCAATATTGCATAAAGAGATCGGCCAGAATATTCTGAAATTGATGGCTCCTTTTTCCTTGGGTATGAGGGCTAAGAAGGCAGAATTTGTACTACCACCTATTTTCTGGGAGTTCTGAGATTTTCGAATCATTTTGATAAGATCTTTTTCAATAATAGACCAACATATTTGGAGGAACCTGGTAGAGAATCCGTCCGGCCCCGTCCGGCCCAGGGGCCTTGTCCGGATCCATGTCATATAAGGCTTTTTTGACTTCCTCTTTGGTTATGTTGGCCTCTAAGATTTCATTCATACCTGAAGAAATTGTGGCTGGGATCAAGTCTAACAGATCGGTAGCTTGTTGCTGGACCTTTTCTTCGTTGTACAAATTTAAGAAGTGATCATGGGCTGCCTTCTTTATGTCTGCAAAATCCTTGTAAGTTTCACTGTCCACCTTGATCTCAAATATGGTGTTAAAACATTTTCTGCTCTGCGCTTGTTTATGGAAGAAAGTAGTGTTTCTATCCCCCGATTTAAGCCAGAGGATTCTTGATTTTAATCTCCAGTATTCCTCTTCAACAAGACAGGCCTTATGATAGTGTTGTTGCATATGGGCTTCCTGTTCAAGCAAATCCTTAGTGACTGAAGTGTCTTCCATGTGAGATTGATGAATGACAAGGGCGACTTTGATATTTTTTCTTTCTATATCAGGTTTGGGGGGGTTTTTGGCCCAATGTTTTAGAGCTCTTTTTACCCTTCTGAGTTTTTCTTCCCATATATAGAAGGGGGATCCTTTAACAGATTATCTCCAACATTCCTTGACTAGCTGCATGAAGTTTGGTTCCTTGACCCAGATTGGGCTGAATATGAAGGGAATAGGGCCCAGATCTAGATGAGCTAGAAGGTCTAGCTTTATAGGTTTATGGTCTGAGATGCTGTTAGCGAGAATGTGCATTCTTGGTTCTAGTCCATGCAACAAGTATGAGCTTTGAATGAAGAATCTATCTAATCTAGCAACAATATGACCTGGGCCTATTCTTTTATTGGACCAGGAGTACTTACCGGAGGAGGGTTTGATGTCTAGCAAATCCCAGTCTTGCATGAGGTCCTCCGCCCATTCTCTTGCCGGATCACGAACAGTGCTGCCACCCCTTTTTTCAGATGAGCTGAGGGTGAGGTTGAGGTCTCCAGCGATGATAGTGTTTTCCAGATTCATAAGATCTGCTTGAAGTCTTATCGAATCCCAGCATGCTTTTTTTTCCCCAGCGTTGACTAGAGAGTAGACATTGAAGATACAGTGTATTTCTTTAGTGATCAGATTCTGCATTTTCAACATCAACCAGTGTGTGTTGCTAGCCTCACTGGTGACTGCAAATTTGTTAGCATTCCAAAGGGTACCAATCCCTCCCGAGGCTCCCCTTGCGGAGACTGCTCTTGCTTCACTGTTGAACCAAAATTTCTTTCTTGTTTGGAGGAAGGCTGAGCCTTCCAATTTGGTCTCCTGGATGAGAAGTATATCTGGGGTTTCTGTTTTGATCAGACTTCGCATGGCTTCCTCCTTGACTTTGCTCCCCATACCTCTGCAGTTCTAGGAGATGATCTTCATTATTTATGTTTCTGGTGGGCTCCCTTGGAGCCTTGTGGCTGGATTTTTTGCATCCTAGGCTTTAAGGCAAGCAATTTTTCCAAGGTTGGCTGACTGCCTTGTAGTTTTTCCTTGTACGTCTCCTCCTCTCTTTTTCTCTGTCTGTTTTGTGGCCCCTCGTGGATCTTCTTACCGAGGTTTGAGACTCTCCTATTTCTCCTTCCTCCTCTGAGTCATCTGTGATCTGCTCTTCTTCTTTGTCTTCCTCATTCTTGCCTTTGGAATTTTCAGCGTTTGTGTCTTTGATGGAGGTTGAAGGTGTGTCTTTGCTTGAAGAGTCTGGATTTTGTTTTTCCGTCTCCTTTGTGGATTTTGTCTCCTTTTGAGTTTCTGTCTTCTGAGTTCTCTCTTGTTGTGAGCTGAGAGGATCAAACCTGTTTTCTGAAGATGGAATATGTTGAACAGGTGGCTGGCCTTTGCCGCTAGGTCCTCCCATCTTCTTAGATTTGTGTCGCTTGGTTTGGTTCCATCTGTCCTCCTTTCCTTGCATGGCTTCAATGTTGGATGGGCAGCCTCTGGCGAAATGGCCGTACACGTGACATTTCCGACATTTGAAGGGCAGCTGCTCATAGTCCAGCTTCTGCAGATGCGTCTAGCTTCCAATATTTAACGTAATGGCCTCTGGAAGCCCTACCTCCAGATCTACTTCTACGCCGATCCGGGCGCAGTCGTATTGATCCTTGTTGTTCGCTTGATCAATAAATTTCCCGAGGGCATTTCCAATGTGACGCAAGGAGTCCCAATTCCAACAATGGACCGGGAGGTTCGGGAGTCTAACCCACATTTTAAAGTACTTTAAAGATTTTTAAATTGTTTATAAAACATTTTAAAACGGGTTTAAAGCATTTTCAATTGTTGCTAAAGCACTTAAACTTATTTTTAAAACATTTTAAAACAATTTAAAATTGTTCTTAAATCAATATAAATTATGTTTAAAGTATTTTAAATTGTTTTTAAAGCATTGTAAACTATTTTTAAAGCATTTTAAATTGTTTTGAAATAATTTTAAAAACATTTTAGAGTAGTTTAAAGCTTTTTAAATTGTTGTTAAAGCGTTTTAATAGAATTTGAAATTGTTTTTAAAACATTTTAAAGTGCTTTAAATTATTTTGAACTAATTTAATTTTTTTTTAAAACGTTCCAAATTGTTTCAAAAACATTTTAAATTGTTTTTAAAGCATTTTAAGTTGTTTTTAAAGTGTTTAAAATTGTTTATAAAACATTTTAAAGTACTTTAAATCTTTTTAAACTGTTTTTAAAACATTTTAAAATGGTTTTAAAGCATTTTCAATTGTTGTTAAACCACTCAAACTTATTTTTAAAACATTTTAAAATGCTTTTGAAACATTTTAAAATCATTTAAAATTGTTTTTAAATCAATTTAAATTATTTTTAAAGTATCTTAAATTGTTTTAAATCATTGTAAACTATTTTTAAATCATTTAAAATTGTTCTTAAAGCAATTTAAATTACTTTTGAAGTATTTTAAATAGTTTTTAAAGCATTGTAAACGGTTTTTAAAGCATTTTAAATTGTTTTGAAAGCATTTTAAAGTACTTTAAAGCTTCTTAAATCGTTGTTAATGCATTTTAAAAGAATTTAAAATTGTTTTAGAACATTTTAGAGTGTATTAAATTGTTTTTAAATTATTTTGAACTACTTTAAAGTGTTTTTAAAACATTCTAAATTGTTTCAAAAACATTTTAAATTGTTTTTCAAGCATTTTAAATTGTTTTTAAAACATCTTAAAGTACTTTAAAGCTTTTTAAATTGTTTATAAAACATTTTAAAACGGGTTTAAAGCATTTTCAATGGTAGTTAAAGCACTTAATCTTATTTTTAAAACTTTTTAAAATCATTTAAAATTGTTCTTAAATCAATTTAAATTATTTTTAAATTATTTTAAATTGTTTTTAAAGAATTGCAAACTATTTTTAAAGAATTTTAAAATCTTTTTAAATTGTTTTGAAAGTGTTTTAAATTGTTTTCAAAGCATTTTAAAGTAATTTAAAGATTTTTAAATTGTTGTTAAAGCATTTTAAAAGAATTTAAAATTGTTTTTAAAACATATTAAAGTGTTTTAAATTGTTTTTAAATTATTTTGAACTATTTTAAAGTGTTTTTAAAACTTTCTAAATTGTTTGAAAAACATTTTAAATTGTTTTTAAAGCATTTTAATTTGTTTTTAAAGCGTTTAAATCGTTTTGAAAGCATTTTAAATTGTTTTGAAAGCATTATAAAAACATTTTAAAGTACTTTAAAGCTCTTTAAATTGTTTTTAAAACATTTTAAAACGGTTTTAAAGCATTTTCAATTGTTGTTAAAGCACTTAAACTTATTTTTAAAACATTTTAAAATGTTTTTGAAACATTTTAAAATCATTTAAAATTGTTCTTAAATCAATTTAAATTATTTTTCAAGTATTTTATATTGTTTCCAAAGCATTGTAAACTATTTTTAAAGCATTTCAAAATCATTTAAAATTGTTCTTAAAGCAATTTAAATTATTTTTGAAGTATTTTAAATAGTTTTTAAAGCAATGTAAACGGTTTTTAAAGCATTTTAAATTGTTTTGAAAGCATTTTAAAAGAGTTTTAAAGCACTTTAAAGCTTTTTAATTGTTGTTAAAGCATTTTAAAAGAATTTAAAATTGTCTCTAAAACATTTTAAAGTGTTTTTAAATTATTTTGAACTATTTTAAATTTTTTTTAAAACGTTCTAAATTGATTCAAAACATTTTAAATTGTTGTTAAGGCATTTTAAATTGTTTTTAAAGCGTTTAAAATTGTTTTTAAAACATTTTAAAGTGCTTTAAAGCTTTTTAAATTGTTTATAAAACATTTTAAAATGGATTTAAAGTATTTTCGATTGTTGTTAAAGCACTTAAACGTATTTTTAAAACATTTTAAAATGTTTTTGAAACATTTTAAAATAATTTAAAATTGTTCTTAAACCAATTTAAATTATTTTTAAAGTATTTAAAATTGTTTTTAAAGCATGTTAAACTATTTTTAAAGCATTTTAAATTGTTTTGAAAGAATTTTAAAAACATTTTAAAGTAATTAGAGCTTTTTAAATTGTTGTTAAAGCGTTATAATAGAATTTAAAATTGTTTTTAAAACATTTTAAAGTGCTTTAAATTGTTTTTAAATTAGTTTGAACTAATTTAAAGTGTTTTTAAAATATTCCAAATTGTTTCAAAAACATTTTAAATTGTTTTTACAGCATTTTAAGTTGTTTTTAAAGTATTTAAAATTGTTTTTAAAACATTTTAAAGTACTTTAAAGCTTTTTAAATTGTTTTTAAAACATTTTAAAACGGTTTTAAAGCATTTTCAAGTGTTGTTAAACCACTCAAACTTATTTTTAAAACATTTTAAAATGTTTTTGAAACATTTTAAAATCATTTAAAATTGTTTTTAAATCAATTTAAATTATTTTTAAAGTATTTTAAATTGTTTTTAAAGCATTGTAAACTATTTTAAAATCATTTTAAAATCATTTAAAATTCTTCTTAAAGCAATTTAAATTACTTTTGAAGTATTTTAAATAGTTTTTAAAGCATTGTAAACGGTTTTTAAAGCATTTTAAATTGTTTTGAAAGCATTTTAAAGTCCTTTACAACTTTTTAAATTGCTGTTAATGCATTTTAAAAGAATTGAAAATTGTTTTAATACATTTTAGAGTGTTTTAAATTGTTTTTAAATTATTTTGAACTATTTTAAAGTGTTTTTAAAACATTCTAAATTGTTTCAAAAACATTTTAAATTGTTCTTAAAGCATTTTAAATTGTTTTTAAAGCGTTTAAAATTGTTTTTAAAACATTTTAAAGTACTTTAAAGCTTTTTAAATTGTTTATAAAACATTTTAAAACCGTTTTAAAGCTTTTTCAATTTTTGTTAAAGCACTTACACTTATTTTTAAAACATTTTAATATGTTTTTGAAACATTTTAAAATGATTTAAAATCATTCTTAGAGAAATTTAAATTATTTTTGAAGTATTTTAAATAGTTTTTAAAGCATTGTAAATGGTTTTTAAAGCATTTTAAATTTTTTTGAAAGCATTTTAAAGTAATTTAAAGTTAAATTGTTGTTAAAGCATTTTAAAAGAATTTAAAATTGTTTTTAAAACATTTTAAAGTGTTTTTAAATTATTTTGAACTATTTTATATTGTTTTTAAAACGTTCTAAATTGCTTCAAAAACATTTCAAATTGTTTTTAAAGCATTTTAAATTGTTTATAAAGTGTTTAAAATTGTGTTTAAAGCATTTTAAAGTACTTTAAAGATTTTTAAATTGTTTATAAAACATTTTAAAACGGTTTTAAAGAATTTTCAATTGTTGTTAAAGCACTTACACTTATTTTTAAAACATTTTTAAATATTTTTGAAACATTTTAAAATGATTTAAATTTTTTATTAAATCAATTTAAATTACTTTTGAAGTATTTTAAATTGTTTTTAAAGCATTGTAAACTATGTTTAAAGCATTTTAAAATCATTTTAAATTGTTTTGAAAGAATTTTAAAAACATTTTAGAATACTCTAAAGCTTCTTAAATTGTTGTTAAAACATTTAAAAAGATTTTATAATTGTTTTTAAAACATTTTACAGTGTTTTAAATTGTTTTTAAATTATTTTGAACTATTTTAAATTGTTTTTAAAACGTTCTAAATTGTTTCAAAAACATTTTAAATTGTTTCAGAATCATTTTAAATTGTTTTTAAAGCATTTTAAATTGTTTTTAAAGCGTTTAAAATTGTTTTTAAAACATTTTATAGTACTTTAAAGCTTTTAAAATTGTTTTTAAATCATTTTAAAATGGTTTTAAAGCATTTTCAATTGTTGTTAAAGCACTTAAAATTATTTTAAAAACATTTTAAAATGTTTTTGAAACATTTTAAAATCATTTAAAATTGTTATTAAATCAATTTACATTATTTTTAAAGTATTTTAAATTGTTTTTAAAGCATTTTAAACTATTTTTAAAGCATTTCAAAATCATTTAAAATTGTTCTTAAAGCAATTTGAATTATTTTTTAATTACTTTAAATAGTTTTTAAAGCGTCGTAAACTGTTTTTAAGTCATTTTAAATTGTTTTGAAAGAATTTTTAAAACATTTTAAAGTACTTTAAATCTTTTTAAATTGTTGTTAAAGCATTTTGAAAGAATTTAAAATTGTTTTTAAAACATTTTAAAGTGTTTTTAAATTATTTTGAACTATTTAAAATTGTTTTTAAAATGTTATAAGTTGTTTCAAAAACATTTTAAATTGCTTTCGAAGAATTATAAATTGTTTTTAAAGCGTTTAAAATTGTTTTAAAAACATTTTAAAGTACTTTAAAGCTTTTTAAATTGTTTTTAAAACATTTTAAAACGGTCTTAAAGCATTTTCAATTGTTGTTAAAGCACTTAAACTTATTTTTGAAACATTTTAAAATGTTTTTGAAACACTTTAAAATCATTTAAAATTGTTCTTAAATCAATTTAAATTATTTTTAAAGTATTTTATATTGTTTCTAAAGCATTGTAAACTATTTTTAAAGCGTTTTAAAATCATTTAAAATTGTTCTTAAAGAAATTTAAATTATTTTTGATGTATTTTAAACAGTTTTTGAAGCATTGTAAACGGTTTTTAAAGCATTTTAAACTGTTTTGAAAGCATTTTAAGAACATCTTAAAGTACTTTAAAGCTTTTTAAATTGTTGTAAAAGCGTTTTAAAAGAATTTAAAATTATTTTTAAAACATTCTAAAGTGTTTTAAATTGTTTATAAATTATTTTGAACTATTTTAAATTGTTTTTAAAACGTTCTAAATTGTTTCAGAAACATTTTAAATTGTTTTTAAAGCATTTTAAGTTGTTTTCAAAGTGTTTAATTTTTTTTTTTTATAACATTTTAAATTACTTTAAAGCTTTTTAAATTGTTTTTAAAACATTTTAAAACGGTTTTAAAGCATTTTCAATTGTTGTTAAACCACTTAAACTTATTCTTAGAACATTTTAAAATGTTTTGAAACATATTGAAATAGTTTAAAATTGTTTTTAAATCAATTTAAATTATTTTTAAAGTATTTTAAATTGTTTTTAAAGCATTGTAAACTATTTTTAAAGCATTTTTAAATCATTTAAAATTGTTCTTAAAGCAATTTAAATTATTTTTGAAGTATTTTAAGTAGTTTTTAAAGCATTGTAAACAGTTTTTAAAGCATTTTAAATTGTTTTGAAATCACTTTAAAGCACTTTAAAGCTTTTTAATTGTTGTTAAAGCATTTTAAAAGAATTTAAAATTGTTTTTAAAACATTTTAAAGTGTTTTTAAATTATTTTGAACTATTTTAAATTGTTTCTAAAACGTTCTAAATTGTTTCAAAAACATTTTAAATTGTTTTTAAAGCATTTTAAATTGTTTTTAAAGCGTTTAAAATTGTTTTTAAAACATTTTAAAGTACTTTAAAGCTTTTTAAATTGTTTATAAAACATTTTAAAACGGGTTTAAAGCATTTTCAATTACTATTAAAGCACTTAAACTTATTTTTAAAACATTTTAAAATGTTTTTGAAACATTTTAAAACAATTTAAAATTGTTCTTAAATCAATTTAAATTATTTTTAAACCCCGATGCGGGTGGCATCAATGACATTAATGGGACGCCGCACAGAGCAGGCAGCTGGCCTGGCACCTGGCTGGCGGACGACCCTCATGGCATGCGCCTCGGGCTGGCAGACTCCTTCAAAAGCACGCGAAGTAAATTCGATGCAGAACGGAATGATGGTCTCACAGTTTGGCATTTATGAGCGCCTGGTTCAAGAGCATTCAGGTAAGTTCTTATGTATGGCTCCATTTTTCATTCACGCCATTGTCACTGGTTTAATTCACCTCTGCGCAGAACTCTTCCCGCACCCTTGCCTGGTCCATCGTATTTGGAAGCTCGCCTGGTCTTTGAATGTCATTGGGCTCCTCTGCGCTCAAATTCTCACACGCTTGCTCCGCCTCAACCCCTTTCTCAGTCAGTCTGTTATCCCAAGCATGCCTCGCCGTCGAGGAATCCCGCGCAGAGGAAGCAACACGGGAAATAGAGGCCGAACCTCTCGTCCTGCTCCACAGAACGTCATTCCCATTGCCTCAGCCTCCCCTTCTTCTCTGCCCTTGGGTCAAGCTGGGTCTCTTCCGCATAACTCTTTTCAGACTTCCAGGTTTACTTTCCACAGTAGGCTCAACAGGCCTGTATTGACGGCAAGCATCACAATTATTCTCGCGGAGGAGGAGAATAATCATGTCAGCTCGGCTCAAACCACTTCCTCTCATTCTCAGGAAGACAGTGTTCTTCAAGGGGAAATGGCTGGGGTGGTGTCTAACGCGGACAATATGCAGGAGGACACCCCTGTCTCTGAAGCGCCTCAGCATCCCGTCGACCCAACTCAGAGCGAGATTCTGGCCTGTGGGCCGTCTCAGCGTGCAGGCTGCATTCTCAATTTGGTGACCACTCCTGAAGGCGGCACAGAAGGAAATGATGACAATGGCTTCGTCACCTGGGTAGCTTCTTCCAGCCAGGTGGAGAGGGACACGCCTGACTCTCCGCAGCATGCAGACTAAAGCCGGCTCTTCACTGACGGGTGGCATTCTTGCCTATGCTCTGTGCAATTTTGATTACGTGTCTTCGTTTCCAAGTCTATGGGTCTATGTCTGGTTTATGTTCTTGTTCAAGGGCGTGGCGATAGCCAATCTGCTCTCTGTTTATTGTTGCAACTGTGAGTATGATGGGTACCTTTTTGTCTTTTTGGTCAATGGTGGGCATGACAGTGTGAGTCTTAGTAAAATTTCTCAGGGGGTCATGGTCCAAACAAAATCTTTTGAAGGTTGCAATGTGAAATCGACAAAAAGCATGAATTGTAATATCTCTGAATATCTGGATGAGGAATGGCTTCGGCCTCCTCTGAGGTTTTGACCTCACTGTACATATATTTTCTCTTTTTAATAGAATTAGTATTTACGCAGAAAAAAAAAAAAAAAAAATTAAATTATTTTTAAAGTATTTTAAATTGTTTTTAAAGCATTGTAAACTATTTTTAAAGCATTTTAAATTGTTTTGAAAGAATTTTAAGAACATTTTAGAGTACTTTAAAGCTTTTTAAATTGTTGTTAAAGCGTTTTAATAGAATTTAAAATTGTTTTTAAAACAGTTTAGAGGGCTTTAAATTGTTTTTAAATTATTTTGAACTAATTTAAATTGTTTTTAAAATGTTCCAAATTGTTTCAAAAACAATTTAAATTGTTTTTAAAGCATTTTAAGTTGTTTTTAAAGTGTTTAAAATTGTTTTTAAAACATTTTAAAGTACTTTAAAGCTTTTTAAATTGTTTTTAAAACATTTTAAAACGGTTTTAAAGCATTTTCAATTGTTGTTAAACCGCTCAAACTTATTTTTAAAACATTTTAAAATGTTTTTGAAACATTTTTAAAACATTTTAAAATGTTTTTGAAACATTTTAAAATCATTTAAAATTGTTTTTAAATCAATTTAAATTATTTTTAAAGTATTTTAAATTGTTTTTAAAGCATTGTAAACTATTTTTAAATCATTTTAAAATCATTTAATATTGTTCTTAAAGCAATTTAAATTAATTTTGAAGTATTTTAAATAGCTTTTAAAGCATTGTAAACAGTTTTTAAAGCATTTTAAATTGTTTTGAAAGCATTTTAAAAACATTTTAAGGTACTTTAAAGCTCTTTAAATTGTTGTTAAAGAATTTTGAAAGAATTTAAAATTGTTTTTAAAACATTTTAAAGTGTTTTTAAATTATTTTGAACTATTTAAAATTGTTTTTAAAATGTTCTAAGTTGTTTCAAAAACATTTTAAATTGCTTTTGAAGCATTTTAAATTGTTTTTAAAGCGTTTAAAATTGTTTTAAAAACATTTTAAAGTACTTTTAAAGCTTTTTAAATTGTTTTTAAAACATTTTAAAACGGTTTTAAAGGATCTTCAATTGTTGTTAAAGCACTTAAACTTATTTTTGAAACATTTTAAAATGTTTTTCAAACATTTTAAAATCATTTATAATTGTTCATAAATCAATTTAAATTATTTTTAAAGTATTTTATATTGTTTTTAAAGCATTGTAAACTATTTTTAAATCATATAAAAATCATTTAAAATTGTTCTTAAAGCAATTTAAATTATTTTTGATGTATTTTAAACAGCTTTTAAAGCATTGTAAATGGTTTTAAAATCATTTTAAAAACATTTTAAAGTACTTTAAAGCTTTTTAAATTGTTTTTAAAACATTTTAAAATGGTTTTAAAGCATTTTCAATTGTTGTTAAACCACCTAAACTTATTCTTAAAACATTTTAAAATGTTTTTCAAACATTTTAAAATCATTTAAAATTGTTTTTAAATCAATTTAAATTATTTTTAAAGTATTTTAAATTGTTTTTAAAGCATTTTAAACTATTTTTAAATCATTTTAAAATCATTTAAAATTGTTCTTGAAGCAATTTAAATTATTTTTGAAGTATTTTAAGTAGTTTTTAAAGCATTGTAAACGGTTTTCAAAGCATTTTAAATTGTTTTGAAAGCATTTTAAAAGCATTTTAAAGCACTTTAAAGCTTTTTAATTGTTGTTAAAGCATATTAAAAGAATTTAAAATTGTTTTTAAAACATTTTAAAGTGTTTTTAAATCATTTTGAACTATTTTAAATTGGTTTTAAAATGTTCTAAATTGTTTCAAAAACATTTTAAATTGTTTATAAAACATTTTAAAACGGGTTTAAAGCATTTTTAATTGCTGTTAAAGCACTTAAACTTATTTTTAAAACATTTTAAATTTTTTGAAACATTTTAAAACAATTTAAAATTGCTCTTAAATCAATTTAAGTTATTTTTGAAGTATTTTAAATTGTTTTTAAATCACTGTAAACTATTTTTAAAGCATTTTAAATTGTTTTGAAAGAATTTTAAGAACATTTTAGAGTACTTTAAAGCTTTTTAAATTGTTGTTAAAGCGTTTTAATAGAATTTAAATTTGTTTTTAAAACATTTTAAAGTGATTTAAATTGTTTTTAAATTATTTTGAACTAATTTAAATTGTTTTTAAAACGTTCCAAATTGTTTCAAAAACATTTTAAATTGTTTTTAAAGCATTTTAAGTTGTTTTTAAAGTGTTTAAAATTGCTTTTAAAACATTTTAAATTACTTTAAAGCTTTTTAAATTGTTTTTAAAACATTTTAAAACGGTTTTAAAGCATTTTCAATCGTTGTTAAACCGCTCAAACTTATTTTTAAAACATTTTAAAATGTTTTTGAAACATTTTAAAATCATTTAAAATTGTTTTTAAATCAATTTAAATTATTTTTAAAGTATTTTAAATTGTTTTTAAAGCATTGTAAACTATTTTTAAATCATTTAAAATTGTTCTTAAAACAATTTAAATTACTTTTGAAGTATTTTATATAGTTTTTAAAGCATTCTAAAAGGTTTTTAAAGCATTTTAAATTGTTTTGAAAGCATTTTAAAGTACTTTAAAGCTTTTTAAATCGTTGTTAATGCATTTTAAAAGAATTTAAAATTGTTTTTAAAACATTTTAGAGTGTTTTAAATTGTTTTCAAGTTATTTTGAACTATTTAAAAGTGTTTTTAAAACATTCTAAATTGTTTCAAAAACATTTTAAATTGTTTTTAAAGCATTTTAAATTGTTTTTAAAGTGTTTAAAATTCTTCTTAAAACATTTTAAAGTACTTTAAATCTTTTTAAATTGTTTATAAAACATTTTAAAACGGGTTTAAAGCATTTTCAATTGTGGTTAAAGCACTTAATCTGATTTTTAAAACATTTTAAAATCATTTAAAATTGTTCTTAAATCAATTTAAATCATTTTAAAAGTATTTTAAATTGTTTTTAAAGCATTACAAACTATTTTTAAAGAATTTTAAAATCATTTTAAATTGTTTTGAAAGCGTTTTAAATTGTTTTGAAAGCATTTTAAATTGTTTTTAAAGCGTTTAAATCATTTTGAAAGCATTTTAAAAACATTTTAAAGTACTTTAAATCTGTTTAAATTGTTTTTAAAACATTTTAAAACGGTTTTAAAGCATTTTCAATTGTTGTTAAGGCACTTAAACTTATTTTTAAAACATTTTAAAATGTTTTTGAAACATTTTAAAATGTTTTTGAAACATTTTAAATTCATTTAAATTGTTCTTAAATCAATTTAAATTATTTTTCAAGTATTTTATATTGTTTCTAAACCATTGTAAACTATTTTTAAAACATTTTAAAATCATTTAAAATTGTTCTTAAAGCAATTTAAATTATTTTTGAAGTATTTTAAACTGTTTTTAAAGCATTATAAATGGTTTTTAAAGCATTTTAAATTGTTTTGAAAGCATTTTAAAGTACTCTAAAGCTTTTTAAATTGTTGTTAGAGCATTTTAAAAGAAATTAAAATTGTTTTTAAAACATTTTAAAGTGTTTTAAATTGCTTTTAAATTATTTTGATCTATTTTAAAGTGTTTTTAAAACTTTCTAAATTGTTTCAAAAACATTTGAAATTGTTTTTAAAGCAATTTAATTTTTTTTAAAGCATTTAAATCGTTTTGAAAGCATTTTAAATTGTTTTGAAAGCATTTTAAAAACATTTTAAAGTAGTTTAAAGCTCTTTAAATTGTTTTTAAAACATTTTAAAACGGTTTTAAAGCATTTTAAATTGTTGTTAAAGCACTTAAACTTACTTTTAAAACATTTTAAAATGTTTTTGAAACATTTTAAAATCATTTAAAATTATTCTTAAATCAATTTAAATTATTTTTAAAGTATTTTATATTGTTTCTAAAGCATTGTAAACTATTTTTAAAGCATTTCAAAATCATTTAAAATTGTTCTTAAAGCAATTTAAATTATTTTTGAAGTACTTTAAATAGTTTTTAAAGCATTGTAAATGGTTTTTAAAGCATTTTAAATTGTTTTGCAAGCATTTTAAAAACATTTTGAAGTACTTTCAAGCTTCTTAAATTGTTGTTAAAGCATTTTAAAAGAATTTAAAGTTGTTTTTAAAACATTTTAAAGTGTTTTTAAGTTATTTTGAACTATTTTAAATTGTTTTTAAAACGTTCTAAATTGCTTCAAAAACATTTCAAATTGTTTTTAAAGCATTTTAAATTGTTTTTAAAGCGTTTAAAATTGTTTTTAAAACATTTTAAAGTACTTTAAAGCTTTTTAAATTGTTTATAAAACATTTTAAAATGGTTTTAAAGCATTTCCAATTGTTGTTAAAGCACTTGCACTTATTTTTAAGACATTTTAAAATGATTTAAAATTGTTCTTAAATCAATTTAAATTATTTTTGAAGTATTTTAAATTGTTTTTAAAGCATTGTAAACTATTTTTAAAGCATTTTAAAATCATTTTAAATTGTCTTGAAAGCATTTCAAAAAAAATTTAGAGTACTTTAAAGCTTCTTAAATTGTTGTTAAAACATTTTAAAAGAATTTATAATTGTTTTTAAAAGATTTTACAGTGTTTTAAATTGTTTTTAAATCATTTTAAAAATGGTTTTAAAGCATTTTCAATTGTTGTTAAAGCACTTTAAATTATTTTTAAAGTATTTTAAATTGTTTTTAAAGCATTGCAAACTATTTTTAAAGAATTTTAAAATCATTTTAAATTGTTTTGAAAGCGTTTTAAATTGTTTTGAAAGCATTTTAAAAACATTTTAAAGTACTTTAAAGATTTTGAAATTGTTGTTAAAGCATTTTAAAAGAATTTAAAATTGTTTTTAAAACAATTTAAAGTGTTTTAAATTGTTTTTAAATTATTTTGAACTATTTTAAAGTGTTTTTAAAACTTTCTAAATTGTTTCAAAAACATTTCAAATTGTTTTTAAAGCATTTTAAATTGATTTTAAAGCGTTTAAATCGTTTTCAAAGCATTTTAAATCGTTTTGAAAGCATTTTAAAAACATTTTAAAGTACTTTAAAGCTCTTTAAATTGTTTCTAAAACATTTTAAAATGGTTTTAAAGCTTTTTCAATAGTTGTTAAAGCACTTAAGCTTATCTTTAAAACATTTTAAAATGTTTTTGAAACATTTTAAAATCATCTAAAATTGTTCTTAAATCAATTTAAATTATTTTTAAAGTATTTTATATTGTTTCTAAAGCATTGTAAACTGCTTTTAAAGCATTTTAAAATCATTTAAAATTGTTTTAAAGTAATTTAAACTATTTTTGAAGTATTTTAAAAGTAATTTAAATTGCTTTAAAACAATTTAAATGATTTTAAAATGCTTAGTTTACAATGCTTTAGAAACAATATAAAATACATTAAAAATAATTTAAATTGATTTAAGAACATTTTTAAAACATTTTAAAATGTTTTTGAAACATTTTAAAACCATTTAAAATGTTTTTCAAACATTTTAAAATCATTTAAAATTGTTCTTAAATCAATTTAAATTATTTTTAAAGTATTTTATATTGTTTCTAAAGCATTGTAAACTATTTTTAAAGCATTTTAAAATCATTTAAAATTGTTTTAAAGCAATTTAAATTATTTTTGAAGTATTTTAAATAGTTTTTAAAGCATTGTAAATTGTTTTTAAAGCATTTTAAATTGTTTTCAAAGCATTTTAAAGTACTTTAAAGCTTTTTAAATTGTTGTTAAAGCATTTTAAAAGAATTTAAAATTGTTTTAAAAACATTTTAAAGTGTTTTTAAATTATTTTGAACTATTTTAAATTGTTTTTAAAACGTTCTAAATTGCTTCAAACTTTTAAAGCATATTAAATTGTTTTTAAAGCGTTAAAAATTGTTTTTAAAACATTTTAAAGTACGTTAAAGCTTTTTAAATTGTTTATAAAACATTTTAAAACTATTTTAAAGCATTTTCAATTGTTGTTAAAGCTCTTGCACTTATTTTTAAAACATTTTAAAATGTTTTTGAAACATTTTAACACATTTTCAAATGATTTAAAATTTTTCTTAAATCAATTTAAATTATTTTTGAAGTATTTTAAATTGTTTTTAAAGCATTGTAAACTATCTTTAAAGCATTTTAAAATCATTTTAAATTGTTTTGAAAGCATTTTAAAAACATTTTAGAGTACTTTAAAGCTTCTTAAATTGTTGTTAAAACATTTTAAAAGAATTTATAAATGTTTTTAAAACATTTTACAGTGTTTTAATTTTTTTTTAAATCATTTTGTACTATTTTAAATTGTTTTTAAAACATTCTAAATTGTTTCAAAAACACTTTAAATTGTTTCAGAAAAATTTTAAATTGTTTTTAAAGCATTTTAAATTGTTTTTAAAGCTTTTAAAATTGTTTTTAAAACATTTTAAAGTACTTTAAAGCTTTTTAAATTGTTTTTAAATCATTTTAAAATGGTTTTAAAGCATTTTCAATTGTTGTTAATGCACTTAAACGTATTTTAAAAACATTTTAAAATGTTTTTGAAACATTTTAAAATCATTTAAAATTGTTATTAGATCAATTTAAATTATTTTTAAAGTATTTTAAATTGTTTTTAAAGCATTGTAAACTATTTTTAAAGCATTTCAAAATCATTTAAAATTGTTTTTAAAGCAATTTAAATTATTTTTTAATTATTTTAAATAGTTTTTAAAGCGTCGTAAACTGTTTTTAAATCATTTTAAATTGTTTTGAAAGAATTTTAAAAACATTTTAAAGTACTTTAAAGCTTTTTAAATTGTTGTTAAAGCATTTTGAAAGAATTTAAAATTGCTTTTAAAACATTTTAAAGTGTTTTTAAATTATTTTGAACTATTTAAAATTGTTTTTAAAATGTTCTAAATGGTTTCAAAAACATTTTAAATTGCTTTTGAATCATTTTAAATTGTTTTTAAAACGTTTAAAATTGTTTTAAAAACATTTTAAAGTACTTTAAAGCTTTTTAAATTGATTTTAAAACATTTTAAAGCATTTTCAATTGTTGTTAAAGCACTTAAACTTATTTTCGAAACATTTTAAAATGTTTTTGAAACATTTTAAAATCATTTAAAATTGTTCTTAAATCAATTTAAATTATTTTTAAAGTATTTTAAATTGTTTCTAAAGCATTGTAAACTATTTTTAAAGAATTTTAAAATCATTTTAAAATGTTTTGAAAGCATTTTAAAGTAATTTAAAGATTTTTAAATTGTTGTTAAAGCATTTTAAAAGAATTTAAAATTGTTTTTAAAACATTTTAAAGTGTTTTAAATTGCTTTTAAATTATTTTGAACTATTTTAAAGTGTTTTTAAAACTTTCAAAATTGTTTCAAAAACATTTTAAATTGTTTTTAAAGCTTTTTAAATTGTTTTTAAAGCTTTCTAAATTGCTGTTAGTGCATTTTAAAAGAATTTAAAATTGTTTTTAAAACATTTCAGAGTGTTTTAAATCATTTTAATATTATTTTGAACCATTTTAAAGTGTTTTTAGACATTCTAAATCGTTTCAAAACATGTTAAATTGTTTTTAAGGCATTTTAAATTGTTTTTAAATCATTTAAAATTATTTTTAAAACATTTTAAAGTACTTTAAAGCTTTTTAAATTGTTTATAAAACATTTTAAAACGGGTTTAAAGCATTTTCAATTGTTGTTAAAGCACTCAATCTTATTTTTAAAACATTTTAAAATGTTTTTGAAATATTTTAAAACATTTTAAAGTACTTTAAAGATTTTTAAACTGTTTTGAAAGCATTTTAAAAACATTTTAAAGTACTTTAAAGATTTTTAAATTGTTGTTTAAGAATTTTAAAAGAATTTAAAATTGTTTTTAAAAAATTTTAAAGTGTTTTAAATTGCTTTTAAATTATTTTGATCTATTTTAAAGTGTTTTTAAAACTTTCTAAATTGTTTCAAAAACATTTTAAATTGTTTTTAAAGCAATTGAAATTTATTTTAAAGCGTTTAAATCGTTTTGAAAGCATTTTAAAAACATTTTAAAGTACTTTAAATCTCTTTAAATTGTTTTTAAAACATTTTAAAATGGTTTTAAAGCGTTTTCAATTGTTGTTAAAGCACTTAAACTTATTTTTAAAACATTTTAAAATCATTTAAAATTATTATTAAATCAATTTAAATTATTTTTAAAGTATTTTATATTGTTTCTAAAGCATTGTAAACTATTTTTAAAGCATTTCAAAATCATTTAAAATTGTTCTTAAAGCAATTTAAATTATTTTTGAAGTACTTTAAATAGTTTTTAAAGCATTGTAAATGGTTTTTAAAGCATTTTAAATTGTTTTGAAAGCATTTTAAAATCATTTTAAAGTACTTTCAAGCTTTTTAAATTGTTGTTAAATCATTTTAAAAGAATTCAAAGTTGTTTTTAAAACATTTTAAAGTGTTTTTAAGTTATTTTGAACTATTTTAAATTGTTTTTAAAACGTTCTAAATTGCTTCAAAAACATTTCAAATTGTTTTTAAAGCACTTTAAATTTTTTTGAAAGCATTTAAAATTGTTTTTAAACCATCTGAAAGTACTTTAAAGCTTTTTAAATTGTTTATAAAACATTTTAAAACGGTTTTAAAGCATTTCCAATTGTTGTTAAAGCACTTGCACTTATTTTTAAAACATTTTAAAATGATTTAAAATTGTTCTTAAATCAATTTAAATTATTTTTGAAGTATTTTAAATTGTTTTTAAAGCATTGTAAACTATTTTTAAAGCATTTTAAAATCATTTTAAATTGTCTTGAAAGCATTTTAAAAACATTTTAGAGTACTTTAAAGATTCTTAAATTGTTGTTAAAACATTTTAAAAGAATTTATAATTGTTTTTAAAACATTTTACAGTGTTTTAAATTGTTTTTAAATCATTTTAAAATGGTTCTAAAGCATGTTCAATTGTTGTTAAAGCACTTAAACTTATTTTAAAAACATTTTAAAATGTTTTTGAAACATTTTAAAATCATTTAAAATTGTTATTAAATTAATGTAAATTATTTTTGAAGTATTTTAAATTGTTTTTAAAGCATTGTAAACTATTCTTAAAGCATTTCAAAATCATTTAAAATTGTTCTTAAAGCAATTTAAATTATTTTTGAACTATTTTAAGTAGTTTTTAAAGCGTCGTAAACTGTTTTTAAAGCATTTTAAATTGTTTTGAAAGAATTTTAAAAACATTTTAAAGTACTTTAAAGCTTTTTAAATTGTTGTTAAAGCATTTTGAAAGAATTTAAAATTGTTTTTAAAACATTTTAAAGTGTTTTTAAATTATTTTGAACTATTTAGAATTGTTTTTAAAATTTTCTAAATTGTGGAAAAAACATTTTAAATTGCTTTTGAAGCATTTTAAATTGTTTTTAAAGCGTTTAAAATTGTTTTAAAAACATTTTAAAGTACTTTAAAGCTTTTTAAATTGTTTTTAAAACATTTTAAAACGATTTTAAAGCATTTTCAATTGTTGTTAAAGCACTTAAACTTATTTTTGAAACATTTTAAAATAATTTAAAATGGTTCTTAAATCAATTTAAATTATTTTTAAAGTATTTTATATTGTTTCTAAAGCATTGTAAACTATTTTTAAAGCATTTTAAAATCATTTTAAACTGTACTTAAAGCAATTTAAATTATTTTTGATGTATTTTAAACAATTTTTAAAGCATTGTAAACGGTTTTTAAGGCATTTTAAACTGTTTTGAAAGCATTTTAAAGTACTTTAAAGCTTTTTAAATTGTTGCTAAAGCGTTTTAAAAGAATTTAAAATTGTTTTTAAAACATTCTAAAGTGTTTTAAATTGTTTATAAATTATTTTGAACTATTTTAAATTGTTTTTAAAACGTTCTAAATTGTTTTAAAAACATTTAAGTTGCTTTTAAAGTGTTTAATTTATTTTTTTTAAACATTTTAAAGTACTTTAAAGCTTTTTAAATTGTTTTTAAAACATTTTAAAACAATTTTAAAGCATTTTCAATTGTTGTTAAACCACTTAAACTTATTGTTAAAACATTTTGAAACATTTTAAAATCATTTAAAATTGTTTTTAAATCAATTTAACTTATTTTTAAAGTATTTTAAATTGTTTTTAAAGCATTGTAAACTATTTTTAAATCATTTAAAATTGTTCTTAAAGTGATTTAAATTACTTTTGAAGTATTTTAAATAGTTTTTAAAGCATCTTTCATTCATCTTAACTCTATATCTTCCGAAATCAAGTTTACTATGGAGCTTGAAGAGAACGATAAGATCCCCTTTCTTGATGTTATGATCAGTAGAAAAGAGGATGGTACTTTGGGACACCAGGTCTATAGAAAGAAAACTCATACTGATAGCTATCTTCATGCTGACTCTTACCATCATCCTTCCCAAAAATCTGGCATCTTAAACACTCTAGCTGTTAGGGCTTTCAGGATTTCTGACCCTGATCACCTAAAAGAGGAGATTGAACACTTAACCTTTGTCTTCAAAAACCTTGGATACAGAGAGTGGAGTATCAAGAAAGCTATAAGAAGAGCTCAGGATAAGGTTCTCTCCAGGCGTCCTCCTGAAGACAAGAAAGAAAATTATGGAAAAGTTTACCTTCCATTCATCCAAGGGGTTACAGATAAGATTGCAAAAATTTTAAGGAAGAATAACATAAACACTCAATTTACAACATGTGGAACTATAAGACAAATGATGAGGTCAGTAAAGGATAACATTGATCGTCAACAACTCAAGGGTGTGTACAAGATTGATTGCTCTTGTGGCAAGAGTTATATTGGGGAAACAGGTCGATCTCTGAAAATAAGACTAAAAGAGCACGCGGCTGATATAAAGAATGAGAGATCCCGTACATCAGCCCTTGCAGAACACTCTTCCAAAACAAAACATCATATGTGTTTGGAAGACGCTAAAATAATTGCAAGAGAGGATAATTATCATAAAAGAAAAATCAGAGAGGCCATCGAAATTATGAAATTTCCTCAGAACCTCAACAGGGACAATGGGAGTGAAATTAGTGGAAATTGGCTTCCCCTGATCAGACAAATAAACCCCTCCAGTCCTTTGGAAGCATAGTATCAGGGTTTTCATTTTAATTAATTAATTAATTTTAATTAAAAAAAAATTAAATAAAAATAGAAATTAAATAAAATAAAATAATTAATAAAAAACCAAAAATAAAGATTAATTTATTTATTTATTGGACAATTATGGTTAAACCTTGACAAATGGTAAAATGATTAATAACAATAATAAAATTAATTAAAATTAATTAATCAAATAAAATTAAATTGATTAATTAAATAAATAAAAGCAATAGAAAGAATTATAAATTGATTACTTACTTAATTAATTAAAAATTAAATTTAATTAGATTAATTAAATCAAAATTAATTAATTAATTTAATCTAATTTAATTACATCAATTTTCATTAATTCTAATTAAAATTAAAAATAATTAGTCAATTAATTAAACTAAAATAATTAATAATAACCAGAGATTTGATTAATAAATAAAATTAATTAATTAATTAATTGATTAATTAAAAAATAATAATAATAATAATAATAGGATTAACAATGAAAAATATGGTAAATAACAATAAATAAAATAAATAAAAATTATGGATCAAATTAAACTAATTAATTAATTAAAAAAAATGACTGGATGGAGACGAGGATTTCAACGGTGTATGGCTCTCTGGCACCCTCTGCGCTGAATGATTTCCTTGTTGTAGACGACCTGGCATTCCCAGAATGCGTAAAATGTCTTTCGGCAATTTACATGGAACCCAAATCCTGGCACATTCTCGAAGTTTTACTGCATGTAGAAAGGTTCATGGAGATCTGCTGTTTCTTAGTCTCCACGCCAGCGAAACTCTTGGTCTCGAAGAAGGAAGACGCCTCCGCGGGAGCCGTTGGCATCAGCCTTAGCATAGAAGGAATTGATGGCTTCAAGCTCGTTTCTAGCACTCAGGTCACTGAACGCGTAAAGGAAGGGGAGCTTGTTCTTTTGAAGAAAGATTTCAGCAGTATCCAAGCAGGGGAGCTCAATGACATGGATTTGCACAATGGGGTCACAGATCTGCCTTTATTACAGATCTGCAGTCATCGAATCCAACGTCAAGGTACCGAATCGGCAGTAAGGTCAACAACATTTTGTCCATATCCTTCCTTTTCGCCCAACCTGGTCCAAGTTGTGTCTGTAGGGTCATGGTTCTGCTCTGAATCGGGCGTCCTGACCATGGAAGGTAGTCAGATATTCAGATCTGCAATTAAACCATCAAATCAGGAGTCCATAAGATCTTGGGGCCTTAAAAAAACCCAAATCGATGGACAAGCAGCTTACAGGAGGCAAGTTCAGATGAGATCAACTCTGAAGTAGCTTTCTCTCTTAAACCAGCTGGATCTACCTGAAGAATCTCATGCATTTCAGATCCAAGTCAATCTTTCAGGCAAAACGACAATGTTATGGGTTTGCGCAACAGATCTTGTGCAGGATCTTCTGCAAAAACTTGAAGGCCGGCTGGGGATTCCCTCCTCTTGCCTCAGTCTACTGTATAAGGGTAAGCAGCTTATGCATCCCCTTCCTCTCTCCTATTACAGCATTCAAAAGGACGCTCCTATTGGGGTTTCTTTCCGTTTAAGAGGTGGTTCATTTGGGAAAACTTCCTCTGCCCCTTCTTTCTCTTACAAAGATGCAACACGCAAAAACGCTGCCCAACCTCAGTTCTCTTCAAAGGAAACCCAACTAAATGGAGCTCCAAAGCCGTTTCTGGTAGACAAATCAGAGGAAATTCCCTCCATTAACTTCTCTAATCCTAGGGTTAAAAACCGCTACCAGACCTTTGCAGAATCTGCACTCATTTGCAGATTTAATGGCCTATGGCCTCGCACAGCAGATCTTTATCAATGGGTCCATTCCTTTTGGACTAAAAAGTGCAAAATCTTCTTATGTTCAAAAGGTTTCTTCCTGGTGCTTTTTGACTCAAGCGAAGACTACCAGAAAGCCTTAACGGGAGGCCCCTGGTTCTGGGGTTCAGCTGGGCTTTTTCTTACCCCCTGGTTTCTTGACTTCGACCCCTCTATAGCAGTCATCTCCAAGCTTCCCATTTGGGTCAGGCTCCCGAATCTTCCAGCACATTTTTGGGATTTCTCTGTCTTCCTAGCCATTGGAAACACTTTGGGACGATACCTGGCTACAGATACCTCAAGAAGGGAAAATGGTCTCTACACTTATGGCAGACTGTGTGCAGAAATAGATATCAGCAAAGGATTGCCAGATCAGATTAATCTCAAGTTTGGAGATTTCCATTGGACTCAACCACTGGATTACGAGAATATAGCCTTCCGCTGTCGCCATTGTCACCAAATAGGGCACCTTCAGAGTACATGTTCCCAGCTCAAAGATAAAAATAAGAATCTGAATCGTAAGCCCAAATCCAAAAGATGGAATCCTTTTGAACCTCCACGTCCACTGTATGATTTAGGCTTCTCGAGTTCGGAGGAGGAGGAATCTGAGGCAGATGAGCAGGTTGATGAGGAAATTGAATCTGATTTGCAGAATGAGGAAACTCCGAAGGACGCTCCCTCGGCTCATCCGAAGGTTCCCTCTAACCAGCAGATTTCTCAGAAACATTCCCATTTCTCTTCGTCCTCAGACTCTGATAAGGATGCTCAGCCATCCGACCAGAATAATCTACAACTTGTCATGACTCAGCCAAGCTCCACTGGGTGGATAAAAGTGAGCAAGAAAAAAGGCAAAAAATGTCGTTTTGTAGGAAACAACCCTTCGGGGTAGCTTTTTTCTCAGTACTTTCCTTTGTATTCCTTTGCTTCTATGGCTCGTCCCTTGTCTGTCTATTTGGAGCAAGGTTGATTCCCTATCACCTCCGGCTCCATTGCTTCTTTGCTAAGCCTGTTTCCAGGCTTAATTGTACTATATTATTCCTCTCTTAATAGAATTAGTCTTTATTCAGAAAAATAATAATTATAATAATAATAATAATAATAATTAATTAATTATAAACTAATAAATTAAATTATAAACTAATAAATTAAACTTATTTATGAATTAAAAATAAATAAATAAATAAATAAATTTAGGTTCCAGAAAAAACTATGGGAATAATCAAGGCTAAATAATTAATTTAATTAAATGATTTTTTTTAAAATAAAATAATAATAAATTAAAATAAATTAGAAATCATACATATAAGTGTCGGCTTCCTTAAAAATTAGGGATCCAGGTTTATTTATTCCCAGGTCGATAGACTCTTCTCTCAATAAGATTTCATTCATATTCTATCTGAATTAGTCCTAATGATGGACCCTCTTTGGAGTTTGAAACGTAGACAGAATGAACACAAAACTGTGCATAATCCGGATCATGCCACTGCAAAAAACTTCCACAGAAGCCTAAAATCTAACAGTTTTTAAAGCATTTTAAATTGTTTTGAAAGCATTTTAAAGTCCTTTAAAGATTTTTAAATTGATGTTAATGCATTTTAAAAGAATTTAAAATTGTTTTTAAAACATTTTTGAGTGTTTTAAATCATTTTTAAATTATTTTGAACTATTTTAAAGTGTTTTCAAAACATTCTAAATTGTTTCAAAAACATTTTAAATTGTTTTTAAAGCATTTTAAATTGTTTTTAAAGCATTTAAAATTGTTTTTAAAACATTTTAAAGTACTTTAAAGATTTTTAAATTGTTTATAAAACATTTTAAAACGGGTTTAAAGCATTTTCAATTGTTGTTAAAGCACTTAATCTTATTTTTAAAAAATTTTAAAATGTTTTAAAATGTTTTTGAAATATTTTAAAAAAATTTAAAATCATTTAAAATTGTTCTTAAATCAATTTAAATTATTTTTAAAGTATTTTAAATTGTTTTTAAAGCATTGCAAACTATTTTTAAATAATTTTTAAATAATTTTAAATTGTTTTGAAAGCGTTTTAAATTATTTTGAAAGCATTTAAAAAACATTTTAAAGTACTTTAAAGATTTTTAAATTGTTGTTAAAGCATTTTAAAAGAATTTAAAATTGTTTTTAAAACATTTTAAAGTGTTTTAAATTGTTTTTAAAATGTTCTAAATTGCTTCAAAAACATTTCAAATTGTTCTTAAAGCATTTTAAATTGTTTTTAAAGCATTTAAAATTGCTTTTAAAACATTTTAAAGTACTTTAAAGCTTTTCAAATTGTTTCTAAATCATTTTAAAATGGTTTTAAAGCATTTTCAATTGTTGTTAAATCACTTAAACTTATTTTAAAAACATTTTAAAATGATTTAAAATTGTTATTAAATCAATTTAAATTATTTTTGAAGTATTTTAAATTGTTTTTAAAGCATTGTAAACTATTTTTAAAGCATTTCAAAATCATTTAAAATTGTTTTTAAAGCAATTTAAAACATTTTTGAATTATTTTAAATAGTTTTTAAAGCGTCGTAAACTGTTTTTCAATCATTTTAAATTGTTGTGAAAGATTTTTAAAAACATTTTAAAGTACTTTAAATCTTTTTAAATGGTTGTTAAAGCATTTTGAAAGAATTTAAAATTGTTTTTAAAACATTTTAAAGTGTTTTTAAATTATTTTGAACTATTTAAAATTGTTTTTAAAATGTTCTAAATTGTTTCAAAAACATTTTAAATTGCTTTTGAAGCATTTTAAATCGTTTTTAAAGTGTTTAAAATTGTTTTAAAAACATTTTAAAGTACTTTAAATCTTTTTAAATTGTTTTTAAAACATTTTAAAACGGTATTAAAGCATTTTCAATTGTTGTTAAAGCACTTAAACTTAGTTTTGAAACATTTTAAAATGTTTTTGAAACATTTTAAAATCATTTAAAATTGTTCTTAAATCAATTTAAATTATTTTAAAAGTATTTTATATTGTTTCTAAAACATTGTAAACTATTCTTAAAGCATTTTAAAATCATTTAAAATTGTTCTTAAAGCAATTTAAATTATTTTTGATGTATTTTAATTAGTTTTAAAGCATTGTAAACGATTTTAAAGCATTTTAAACTGTTTTGAAATCATTTTAAAAACATTTTAAATTACTTTAAAGCTTTTTAAATTGTTGCTAAAGGGTTTTAAGAGAATTTAAATTTGTTTTTAAAACATTCTGAAGTGTTTTAAATTGTTTATAAATTATTTTGAACTATTTTAAATTGTTTTTAAAACGTTCTAAATTGTTTCAAAAACATTTTAAATTGTTTTTAAAGCATTTTAAGTTATTTTTAAAGTGTTTAATTTATTTATTTTTAAAACATTTTAAAACGGTTTTAAAGCATTTTCAATTATTGTTAAACCACTCTCCCAATCGGGATGAGGAAACATGGAGGTGATTATGGAAAGGGCATTGATTATAAGGACAAGACAGGAGGAAATGACCGCAGGTATCAGGCCACCCTCCCAACAAACGAAATGAATACTCTGTCAGATAAAACTTCAAGTGGCAGGGGTGGGAAAATAGGCGTACAGATGATGGAGAGAAATGGCGGTGGTTATGTCAGGGGGAAAGGGATGGTGAAGAAGTATAACAAGAAGGTGACGGGAGGCAAAGAAGATGAAAATGCGGATGGAGTGAAGGAGGAACGGATTGAGGAGCAAGAGGAAAACAATACCAGGGTAATTTGCAAGCTTGGGTATGTGAAAACTGCCTTTCTCACCTTACTTGTTTTCCTTTTTATCACTAAAATGAATAACAGTCAGTTGTGGGATGAGATGGGAGGTGGAAAGAGCCCCGGAAAACTGGGAAGGCCTCATGTTTTGCAGTATGAAGATAATTTGGAAAGATCCTAGGAAGGAGGGAGAAACTGCAGTCAGAGGCAGAGGTGGAGAAGTAATGAGGGAAAACAGAACGGGGCAGCCATGGATGGCAGCAAAGGAAAGATAGCAGCCGGAGAATTGTCGATGGACCCCCTAAAATGGTACCTGACCTGCAAGACAGAGGGAGCGCTTCACCCCCTGAACTTGGGAAAGGATGATCATGAACAGAGCATAAAAAGGGAGCAGGAGAGTAGTATGAGGAAGGAAATTCCAAAGAGACAAGTGATTTCCGATGCAGAGAATGAAACCACTGTAAATCTAACACCTGTGATTGATGTGTGTGAACAGGAGGAGGTAGAAGCTAGGATGGCTCGACAGGGTCAAAGGCGTGGTTGAGGAGGAAGGGGCCACCCGAGACAAAGCAATCAGGGTGACAGGCTTGTGGAGGAACTCGAGAATCAACGTAGAGAGAGGTGGACTGCCCGGACGGTTAGCCAAGAGGTAGCCCGTGCCTACCATGAGGAAACGGATGAAGACATTCGCCAGATAATTCAGAATCTGGAAGAAAGAGTCCTTGAATAACAGTCAGGCTCGAAAACGGAAGAATGGGTAGCTATAGTTAGTGACCCTGGCAATACAAGAGGGAGACAGACGCTGTATAGAAGATCCGTGCACATCTATTGGGTTTTAAAGAGTCTTTTGGCAAAGGCCTTGGAACAAGTTGCTAAAGAAATGGCTGAAATTGCCAATGGAATCCCGAATGTGCAGAAGGAAATGAAAAATTTCCAAACCATTATGATCAACCAGAACAATAAGCTGGCAGAGATATCTCAGACCCTGTCCAGGATAGCAAGCTTGGTCACAAGCCAGGAAGAGCATGTGAATTTCCCCATGGAAACAAACAAAGATACTGGAACCAGAACGGGCTGATGCAGAGGAAGATACACTGGAGGTTTTTTGTTTCTTCACAAATACTGTTATATGCTGCATAGAAACTTATTAAGTAATTTCAGAAGTTATGTTTATATAGCTAGTGTGGACAGAATTACCAAATTTTGGTTTTGGAATGCCTACAGTAAACTGAGGTGGCCAACAGACCTGGTTTCCCCTAGGGGCAGGTTGAGGCCACCATAAGTGTGTATCTGGTCTTTATGTTTGATGTGAATAGAAAAGAAGAGAACTACCTTACATACAAAAAAAATTGTTGTTAAACCACTTAAACTTATTCTTGAAACATTTTAAAATGTTTTTGAAACATTTTAAAATCATTTAAAATTGTTTTTAAATCAATTTAACTTATTTTTAAAGTATTTTAAATCGTTTTTAAAGCATTGTAAACTATTTTTAAATCATTTTAAAGTCATTTAAAATTGTTCTTAAAGCAATTTAAATTATTTTTGAAGTATTTTAAATAGTTTTTAAAGCATTGTAAACGGTTTTTAAAGCATTTTAAATTGTTTTTAAAACGTTTAAAATTGTTTTTAAAACATTTTAAAGTACTTTAAAGCTTTTTAAATTGTTTATAAAACATTTTTAAACGGGTTTAAAGCATTTTCAATTGTTGTTAAAGCGCTTAAACTTATTTTTAAATCATTTTCAAATGTTTTTGAAACAATTTAACAATTTTAAAATAATTTAAAATTATTCTTAAATCAATTCAAATTATTTTTAAAGTATTTTAAATTGTTTTTAAAGCATCGTAAACTATTTTTAAAGCATTTTAAATTGTTTTGAAAGAATTTTAAAAACATTTTAGAGTACTTTAAAGCTTTTTAAATTGTTGTTAAAGCGTTATAATAGAATTCAAAATTGTTTTTAAAACGTTTTAAAGTGCTTTAAATTGTTTTTAATTTTTTTTGAACTAATTTAAAGTGTTTTTAAAACGTTCCAAATTGTTTCAAAAACATTTTAAATTGTTTTTAAAGCATTTTAAGTTGTCTTTAAAGTGTTTAAAATTGTTTTTAAAACATTTTAAAGTACTTTAAAGCTTTTTAAATTGTTTTTAAAAGATTTTAAAACGGTTTTAAAGCATTTTCAATTGTTGTTAAACCACTCAAACTAATTTTTAAAACATCTTAAAATTTTTTTGAAACATTTTAAAATCATTTAAAATTGTTTTAGAATTAATTTAAATTATTTTTAAAGTATTTTAAATTGTTTTTAAAGCATTGTAAACTATTTTTATATCATTTTAAAATCATTTAAAATTGTTCTTAAAGCAATTTAAATTGCTTTTGAAGTATTTTAAATAGTTTTTAAAGCATTGTAAACAGTTTTTAAAGCATTTTAAAGTCCTTTAAAGCTTTATAAATTGCTGCTAATGCATTTTAAAAGAATTTAAAATTGTTTTTAAAGCATTTTAGAGTGTTTTAAATCATTTTTAAATTATTTTGAACTATTGTAAACTGTTTTTAAAACATTCTAAATTGTTTCAAAAACATTTTGAATTGTTTTTAAAGCATTTTAGATTGTTTTTAAAGCGTTTAAAATTGTTTTTAAAACATTTTAAAGTACTTTAAAGCTTTTTAAATTGTTTATAAAACATTTTAAAATGGGTTTAAAGCATTTTCAATTGTTGTTAAACCACTTAATCTTATTTTTAAAACATTTTAAAGTCATTTAAAATTGTTTTTAAATCAATTTAAATTATTTTAAAAATATTTTAAATTGTTTTTAAAGCATTGCAAACTATTTTTAAAGAATTTTAAGATCATTTTAAATTGTTTTGAAAGCATTTTAAATTGTTTTGAAAGCATTTTAAAAACATTTTAAAGTACTTTAAAGATTTTTAAATTGTTGTTAAAGCATTTTAAAAAAATTTAAAATTGTTTTTAAAACATTTTAAAGTGTTTTAAATTGTTTTTAAATTATTTTGAACTATTTTAAAGTGTTTTTAAAACTTTCTAAATTGTTTTAAAAACATTTTAAATTGTTTTTAAAGCATTTTAAATTGTTTTTAAAGCGTTTAAATCGTTTTGAAAGCATTTTAAAAACATTTTAAAGTACTTTAAAGCTCTTTAAATTGTTTTTAAAACATTTTAAAATCGTTTTAAAGCATTTTCAATTGTTGTTAAAGCAGTTAAACTTATTTTTAAAACATTTTAAAACGTTTTTGGAACATTTTAGAATCATTTAAAATTGTTCTTAAATCAATTTAAATTATTTTAAAAGTATTTTATATTGTTTCTAAAGCATTGTAAACTATTTTTAAAGCATTTTAAAATCATTTAAAATTGTTCTTAAAGCAATTTAAATTATTTTTGAAGTATTTTAAATAGTTTTTAAAGCATTGTAAATGGTTTTTAAAGCATTTTAAATTGTTTTTAAAGCGTTTAAAATTGTCTTTAAAAATTTTTAATGTCCTTTAAAGATTTTAAAATTGTTTATAAAACATTTTAAAACGGTTTTAAAGCATTTCCAATTGTTGTTAAAGCACTTGCACTTATTTTTAAAACATTTTAAAATGTTTTTGAAAGATTTTAAAACATTTTAAAATGATTTAAAATTGTTCTTAAATCAATTTAAATTATTTTTGAAGTATTTTGAATTGTTTTTAAAGCATTGTAAACTATCTTTAAAGCATTTTAAAATCATTTTAAATTGTTTTGAAAGCATTTTAAAAACATTTTAGAGTACTTTAAAGCTTCTTAAATTGTTGTTAAAACATTTTGAAAGAATTTATAGATGTTTTAAAACATTTTACAGTGTTTTAAATTGTTTACAAATCATTTTGAACTATTTTAAATTGCTTTTAAAACATTCTAAATTGTTTCAAAAACATTTTAAATTGTTTCAGAAACATTTTAAATTGTTTTAAAAGCATTTTAAATTGTTTTTAAACCGTTTAAAATTGTTTTTAAAGCTTTTAAAATTGTTTTTAAAACATTTTAAAGTACTTTAAAGCTTTTTAAATTGTTTTTAAGTAATTTTAAAATGGTTTCAAAGCATTTTCAATTGTTGTTAAAGCACTGAAACATATTTTAAAAACATTTTAAAATGTTTTTGAAACACTTTAAAACATTTTAAAATCATTTAAAATTGTTATTAAATCAATTTAAATTATTTTTGAAGTATTTTAAATTGTTTTTAAAGCATTGTAAACTATTTTTAAAGCATTTCAAAATCATTTAAAATTGTTCTTAAAGCAATTTAAATTATTTTTTAATTATTTTAAATAGTTTTTAAAGCATCCTAAACTGTTTTTAAATCATTTTAAATTGTGTTGAAAGAATTTTAAAAACATTTTAAAGTACTTTAAAGCTTCTTAAATTGTTGTTAAAGCATTTTGAAAAAATTTAAAATTGTTTTTAAAACACTTTAAAGTGTTTTTAAGTTATTTTGAACTATTTAAATTTGTTTTTAAAATGTTGTAAATTGTTGCAAAAACATTTTAAATTTCTTTTGAAGCATTTTAAATTGTTTTTAAAGCATTTAAAATTGTTTTAAAAACATTTTAAAGTACTTTAAATCTTTTTAAATTGTTTTTAAAACATTTTAAAATGGTTTTAAAGCATTTTCAATTGTTGTTAAAACACTTAAACTTATTTTTGAAGCATTTTAAAATGTTTTTGAAACATTTTAAAATCATTTAAAATTGTTCTTAAATCAATTCAAATTATTTTTAAAGTATTTTATATTGTTTCTAAAACATTGTAAACTATTTTTAAAGCATTTTAAAATCATTTAAAATTGTTCTTAAATCAATTTAAACTATTTTGATGTATTTTAAACAGTTTTTAAAGCATTGTAAATGATTTTTAAAGCATTTTAAACTGTTTTGAAAGAATTTTAAAAATATTTTAAAGTACTTTAAAGCTTTTTTAAATTGTTGCTAAAGCATTTTAAAAGAAATTAAAATTGTTTTTAAAACATTCTAAAGTGTTTTAAATTGTTTATAAATTATTTTGAACTATTTTAAATTGTTTTTAAAGCGTTCTAAATTGTTTCAAAAACATTTTAAAATCTTTTTATTAAATCGTTTTGAAAGCATTTTAAATTGTTTTGAAAGCATTTTAAAAACATTTTAAAGTACTTTAAAGCTCTTTAAATTGTTTTTAAAACATTTTAAAATAGTTTTAAAGCATTTTCAATTGTTGTTAAAGCACTTAAACTTATTTTTAAAACATTTTAAAATGTTTTTGAAACATTTTAAAATCATTTAAAATTGTTCTTAAATCAATTTAAATTATTTTTAAAGTATTTTATATTGTTTCTAAAGCATTGTAAACAATTTTTAAAGCATTTTAAAATCATTTAAAATTATTCTTAAAGCAATTTAAATTATTTTTGAAGTATTTTAAATAGTTTTTAAAGCATTGTAATTGGTTTTTAACGCATTTTAAATTGTTTTGAAAGCATTTTAAGAACATTTTCAAGTACTTTCAGGCTTTTAAAATTGTTGTTAAAGCATTTTAAAAGAATTTAAAATTGTTTTTAAAACATTTTAAAGTGATTTTAAGTTATTTTGAACTATTTTAAATTGTTTTTAAAACGTTCTAAATTGCTTCAAAAACTTTTCAAATTGTTTTTAAGGCATTTTAAATTGTTTTTAAAGAGTTTAAAATTGTTTTTAAAGCGTTTAAAATTGTTTTTAAAACATTTTAAAGTATTTTAAAGCTTTTTAAATTGTTTATAGAACATTTTAAAACGGTTTTAAAGCATTTTCAATTGTTGTTAAAGCACTTAAACTTATTTTAAAAACATTTTAAAATGTTTTTGAAACATTTTAAAACATTTCAAAATCACTTAAAATTGTTATTAAATCAATTTAAATTATTTTTAAAGTATTTTAAATTGTTTTTAAAGCATTGTAAACTATTCTTAAAGCATTTCAAAATCATTTAAAATTGTTCTTAAAGCAATTTAAATTATTTTTGAACTATTTTAAATAGTTTTTAAAGCGTCGTAAACTGTTTTTAAAGCATTTTAAATTGTTTTGAAAGAATTTTAAAAACATTTTAAAGTACTGTAAAGCTTTTTAAATTGTTGTTAAAGCATTTTGAAAGAATTTAAAATTGTTTTTAAAACATTTTAAAGTGTTTTTAAATTATTTTGAACTATTAAAATTTGTTTTTAAAATGTTCTAAATTGTTTCAAAAACATTTTAAATTGCTTTTGAAGCATTTTAAATTGTTTTTAAAGCGTTTAGAATTGTTTTAAAAACATTTTAAAGTACTTTAAATATTTTTTTAAATTGTTTTTAAAACATTTTAAAATGGTTTTAAGGCATTTTCAATTGTTGTTAAAGCACTTAAACTTATTCTTAAAACATTTTAAAATGTTTTTGAAACATTTTAAAATCATTTAAAATTGTTTTTAAATCAATTTAAATTATTTTTAAAGTATTTTATATTGTTTCTAAAGCATTGTAAACTATTTTTAAAGCATTTCAAAATCATTTAAAATTGTTCTTAAAGCAATTTAAATTATTTTTGAAGTATTTTAAAGAGTTTTTAAAGCATTGTGAACGGTTTTTAAAGCATTTTAAATTTTTTTGAAAGCTTTTTAAAAGCATTTTAAAGAACTTTAAAGCTTTTTAATTGTTGATAAAGCATTTTAAAAGAATTTAAAATTGTTTTTAAAACATTTTAAAGTGTTTTTAAATTATTTTGAACTATTTTAAATTGTTTTTAAAACATTCTAAATTGTCTCAAAAACATTTTAAATTGTTTTTAAAGCGTTTAAAATTGTTTTTAAAACATTTTAAAGTGCTTTAAATATTTTTAAATTGTTTATAAAACATTTTAAAACGGGTTTAAAGCATTTTCAATTGTTGTTAAAGCACTTAAACTTATTTTTAAAATATTTTAAAATGTTTTTGAAACATTTTAAAATAATTTAAAATTGTTCATAAATCAATTTAAATTATTTTTAAAGTATTTTAAGTTGTTTTTAAAGCATTTTAAATTGTTTTGAAAGAATTTTAAAAACATTTTAGAGTACTTTAAAGCTTTTTAAATTGTTGTTAAAGCGTTATAATAGAATTTAAAATTGTTTTTAAAACATTTTAAAGTTCTTTAAATTGCTTTTAAATTATTTTGAAGTAATTTGAAGTGTTTCTAAAACGTTCCAAATTGTTTCAAAAACATTTTAAACTGTTTTTAAAGCATTTTAAGTTGTTTTTAAAGTGTTTAAAATTGTTTTTAAAACATTTTAAAGTACTTTAAATCTTCTTAAATTGTTTTTAAAACATTTTAAAACGGTTTTAAAGCATTTTCAATTGTTGTTAAACCACTCAAACTTATTTTTAAAACATTTTAAAATGTTTTTGAAACATTTTAAAATCATTTAAAATTGTTTTTAAATCAATTTAAATTATTTTTAAAGTATTTTAAATTGTTTTTAAAGCATTGTAAACTATTTTAAAATCATTTAAAATTGTTCTTAAAGAAATTTAAATTACTTTTGAAGTATTTAAAATAGTTTTTAAAGCATTGTAAGCGGTTTTTAAAGCATTTTAAATTGTTTTGGAAGCATTTTAGAGTACTTTAAAGCTTTTTAAATTGTTGTTAATGCATTTTAAAACAATTTAAAATTGTTTTTAAAACATTTTAGAGTGTTTTAAATCGTTTTTAAATTATTTCGAACTATTTTAAAGTGTTTTTAAAACATTCTAAATTGTTTCAAAAACATTTTAAATTGTTTTTAAAGCATTTTAAATTGTTTATAAAACATTTTAAAACGGGTTTAAAGAATTTTCAATTGTTGTTAAAGCACTCAATCTTATTTTTAAAACATTTTAAAATGTTTTTGAAATATTTTAAAACCATTTAAAATTGTTCTTAAATCAATTTAAATTATTTTTAAAATATTTTAAATTGTTGTTAAAGCATTGCAAAATATTTTTAAAGAATTTTAAAATAATTTTAAATTGTTTTGAAAGCATTTTAAAGTACTTTAAAGATTTTTAAATTGTTGTTAAAGCATTTTAAAAGAATTTAAAATTGTTTTTAAAACATTTTAAAGTGTTTTAAATTGTTTTTAAATTATTTTGAATTATTTTAAAGTGTTTTAAAAACTTTCTAAATTGTTTCAAAACCATTTTAAATTGTTTTTAAAGCATTTTAAATTGTTTTTAAAGCGGCCTGCAGAATCCAGGGGCCTGCAGCCTCCCGATCACCTGGTTCTCATCAACGAACTGTTCATGGGCTGGTCCGCCCGAGTGGCGAAGGAATCCGGCGTCTGGTCGTTTACATTTAACCCCATGAGCGCGCACATGTGGCTCTGCTTCGAAGCCATGTTCTGGGATGCAGAGTCCACGCAGTGGCTACCGGAGATCGGCGATGGCGTCGGTAGCATGGCGTTACCAGACTTTGTGACGGCGACACTCAGTCGGCATATGGACTGCACGCGGATGGCGGGTGGAGTTCTGGTTAATACTTTCTTTGAATTGGAGCCCAAATTCCTTGGACATCTGAAGAGCGTCGGCGTTGGAGGCGATGGGTCTAAGCCGATGTGGGCTGTCGGTCCGCATGAGGAGCTTAAAGATCCCAAAGCCAAGGCTCTGGCTTTGCTACCTTCCATGTCGTCCTTGGAATCAAGCAAGAGAGAGCCGGAAAATGATTCATCCGCAGGGTCTCTGCATGGATCTGAGGCAATCACTTGCTATCCGAATCGCAGTCTCAGGGTCAGATCGGACAAAGAGCTGCCAGATCTGGACATCCAGAAGGCTGAAAAACCCGTGTTCTGGCCAGATACAGAGATCTGCATGGGGTCAAAGCCCTTATCTGATTCCTTTCAGATCCAGATTACTCAGTCTGTAGGCAGAACCATCATGAAATGGGTTCGCCCTATAGATCTGGTGCAAGACCTCATACTGAATCTAGAGCGCAGAATGGGGATCCCATCTAGCCTTCTGCGACTTCTCTTTCAAGGTAAACAACTTGAAAACCCTCTACCCCTCTCTGCTTACAGCATTTCCAGGAACAGTTCGGTGGTGGCTACCCTTTGTTTGAGAGGAGGCGCAGCGGGACAATCTTCCTCTACTCGGCCTTTCTCATACAAGGACGCAGTTCACTCCGAGAACCCCAAACCCCCGGAAGCCCTTAAATCTAAGGCCTTCTTGGTTGAAAAAATTGAAGAAGTTCCTTCTGTTGAACTCATGCATGAAGATCTGGCTTCCCAGCATCAAAAATTTGCAGAAAGAGCCATCATTTGCAGATTTAATGGACTGTGGCCTCGATCCCAGGATCTCTATGCATGGATCCATGCAAACTGGACACATCATTGTAAGATCTTGTTTTGCTTGAAAGGTTATTTCATTGTTCTCTTTGATAACATTAAGCACTATGAAAAGGCCTTTGCAGAGGGCCCTTGGTTCATGGGAATTGCAGGGCTTTTTTTTACTCCCTGGTTTCCAGATTTTGATCCAGCCACTGCAGTCATTACCAAGACACCGGTATGGATTCGGCTTCCAAACTTACCTGCTCATCTATGGAATACTCGTGTCTTCAGAGCTATAGGAGACACATTGGGCAGCTTCATCCATGGAGATTTTTGGAGGGAATCCAAAGGCCTTTACTCATATGCAAGAGTGTGTGTGGAGTTAGACCTGAGCAAAGGTCTTCCAGAACTAATCAATCTCAAGATAAATGACTTTGTCTGGACCCAGACACTGGATTATGAGAACACTGCTTTTCGGTGCCGCCATTGCCAACAATCTGGGCATTTGCAGAATACTTGCCCATCTCGCCCGGCAAAAAAGAACAAGGCCAACGACTCCAAGCCCAAATCCAAACGATGGGCTCCATGCTCTCCTCCTCCAGTCGAGGATTCTGATTCCTCCAGTTCTGAAGATGAAGATAGTGATGAAGAATTGAATCAGGCCCCTCATTCTGTGGCCCCTTCCACCGAAGGCCTGGCACCTTCCTCTGATTCAGCCATTGCTCAGAAGCGTGTCCATTTGTCCTCTTCCTCGGACTCAGAAAAGGAGGGCTCCCCTGTGGAGGACCCCAATCTGCAAGTTGTAATCGCCCATCCACCCCAAAGTGGTTGGGTTGAAGTTAAAAAAAGGAAAGGGAAAAAGCTTCATGTTGAAATCCCTACTCTTTCTGGGTAGCACTCAATGCTTCTTAAGCTTTCAGTGACTAGTTGTAGCTCCTTGCATGCTTATCTCATTTCCCGGAACCGAGGTTGATAGTCCTATCATTTCCGGTTGCCGGTATCCTGCATCTCTGGAATGTATCCTCTTGTACAATATTTTCCTGCTTAATAGAATTAGTCTTATCGAGAAAAAAAGAACATTTTAAAGAACTTTAAAGATCTTTAAATTTTTTTTATAACATTTTAAAACGGTTTTAAAGCATTTTCAATTGTTGTTAAAGCACGTAAACTTATTTCTAAAACATTTTAGAATGTTTTTGAAACATTTTAAAATCATTTAAAATTGTTCTTAAATCAATTTAAATTATTTTTAAAGTATTTTATATTTTCTCTAAAGCATTGTAAACTATTTTTAAAGCATTTTAAAATCATTTAAAACTGTTCCTAAAGCAATTTAAATTATTTTTGAATTATTTTAAATAGCTTTTAAAGCATTGTAAATGGTTTTTAAAGCATTTTAAATTGTTTTGAAAGCATTTTAAAAGCATTTTAAAGTACTTTCAAGCTTTTTAAATTGTTGTTAAAACATTTTAAAAGAATTTAAAATTGTTTTTAAAACATTTTAAAGTGTTTTTAAGTTATTTTGAACTATTTTAAATTGTTTTTAAAACATTCTAAATTGCTTCAAAAACTTTTCAAATTATTTTTAAAGCATTTTAAATTGTTTTTAAAGCGTTTAAAATTGTTTTTAAAACATTTTAAAGTACTTTAAAGCTTTTCAAATTGTTTATAAGACATTTTAAAACGGTTTTAAAGCATTTTCAATTGTTGTTAAAGCACTTGCACTTATTTTTAAAACATTTTAAAATGTTTTTGAAACATTTTAAAACATTTTAAAATGATTTAAAATTGTTCCTAAATCAATTTAAATTATTTTTGAAGTATTTTAAATTGTTTTTAAAGCATTGTAAACTATTTTTAAAACATTTTAAAATCATTTTAAATTGTTTTGAAAGCATTTTAAAAAGATTTTATAGTACTTTATAGCTTCTTAAATTGTTGTTAAAACATTTTAAAAGAATTTATAATTGTTTTTAAAACATTATACAGTGTTTTAAATTGTTTTTAAATCATTTAAAATGGTTTTAAAGCATTATCAATTGTTGTTAAAGCACTTAAACTTATTTTAAAAACATTTTAAAATGTTTTTGAAAGATTTTAAAACATTTTAAAATCATTTAAAATTGTTATTAAATCAATTTAAATTATTTTTAAAGTATTTTAAATTGTTTTTAAAGCATTGTAAACTATTCTTAAAGCATTTCAAAATCATTTAAAATTGTTCTTAAAGAAATTTAGATTACTTTTGAAGTATTTTAAATAGTTTTTAAAGCATGGTAAATGGTTTTTAAAGCATTTTAAATTGTTTTGAAAGAATTTTAAAAACATTTTAAAGTACTTTAAAGCTTTTTAAATTGTTGTTAAAGCATTTTGAAAGAATTTAAAACTGTTTTTAAAACATTTTAAAGTGTTTTTAAATTATTTCGAACTATTTAAAATCATTTTTAAAATGTTCTAAATCGTTTCAAAAACATTTTAAATTTCTTTTGAAGCATTTTAAATTGTTTTTAAAGAATTTAAAATTGTTTAAAAAACGTTTTAAAGTACTTTAAAGCTTTCTAAATTGTTTTTAAAACATTTTAAAATGGTTTTAAAGCATTTTCAATTGTTGTTAAAGCACTTAAACTTATTTTGGAAACATTTTAAAATGTTTTTGAAACATTTTAAAATCATTTAAAATTGTTCTTAAATCAATTTAAATTATTTTTAAAGTATTTTATATTGTTTCTAAAGCATTGTAAACTATTTTTAAAGCAATTTAAAATCATTTAAAACTGTTCTTAAGGCAATTTAAATTATTTTTGATGTATTTTAAACAGTTTTTAAAGCGTTGTAAACGGTTTTTAAAGCATTTTAAACTGTTTTGAAAGCATTTTAAAAACATTTTAAAGTAATTTAAAGCTTTTTAAATTGTTGCTAAATCGTTTCAAAAACATTTTAAATTTCTTTTGAAGCATTTTAAATTGTTTTTAAAGCGTTTAAAATTGATTTAAAAACATTTTAAAGTACTTTAAAGCTTTTTAAATTGTTTTTAAAACATTTTAAAATGGGTTTAAAGCATTTTCAATTGTTGTTAAAGAACTCAATCTTATTTTTAAAACATTTTAAAATCATTTTAAATTGTTCTTAAAACGGTTTTAAAGCATTTCAATTGTTGTTAAAGCACTTAAACTTATTTTTAAAACATTTTAAAATGTTTTTGAAACATTTTAAAATCATTTAAAATTGTTTTTAAATCAATTTAAATTATTTTTAAAGTATTTAAAATTGTTTTTAAAGCATTGTAAACTATTTTTAAATCATTTAAAATTGTTCTTAAATCTTTTTAAATTGCTGCTAATGCATTTTAAAAGAATTTAAAATTGTTTTAAATTGTTTTGAAAGCATTTTAAAAGCATTTTAAAGCACTTTAAAGCTTTTTAATTGTTGTTAAAGCATTTTAAAAGAATTTAAAATTGTTTTTAAAAAATTTTAAAGTGTTTTTAAAATATTTTGAACTATTTTAAATTGTTTTTAAAACGTTCTAAACTCTTTCAAAAACATTTTAAATTGTTTTTAAAGCATTTAAAATTGTTTTTAAAGCGTTTAAATTGTTTTTAAAACATTTTAAAGTGCTTTAAAGCTTTTTAAATTGTTTATAAAACATTTTTAAATGGTTTTAAAGCATTTTCAATTGTTGTTAAAGCATTTTGAAAGAATTTAAAATTGTTTTTAAAACATTTTAAAGTGTTTTTAAATTATTTTGAACTATTTAAAATCATTTTTAAAAAGTTCTAAATCATTTCAAAAACATTTTAAATTTCTTTTGAAGCATTTTAAATTGTTTTTAAAGCGTTTAAAATTGTTTAAAAAACATTTTAAAGTACTTTAAAGCTTTCTAAATTGTTTTTAAAACATTTTAAAATGGTTTTAAAGCATTTTCAATTGTTGTTAAAGAACTTAAACTTGTTTTGGAAACATTTTAAAATGTTTTTGAAACATTTTAAAATCATTTAAAATTGTTCTTAAATCAATTTAAATTATTTTTAAAGTATTTTGTATTGTTTCTAAAGCATTGTAAACTATTTTTAAAGCATTTTAAAATAATTTAAAACTGTTCTTAAAGAAATTTAAATTATTTTTGTTATATTTTAAAGAGTTTTTAAAGTGTTGTAAACGGTTTTTAAAGCATTTTAAACTGTTTTGAAAGCATTTTAAAAACATTTTAAAGTAATTTAAAGCTTTTTAAATTGTTGCTAAATCGTTTCAAAAACATTTTAAATTTCTTTTGAAGCATTTTAAATTGTTTTTAAAGCGTTTAAAATTGTTTTAAAAACATTTTAAAGTATTTTAAAGCTTTTTAAATTGTTTTTAAAACATTTTAAAATGGGTTTAAATCATTTTAAATTGTTGTTAAAGCACTTAAACTTATTTTTAAAACATTTTAAAATGTTTTTGAAACATTTTAAAACATTTCAAAATTGTTCTTAAATCAATTTAAATTATTTTTAAAGTATTTTAAATTGTTTTTAAAGCATTGTAAACTATTTTTACAGCATTTTAAATTGTTTTGAAAGAATTTTAAAAACATTTTAGAGTACTTTAATGCTTTTTAAATTTTTGTTAAAGCGTTATAATAGAATTTAAAATTGTTTTTAAAACATTTTAAAGTGCTTTAAATTGTTTCTAAATTATTTTGAACTAATTTAAAGTGTTTTCAAAACGTTCTGAATTGTTTCAAAAACATTTTAAATTGTTTTTAAAGCATTTTAAGTTGTTTTTAAAGTGTTTAAAATTGTTTTTAAGACATTTTAAAGTACTTTAAAGCTTTTTAAATTGTTTTTAAAACATTTTAAAATGGTTTTAAAGCATTTTCAATTGTTGTTAAACCACTCAAATTTATTTTTAAAATGTTTTTGAAACATTTTAAAATCATTTAAAATTGTTTTTAAATCACTTTAAATTATTTTTAAAGTATTTTAAATTGTTTTTAAAGCATTTTAAACTATTTATAAATCATTTTAGAATCATTTAAAATTGTTCTTAAAGCAATTTAAATTACTTTTGAAGTATTTTAAATAGTTTTTAAAGCATTGTAAGTGGTTTTTAAAGCATTTTAAGTAGTTTTGAAAGCATTTTAGAGTACTTTAAAGCTTTTTAAATTGCTGTTAATGCATTTTAAAAGAGTTTAAAATTGTTTTTAAAACATTTTTGAGTGTTTTAAATCGTTTTTAAATTATTTTGAACTATTTTAAAGTGTTTTTAAAACATTCAAAATTGTCTCAAAAACATTTTAAATTATTTTTAAAGCATTTTAAATTGTTTTTAGAGCATTTAAAATTGTTTTTAAAACATTTTAAAGTACTTTAAAGCTTTTTAAATTGTTTATGAAACATTTTAAAACGGGTTTAAAGAATTTTCAATTGTTGTTAAAGCACTCAATCTTATATTTTAAAACATTTTAAAATGCTTTTGAAATATTTTAAAACATTTTAAAATCATTTAAAATTGTTCTTAAATCAATTTAAATTATTTTTAAAGTAATATAAATTGTTAGCATTGCAAACTATTTTTAAAGAATTTTAAAATCATTTTAAATTGTTTTGAAAGCATTTTAAAAACATTTTAAAGTACTTTAAAGATTTTTAAATTTTTGTTAAAGCATTTTAAGAGAATTTAAAATTGTTTTTAAAACATTTTAAAGTGTTTTAAATTGTTTTAAAATTATTTTGAACTATTTTAAAGTGTTTTTAAAACTTTATAAATTGTTTCAAAAACATTTTAAATTGTTTTTAAAGCATTTTAAATTGTTTTTAAAGCGTTTAAATCGTTTTGAAAGAATTTTAAATTGTTTTGAAAGCATTTTAAAAACATTTTAAAGTACTTTAAAGCTCTTTAAACTGTTTTTAAAACATTTTAAAACGGTTTTAAAGCATTTTCAATTGTTGTTAAAGCACTTAAACTTATTTTTGAACCATTTTAAAATGTTCTTAAACCACTTACACTTATATTGTTTCTAAAGCATTGTAAACTATTTTTAAAGCATTTTAAAATCATTTAAAATTGTTCTTAAAGCAATTTAAATTATTTTTGAAGTATTTTAAATAGTTCTTAAAGCATTGTAAATGGTTTTTAAAACATTTTAAATTGTTTTGAAAGAATTTTAAAAACATTTTAAAGTACTTCCAAGCTTTTTAAATTGTTGTTAAAGCATTTTAAAAGAATTTAAATATTTTTTTTCAAACATTTTAAAGTGTTTTTAAGTTATTTTGAACTATTTTAAATTGTTTTTAAAACGTTCCAAATTGCTTCAAAAACATTTCAAATTGTTTTAAAGCATTTTAAATTGTTTTTAAAGCATTTAAAATAGTTTTTAAAACATTTTAAAGTAATTTAAAGCTTTTTAAATTGTTTATAAAATATTTTAAAACGGTTTTAAAGCATTTTCAATTGTTGTTAAAGCACTTGCACTTATTTTTAAAACATTTTAAAATGTTTTTGAAACGTTTTAAAACATTTTAAAATGATTTAAAATGGTTCTTAAATCAATTTAAATTATTTTTGAAGTATTTTAAATTGTTTTTAAAGCATTGTGAACCTTTTTTAAAGAATTTTAAAATCATTTTAAATTGTTTTGAAAGCGTTTTAAAAACATTTTAGAGTACTTTGAAGCTTCTTAAATTGTTGTTAAAACATTTTAAAATAATTTATAATTGTTTTTAAAATATTTTACAGTGTTTTAAGCAGTTAAACTTATTTTAAAAACATTTTAAAATGTTTTTGAAACATTTTAAAACATTTTAAAATTATTTAAAATTGTTATTAAATCAATTTAAATTATTTTTAAAGTACTTTAAATTGTTTTTAAAGCATTGTAAACTATTCTTAAAGCATTTCAAAATCATTTAAAATTGTTCTTAAAGCAATTTAAATTATTTTTGAACTATTTTAAATAGTTTTTAAAGCATTTTTCGGAAAGTATTTTTAAAGCATTTTAAATTGTTTTGAAAGAATTTTAAAAACATTTTAAAGTACTTTAAAGCTTTTTAAATTGTTGTTAAAGCATTTTGAAAGAATTTAAAATTGTTTTTAAAACATTTTAAAGTGTTTTTAAATTATTTTGAACTATTGAAAATTGTTTTTAAAATGTTCTAAATTGTTTCAATAACATTTTAAATTGCTTTTGAAGCATTTTAAATTGTTTTTAAAGTGTTTAAAATTGTTTGAAAAACATTTTAAAATACTTTAAAGCTTTTCAAATTGTTTTTAAAACATTTTAAAACCGTTTTAAAGCATTTTCAATTGTTGTTAAAGCACTTAAACGTATTTTTGAAACATTTTAAAATGTTTTTGAAACATTTTAAAATCATCTAAAATTGTTCTCAAATCAATTTAAATTATTTTTAAAGTATTTTATATTGTTTCTAAAGCATTGTAAACTATTTTTAAAGCATTTTAAAATCATTTAAAACTGTTCTTAAAGCAATTTAAATTATTTTTGATGTATTTTAAACAGTTTTTAAAGCATTGTAAATGGTTTTTAAAGCATTTTAAACTGTTTTGAAAGCATTTTAAAAACATTTTAAAGTACTTTAAAGCTTTTTAAATTCTTGCTAAAGCGTTTTAAAAGAATATAAAATTGTTTTTAAAACATTATAAAGTGTTTTAAATTGTTTATAAATTATTTTGAACTATTTTAAATTGTTTTTAAAACGTTCTAAATTGTTTCAAAAACATTTTAAATTGTTTTTAAACCATTTTAAGTTGTTTTTAAAGTGTTTAATTTATTTTTTTTAAACATTTTAAAGTACTTTAAATCTTTTTAAATTGTTTTTAAAACATTTTAAAACGGCTTCAAAGCATTTTCAATTGTTGTTAAACCACTTAAACTTATTCTTAAAACATTTTAAAATCATTTAAAATTGTTTTTAAATCAAATTAAAATATTTTTAAGTATTTTAAATTGTTTTTAAAGCATTGTAAACTATTTTTAAAGCATTTCAAAATTATTTAAAATTATTCTTAAAGCAATTTAAATTATTTTTGAATTACTTTAAATAGTTTTTAAAGCGTCGTAAACTATTTTTAAAACATTTGAAATTGTTTTGAAAGCATTTTAAAGCACTTTAAAGCTTTTTAGTTGTTGTTAACGCATTGTAAACTATTTTTAAATCATTTTAAATTGTTTTGAAAGAATTTTAAAAACTTTTTAGAGTACTTCAAAGCTTTTTAAATTGTTGTTAAAGCGTTATAATAGAATTTAAAATTGTTTTTAAAACATTTTAAAGTGCTTTAAATTGTTTTTAAATTATTTTGAACTAATTTAAAGTGTTTTTGAAACGTTCCAAATTGTTTCAAAAGCATTTTAAATTGTTTTTAAATCATTTTAAGTTGTTTTTAAAGTGTTTAAAATTGTTTTTAAAATATTTTAAAGTAATTTAAAGCTTTTTAAATTGTTTTTAAAACATTTTAAAATGGTTTTAAAGAATTTTCAATTGTTGTTAAACCACTCAAACTTATTTTTAAAACATTTTAAAATGTTTTTGAAACATGTTAAAATCATTTAAAATTGTTTTTAAATCAATTTAAATTATTTTTAAACTATTTTAAATTGTTTTTAATGCGTTGTAAACTATTTTAAAATCATTTTAAAATCATTTAAAATTATTCTTAAAGCAATTTAAATTACTTTTGAAGTATTTAAAATAGTTTTTAAAGCATTGTAAGCGGTTTTTAAAGCATTTTAAATTGTTTTGAAAGCATTTTAGAGTACTTTAAAGCTTTTTAAATGGTTGTTAATGCATTTTAAAAGAATTTTAAATTGTTTTTAAAACATTTTAGAGTGTTTTAAATCATTTTTAAATTATTTTGAACTATTTTAAAGTGTTTTTAAAACATTCTAAATTGTTTCAAAAACACTTTAAATTGTTTTTAAAGCATTTTAAATTGTTTTTAAAGCGTTTAAAATTGTTTTTAAAACATTTTAAAGTACTTTAAAGTTTTTTAAATGGTTTATAAAACATTTTAAAACGAGTTTAAAGAATTTTCAATTGTTGTTAATGCACTCAATCTTATTTTTAAAACATTTTAAAATATTTTTGAAATATTTTAAAACCATTTAAATTTGTTCTTAAATCAATTTAAATTCTTTTTAAATCATTTTAAATTGTTTTGAAAGCATTTTAAAAACATTTTAAAATACTTTAAAGATTTTTAAATTGTTGTTAAAGAATTTAAAATTGTTTTTAAAACATTTTAAAGTGTTTTAAATTGTTCTTAAATTATTTTCAACTATTTTAAAGTGTTTTTAAAACTTTCTAAATTGTTTCAAAAACATTTTAAATTGTTTTTAAAGCATTTTAAATGGTTTTAAAATCGTTTAAATCGTTTTGAAAGCATTTTAAGTCGTTTTGAAAGCATTTTAAAAACATTTTAAAGTACTTTAAAGCTCTTTAAATTGTTTTTAAAATATTTTAAAATGGTTCTAAAGCATTTTCAATTGTTGTTAAAGCACTTAAACTTATTTGTAAAACATTTTAGAATGTTTTTGAAACATTTCAAAATCATTTAAAATTGTTCTTAAATCAATTTAAATTATTTTTAAAGTATTTTATATTGTTTCTAAAGCATTGTAAACTATTTTTAAAGCATTTTAAAATCATTTTAAATTGTTCTTAAAGCAATTTAAATTATTTTTGAAGTATTTTAAATAGTTTTTAAAGCATTGTAAATGGTTTTTAAAGCATTTTAAATTGTTTTGAAAGCATTTTAAAAACATTTTAAAGTACTTTCAAGCTTTTTAAATTGTTGTTAAAGCATTTTAAGAGAATTTAAAATTGTTTTTAAAACATTTTAAAGTGTTTTTAAGTTATTTTGAACTATTTTAAATAGTTTTTAAAACATTCTAAATTGCTTCAAAAACATTTCAAATTGTTTTTAAAGCATTTTAAATTGTTTTTAAAGCGTTTAAAACTATTTTTAAAACATTTTAAAGTACTTTAAAGATTTTTAAATTGTTTATAAAACATTTCAAAACGGTTTTAAAACATTTTCAATTGTTGTTAAAGCACTTGCACTTATTTTTAAAACATTTTAAAATGATTTAAAATTGTTCTTAAATCAACTTAAATTATTTTTGAAGTATTTTAAATTGTTTTTAAAGCATTGTAAACTGTTTTTAAAGCATTGTAAACTATTTTTAAAGCATTTTAAAATCATTTTAAATTGTTTTGAAAACATTTTTAAAACATTTTAGAGTACTTTAAAGTTTCTTAAATTGTTGTTAAAACATTTTAAAAGAATTTATAATTGTTTTTAAAACATTTTACAGTGTTTTAAATTGTTTTTAAATCATTTTAAAATGGTTTTAAAGCATTTTCAATTGTTGTTAAAGAACTTAAACTTATTTTAAAAACATTTTAAAATGTTTTTGAAACATTTTAAAACATTTTAAAATCATTTAAAATTGTTATTAAATCAATTTAAATTATTTTTAAAGTATTTTAATTTTTTTTTTAAAGTGTTGTAAACTATTCTTAAAGCATTTCAAAATCATTTAAAATTGTTCTTAAAACAATTTAAATTATTTTTGAAATATTTTAAATAGTTTTTAAAGCGTCGTAAACTGTTTTTAAAGCATTTTAAATTGTTTTGAAAGAATTTCAAAAACATTTTAAGGTACTTTAAAGCCTTTTAAATTGTTTCAAAAACATTTTAAATTGCTTTTAAGCATTTTAAATTGTTTTTAAAGCGTTTAAAATTGTTCTTAAAACATTTTAAAGCAGTTTTAAAGCATTTTCAATTGTTGTTAAAGCACTTAAACTTATTTTTGAAACATTTTAAAATCATTTAAAATTGTTCTTAAATCAATTTAAATTATTTTTAAAGTATTTTATATTGTTTCTAAAGCATTGTAAACTATTTTTAAAGCATTTAAAAATCATTTAAAACTGTTCTTATAGCAATTTAAATTATTTTTGATGTATTTTAAACAGTTTTTAAAGTATTGTAAATGGTTTTTAAAGCATTTAAAACTGTTTTGAAAGCATTTTAAAAACATTTTAAAGCACTTTAAAGCTTTTTAAATTGTTGCTAAAGCGTTTTAAAAGAATTTAAAATTGTATTTAAAACATTCTAAAGTGTTTTAAATTGTTTATAAATTATTTTGAACTATTTTAAATTGTTTTTAAAACATTGTAAATTGTTTCAAAAACATTTTAAATTGTTTTTAAAGCATTTTAAGTTGTTTTTAAAGTGTTTAATTTATTTATTTTAAAAACATTTTAAAGTACTTTAAAGCTTTTTAAATTGTTTTTAAAACATTTTAAAACGGCTTCAAAGCATTTTCAATTGTTGTTAAACCACTTAAACTTATTCTTAAAACATTTTAAAATGTTTTTGAAACATTTTAAAATCATTCAAAATTGTTTTTAAATCAATTTAAATTATTTTTAAAGTATTTTAAATTGTTTTTAAAGCATTGTAAACTATTTTTAAAGCATTTCAAAATCATTTAAAATTGTTCTTAAAGCAATTTAAATTATTTTTGAAGTATTTTAAATTGTTTTTAAAACATTGTAAATGGTTTTTAAAGCATTTCAAATTGTTTTTAAAGCATTTTAAATTGTTTTTAAAGCGTTTAAAATTGTTTTTAAAAAATTTTAAAGTGCTTTAAAGCTTTTTAAATTGTTTATAAAACATTTTAAAACGTGTTTAAAGCATTTTCAATTGTTGTTAAAGCACTTAAACTTATTTTTAAAACATTTTAAAATGTTTTTGAAACATTTTAAAATAATTCAAAATTGTTCTTAAATCAATTTAAATTATTTTTAAAGTATTTTAAACAGTTTTTAAAGCATTGTAAACTATTTTTAAAGAATTTTAAATTGTTGTTAAAGCGTTATAATAGAATTTAAAATTGTTTTTAAAACATTTTAAAGTGCTTTAAATTGTTTCTAAATTATTTTGAACTAATTTAAAGTGTTTTCAAAACGTTCCAAATTGTTTCAAAAACATTTTAAATTGTTTTTAAAGCATTTTAAGTTATTTTTAAAGTGTTTAAAATTGTTTTTAAAACATTTTAAAGTACTTTAAAGTTTTTTAAATTTTTTTTAAAACATTTTAAAACGGTTTTAAAGCATTTTCAATTGTTGTTAAACCACTCAAACTTATTTTTAAAACATTTTAAAATGTTTTTGAAACATTTTAAAATCATTTAAAATTGTTTTTAAATCAACTTAAATTATTTTTAAAGTATTTTAAATTGTTTTTAAAGCATTGCAAACTATTTTTAGATCATTTTAAAATCATTTAAAATTGTTCTTAAAGCAATTTAAATTACTTTTGAAGTATTTTAAATAGATTTTAAAGCATTGTAAGCGGTTTTTAAAGCATTTTAAATTGTTTTGAAAGCATTTTAGAGTACTTTAAAGGTTTTTAAATTGCTGTTAATGCATTTTAAAAGAGATTTTAAAACATTTTAGAGTGGTTTTTAAATTATTTTGAACTATTTTAAAGTGTTTTTAAAACATTCTAAATTGTTTCAATAACATTTTAAATTGTTTTTAAAGCATTTTAAATTGTTTTTAAAGCGTTTAAAATTGTTTTAAAAACATTTTAAAGTACTTTAGAGCTTTTTTAATTGTTTATAAAACATTTTAAAACGGGTTTAAAGAATTTTCAATTGTTGTTAAAACACTCAATCTTATTTTTAAAACATTTTAAAAGGTTTTTGAAATATTTTAAAACATTTTAAAATCATTTAAAATTGTTCTTAAATCAATTTAAATTATTTTTAAAATACTTTAAATTGTTTTTAAAGCATTGCAAACTATTTCTAAAGAATTTTAAAATCATTTTAAATTGTTTTGAAAGCATTTTAAAAACATTTTAAAGTACTTTAAAGATGTTTAAATTGTTGTTAAAGCATTTTAAAAGAATTTAAAATTGTTTTTAAAACATTTTAAAGTGTTTTAAATTGTTTTTAAAGCATTTAAAATCATTTTTAAATCTTTTAAATAATTTTGAAAGCATTTTAAATTGTTTTGAAAGCATTTTAAAAATATTTTAAAGTACTTTAAAGCTCTTTAAATTGTTTTTAAAACATTTTAAAACGGGTTTAAAGCATTTTCAATTGTTGTTAAAATAGTTAAACTTTTTTTAAAACATTTTAAAATGTTTTTGAAACATTTTAATGTCATTTAAAATTGTTCTTAAATCAATTTGAATTATTTTTAAAGTATTTTATATTGTTTCTAAAGCATTGTAAACTATTTTTAAAGCATTTTAAAATCATTTAAAATTGTTCTAAAAGCAATTTAAAATAATTTAAAATTGTTTTTAAAACATTTTAAAGTGTTTTTAAGCTATTTTGAACTATTTTAAATTGTTTTTAAAAAGTTCCAAATTGCTTCAAAAACATTTCAAATAGTTTTTAAAGCATTTTAAATTGTTTTTAAAGCATTTAAAATTGTGTTTAAAACATTTTAAAGTACTTTAAAGCTTTTTAAATTGTTTATAAAACATTTTAAAATGTTTTAAAGCATTTTCAATTGTTGTTAAAGCACTTGCACTTATTTTTAAAACATTTTGAAATGTTTTTGAAACGTTTTAAAACATTTTAAAATGGTTTAAAATTGTTCTCAAATCAATTTAAATTATTTTTGAAGTATTTTAAATTGTTTTTAAAGCATTGTAAACTATTTTTAAATCATTTTAAAATCATTTTAAATTGTTTTGAAAGCATTTTAAAAACATTTTAGGGTACTTTAAAGCTTCTTAAATTGTTGTTAAAACATTTTAAAAGAATTTGTAATTGTTTCTAAAACATTTTACAGTGTGTTAAGTTGTTTTTAAATCATTTTAAAATGGTTTTAAAGCATTTTCAATTGTTGTTAAAGCACTTAAACTTATTTTAAAAACATTTTAAAATGTTTTTGAAACATTTTAAAATCATTTAAAATTGTTATTAAATCAATTTAAATTATTTTTAAAGTATTTTAATTTTTTTTAAAGCATTGTAAACTATTCTTAAAGCATTTCAAAATCATTTAAAATTGTTCTTAAAGCAATTTAAATTATTTTTGAACTATTTTAAATAGTTTTTAAAGCGTCGTAAACTGTTTTTAAAGCATTTTAAATTGTTTTGAAAGAATTTGGAAAACATTTTAAAGTACTTTAAAGCTTTTTAAACTGTTGTTAAAGCATTTTGAAAGCATTTAAAATTGTTTTAAAACATTTTAAAGTGTTTTTAAATTATTTTTTACTATTTAAAATTGTTTTTAAAATGTTCTAAATTGTTTCAAAAACATTTTAAATTGCTTTTGAAGCATTTTAAATTGTTTTTAAAGCCTTTAAAATTGCTTTAAAAACATTTTAAAGTACTTTAAAGCTTTTTAAATTGTTTTTAAAACATTTTAAAATGGTTTTAAAGTATTTTCAATTATTGTTAAAGCACCTAAACTTATTTTTGAAACATTTTAAAATGTTTTTGAAACATTTTAAAATCATTTAAAATTGTTCTTAAATCAATTTAAATTATTTTTAAAGTATTTTATATTGTTTCTAAAGCATTGTAAACTATTTTTAAAGCAATTTAAAATCATTTAAAACTGTTCTTAAAGCAATTTAAATTATTTTTGATGTATTTTAAACAGTTTTTAAAGCATTGTAAACGGTTTTTAAAGCATTTTAAACTGTTTTGAAAGCATTTTAAAAATATTTTAAAGTACTTTAAATCCTTTTAAATTGTTGCTAAAGCGTTTTAAAAGAATTTAAAATTGTTTTTAAAACATTCTAAATTTTTTTAAATTGTTTATAAATTATTTCGAACTATTTTAAATTGTTTTTAAAACGTTCTAAATTGTTTCAAAAACATTTTAATTTTTTTTTAAAGCATTTTAAGTTGTTTTTAAAGTGTTTAATTTTTTTTTTTTAAACATTTTAAAGTATTTTAAATCTTTTTAAATTGTTTTTAAAACATTTTAAAACGGCTTCAAAGCATTTTCAATTGTTGATAAACCACGTAAAATTATTCTTAAAACATTTTAAAATGTTTTTGAAACATTCTAAAATCATTTAAAATTGTTTTTAAATCAATTTAAATTATTTTTAAAGTATTTTAAATTGTTTTTAAAGCATTTTAAAATATTTTAAAGAATTTCAAAATCATTTAAAATTGTTCTTAAAGCATTTTAAATTATTTTTGAAGTATTTTAAATAGTTTTTAAAGCATTGTAAACGGTTTTTAAAGCATTTTAAATTGTTTCAAAAACATTTTAAATTGTTTTTAAAGCATTTTAAATTGTTTTTGAAGCATTTAAATTTTTTTTTAAAACATTTTAAAGTGCTTTAAAGCTTTTTAAATTGTTTATAAAACATTTTAAAATGGGTTTAAAGCATTTTCAATTGTTGTTGAAGCACTTAAACTTATTTTTAAAACATTTAAAATGTTTTTGAAACATTTTAAAATAATTCAAAATTGTTCTTAAATCAATTTAAATTATTTTTAAATTATTTTAAATTGTTTTTAAAGCATTGTAAACTATTTTTAAAGCATTTTAAATTGTTTTGAAAGAATATTAAAAACATTTTAGAGTAATTTAAAGCTTTTTAAATTGTTGTTAAAGCGTTTTAAATTGTTTCTAAAGCATTGTAAACTATTTTTAAAGCATTTTAAAATCATTTAAAATTGTTCTTAAAGCAATTTAAATTACTTTTGAAGTATTTTAAATAGTTTTTAAAGCATTGTAAATCATTTTTAAAGCATTTTAAATTGTTTTTAAAGCATTTTAAAAACATTTTGAAGTACTTTCAAGCTTTTTAAATTGTTGTTAAAGCATTTTAAAAGAATTTAAAATTAAACATTTTAAAGTGTTTTAAAGTTATTTTGAACTATTTTAAATTGTTTTTAAAGCATTTTAAATTGTTCTTAAAGTGTTTAAAATTGTTTTTAAAACATTTTAAAGTACTTTAAAGATTTTTAAATTGTTTATAAAACATTTTAAAATAGTTTTAAAGCATTTTCAACTGTTGTTAAAGCACTTGCACTTATTTTTAAAACATTTTAAAATGTTTTTGAAATGTTTTAAAACATTTTAAAATGATTTAAAATTGTTCTTAAATCAATTTAAAGTATTCTTGTAGTATTTTAAATTGTTTTTAAAGCGTTGTAAACTATTTTTAAAGCATTTTAAATTGTTTTGAAAGCATTTTAAAAACGTTTTAGAGTACTTTAAAGCTTTTTAAATTGTTGTTAAAGCATTTTGAAAGAATTTAAAATTGTTTTTAAAACATTTTAAAGTATTTTTAAATTATTTTGAACTATTTAAAACTGTTTTTAAAATGTTCTAAATTGTTTCAAAAACATTTTAAATTGCTTTTGAAGCATTTTAAATTGTTTTTAAAGCGTTTAAAATTGTTTAAAAAACATTTTAAAGTACTTAAAGCTTTTTAAATTGTTTTTAAAACATTTTAAAACGCTTTTAAAGCATTTTCAATTGTTGTTAAAGCACTTAAACTTATTTTTGAAACATTTTAAAATGTTTTTGAAACATTTTAAAATCATTTAAAATTGTTCTTAAATCAATTTAAATTATTTTCAAAGTGTTTTATATTGTTTCTAAAGAATTGTAAACTATTTTTAAAGCATTTTAAAATCATTTTAAATTGTTTTGAAAGCATTTTAAAAACATTTTAGAGTACTTTAAAGTTTTTTAAATTGTTGTTAAAGCATTTTGAAAGAATTTAAAATTGTTTTTAAAACATTTTAAAGTGTTTTTAAATTATTTTGAACTATTCTAAATTGTTTTCAAAACGTTCTAAATAGTTTCAAAAACATTTTAAATTGTTTTTAAAGCATTTTAAATTGTTTTTAAAGGGTTTAAAATTGTTTTTAAAACATTTTAAAGTGCTTTAAATCTTTTTAAATTGTTTATAAAACATTTTAAAACGGGTTTAAAGAATTTTCAATTGTTGTTAAGGCACTTAAGCTTATTTTTAAAACATTTTAAAATGTTTTTGAAACATTTTAAAATAATTCAAAATTGTTCTTAAATCAATTTAAATTATTTTTAAAGTATTTTAAATTGTTTTTAAAGCATGGTAAACTATTTTTAAAGCATTTTAAATTGTTTTGAAAGAATTTTAAAAACATTTTAGAGTACTTTATAGCTTTTTAAATTGTTGTTAAAGCGTTATAAAAGAATTTAAAATTGTTTTTAAAACATTTTAAAGTGTTTTATATTGTTTCTAAATTATTTTGAACTAATTTAAACTGTTTTTAAAACGTTCCAAATTGTTTCAAAAACATTTTAAATTGTTTTTAAAGTGTTTAAAATTGTTTTTAAAGTGTTTAAAAATTGTTTTTAAAACATTTTAAAGTACTTTAAAGCTTTTTAAATTGTTTTTAAAACATTTTAAAACGGTTTTAAAGCATTTTCAATTGTTCTTAAACCACTCAAACATATTTTTAAAACATTTTTAAATGCTTTTGAAACACTTTAAAATCATTTAAAATTGTTTTTAAATCAATTTAAATTATTTTTAAAGTATTTTAAATTGTTTTTAAAGCATTGTAAACCATTTTTAAATCATTTAAAATTGTTCTTAAAGCAATTTAAATTACGTTTGAAGTATTTTAAATAGTTTTTAAAGCATTGTAAGCGGTTTTTGAAGCATTTTAAATTGATTGAAAGCATTTTAGAGTACTTTAAAGCTTTTTAAATTGCTGTTAGTGCATTTTAAAATAATTTAAAATTGTTTTTAAAACATTTCAGAGTGTTTTAAATCATTTTTAAATTATTTTGAACTATTTTAAAGTGTTTTTAGACATTCTAAATCGTTTCAAAAACATGTTAAATTATTTTTAAAGCTTTTTTAATTGTTTTTAAAGCATTTTCAATTGTTGTTAAAGCACTCAATCTTATTTTTAAAACACTTTAAAATGTTTTTGAAATATTTTAAAACATTTTAAAATCATTTAAAATTGTGCTTAAATTAATTTAAATTGTTTTTAAAGCATTGCAAACTATTTTTAAATAATTTTAAAATCATTTTAAATTGTTTTGAAAGCATTTTAAAAACATTTTAAAGCACTTTAAAGGTTTTTAAATTGTTGTTAAAGCATTTTAAAAGAATTTAAAATTGTTTTAAAAACATTTTAAAGTGTTTTAAATTATTTTGAACTATTTTAAAGTGTTTTTAAAACTTTCTAAATTGTTCCAAAAACATTTTAAATTGTTTTTAAAGCATTTTAAATTGTTTTTAAAGCGTTTAAATCGTTTTGAAAGCATTTTAAATTGTTTGGAAAGCATTTTAAAAACATTTTAAAGTGCTTTAAAGCTCTTTAAATTGTTTTTATAACATTTTAAAACGGTTTTAAAGTATTTTCAATTGTTGTTAAAGCACTTAAACTTATTTTTAAAACATTTTAAAATGTTTTTGAAACATTTTAAAACATTTTAAAATGCTTTTGAAACATTTTAAAATCATTTAAAATTGTTCTTAAATCAATTTAAATTATTTTGAAAGTATTTTATATTGTTTCTAAAGCATTGTAAACTATTATTAAGGCATTTCAAAATCATTTAAAATTGTTCTTAAAGAAATTTAAATTATTTTTGAAGTATTTTAAATAGTTTTTAAAGCATTGTAAATGGTTTTTAAAGCATTGTAAATGGTTTTTAAAGCATTGTAAATGGTTTTTAAAGCATTTTAAATTGTTTTGAAAGCATTTTAAAAACATTTTAAAGTACGTTCAAGCTTTTTAAATTGTGGTTAAAGCATTTTAAAAGAATTTAAAATTGTTTTTAAAACATTTTAAAGTGTTTTTAAGTTATTTTGAACTGTTTTAAATTGTTTTTAAAACGTTCTAAATTGCTTCAAAAACATTTCAAATTGTTTTTAAAGCATTTTAAATTATTTTTAAAGCGTTTAAAATTGTTTTTAAAACATTTTAAAGTACTTTAAAGCTTTTTAAATTGTTTGTAAAACATTTTAAAACGGTTTTAAATCATTTTCAATTGTTGTTAAAGCACTTGCACATATTTTTAAAACATTTTAAAATGTTTTTGAAACATTTTAAAATAATTTAAAATTGTTCTTAAATCAATTTAAATTATTTTTAAAGTATTTTAAATTGTTTTAAAAGCATTGTAAACTATTTTTAAATCATTTAGAATTGTTCTTAAAGCAATTTAAATTACTTTTGAAGTATTTTAAATAGTTTTTAAAGCATTTTAAATGGTTTTTTAAGCATTTTAAATTGTTTTGAAAGCATTTTAAAAACATTTTAGAGTACTTTAAAGCTTCTTAAATTGTTTTTAGAACATTTTAAAAGAATTTATAGTTGTTTTTAAAACATTTTAGAGTGTTTTAAATTGTTTTTAAATTATTTTGAAATGGTTTTAAAGCATTTTAAGTTGTTGTTAAAGCACTTAAACTTATTTTAAAAACATGTTAAAATGTTTTTGAAACATTTTAAAACATTTTAAAAACATTTAAAATTGTTATTAAATCAATTTAAATTAATTTTAAAGCATTTTAAATTGTTTTTAAAGCATTGTAAACTATTCTTAAAGCATTTCAAAATCATTTAAAATTGTTCTTAAAGCAATTTAAATTATTTTTGAGCTATTTTAAATAGTTTATAAAGCGTCGTAAACTATTTTTAAAGCATTTTAATTTGTTTTGAAAGCATTTTAAAGCACTTTAAAGCTTTTTAATTGTTGTGAAATCATTTTAAAAGAATTTAAAATCGTTTTTAAAACATTTTAAAGTGTTTTTAAACTATTTTGAACTATTTTACATTGTTTTTAAAATGTTCTAAATTGTTTCAAAAACATGTTAAATTGTTTTTAAAGCATTTTAAATTGTTTTTAAAGCGTTTAAAATTGTTTTTAAAACATTTTAAAGTGATTTAAAGCTTTTTAAATTGTTTATAAAACAATTTAAAATGGGTTTAAAGCATTTTCAATTGTTTTTAAAGCACTTAAACTTATTTTTAAAATGTTTTTGAAACATTTAAAAATAATTCAAAATTGTTCTTAAATCAATTTAAATTATTTTTCAAGTATTTTAAATTGTTTTTAAAGCATTGTAGACTATTTTTAAAGCATTTTAAATTGTTTTGAAAGAATTTTAAAAACATTTTAGAGTACATTAAAGCTTTTTAAATTGTTGTTAAAGCGTTATAATAGAATTTAAAATTGTTTTTAAAACATTTTGAAGTGCTTTAAATTGTTTCTAAATTATTTTGAACTAATTTAAAGTGTTTTTAAAACGTTCCAAATTGTTTCATAAACATTTTAAATTGTTTCAAAAGCATTTTAAATTGTTTTTAAAGTGTTTAAAATTGTTTTTAAAACATTTTAAAGTACTTTAAAGCTTTTTAAATTGTTTTTAAAACATTTTAAAATGGTTTGAAAGCATTTTCAATTGTTGTTAAACCACTCAAACTTATTTTTAAAACATTTTAAAATGTTTTTGAAACATTTTAAAATCATTTAGAATTGTTTTTAAATCAATTTAAATTATTTTTAAAATATTTTAAATCTTTTTTTATATCATTGTAAACTATTTTTGAATCATTTTAAAATCATTTAAAATTGTTCTTAAAGAAATTTAAATTACCTTTGAAGTATTTTAAATAGCTTTTAAAGCATTGTAAGCGGTTTTTAAAGCATTTTAAATTGTTTTGAAAGCATTTTAGAGTACTTTAAAGCTTTTTAAATTGTTGTTAATGAATTTTAAAAGAATTTAAAATTGTTTTTAAAACATTTCAGAGTGTTTTAAATCATTTTTAAATTATTTTGAACTATTTTAAAGTGTTTTTAAACATTCTAAATTGTTTCAAAAACATTTTAAATTGTTTTTAAAGAATTTTAAATTGTTTATAAAACATTTTAAAACAGGTTTAAAGCATTTTCAATTGTTGTTAAAGCACTCAATATTATTTTTAAAACTTATTAAAATGTTTTTGAAATATTTTAAAACATTTTAAAATCATTTAAAATTGTTCTTAAATCAATTTAAATTATTTTTAAAGTATTTTAAATTATTTTTAAAGGATTGCAAACTATTTTTAAAGAATTTTAAAATCATTTTAAATTGTTTTGAAAGCATTTTAAAAACATTTTAAAGTACTTTAAAGATTTTTTAATTTTTTAATTTTTAATTTTTTTTTTTTTTTTTTTTTCTAAGTAAAGACTATTCTATTAAGAAAAAAGAAAAGAGTAAAATATTTACAAAGAGGTAACAACCTCTGAGGGGGCTAAAGCCAGCCCTCTGTCAGAAAAATTCCGGCCCCCGGCTCTTGACTGTTTGTTTACATAAATAAAAACGAGAGCCCAGGACTCTGTATCACTAGACATCACCACCAAAAAGCACAAACAAGAAGACGATGGAGCATTACATTGAAAAAAGGCTGACGAGGGCATTAGCGGTGGCACAAAACCGCGTAACAAAAGCCACCATTTTATCGGACCGCCGTCATCCAACGAGCGGTTTCCGTAAGAACGAGCCCGATAAAGCCTCCTGTTGATGCGTGGCTTTCGCCTGACGTCATCAAGTCTGACTTTTCGGGGTGTAAAGTTCCGCCAAAAAAGGCCTTCTGAAATCCTCCTCCACCGTCCGATCTTCTCCATCAATCTCCGCCGTTGATTGATTCTGCCCGAGGTGGTAACTCTGCATCTTCGCTATTGGCTTTGCACGGAGTACTGACCCAATCAATCATTACATTGTCTTCATCGTCCGTAATACTGCGACCAGGAGGCATCACCGGATACAGAACAGTGCCAGAGAACTGCGCCGGTGCACAGAAAATGACCTCCTCTTCATGACCTTCATCCTGCTGCATCTCTAGAAGATTGGGGGTAACCTCTACCCTGCCACCTTGAGGGTCCTTGGAATTCTGAGAGAGATTTCGTTCAATTGAATGTTCAACTGAGCCAGGGAGGTCATCCTCTTCCTCTGAGAAGATGACTGTGATAGTGGCAGAGATAGTAGGCTTGTGAAGCTTGCTTTTAAAAGTGTATCGGGAGGTGTGGAAAGAACTGGAGTGGGATGGACCAGATTGGTCGAAAGGTGGAGAGTCCGGTGAGATTGAAACAAGTGGGGAGATGCGTCGAGGAGTAGGACCTCCCCTCCCTCTAACCCCCCCCCCCGTGTGCCTGAATTTCTTCCCCTTCGGGAACCACCTCGAGGTCTAGCCATACCCGCAATAATAGATAAACTGAGAGGGCAAAAGGAATGGAAGAGGTAGAAGAACGGAAGGATGATAGCAGTACTCAGAGTAGAAAATGCCCAGAGAAAGCACTACACAGATAAAAAACAGAACCCCGAAATGACTTCCAGAATTATCTGAATGAATCCCACACCCATCCCAAACAGCTTCAACTAACTCCGTGACCTGACCAATTGTAGTTATATACCCAAGGAGAAAACAATAACCATACCAGATGAGGCTGACCTGTTGCAGATTTCGGTGAAGTGGTGATGGCCTGCAAATTCTTGGCACTGTACCTAACTCCCTTGAACCAATTCGACCTGGGATATCTCTGCTAGAATGAGCCAGAGAGTGTCGGGCTCTGGGCAATTGATATAGATCTTGAACTCACCATCCTGAAGTACTTACCGCACATGCTGTTCACCCAATTCCTCATTAATGGGACTTAACGTTCTGACAAAAGTCGCCTACTTGCTCTACGATGGCGTCCAACGCCGGCGTCGCTTGTATGGCCATTAACTGCTCATAATATCACCTGCATCCGGGTAAAGATTTTTAAATTGTTGTTAAAGCATTTTAAAAGAATTTAAAATTGTTTTTAAAAAATTTTAAAGTGTTTTAAATTGCTTTTAAATTATTTTGAACTATTTTAAAGTGTTTTTAAAACTTTTTAAATTGTTTCAAAAACATTTTAAATTGTTTTTAAAGCATTTAAATCGTTTTGAAAGCATTTTAAATTGTTTGGAATGCATTTTAAAAACATTTTAAAGTACTTTAAAGCTCTTTAAAATAAAAAAAAATTAAAACGGTTTTAAAGCATTTTCAATTGTTGTTAAAGCACTTAAACTATTTTTAAAGCATTTTAAATTGTTTTGAAAGAATTTTAAAAACATTTTAAAGTACTGTAAAGCTTTTTAAATTGTTGTTAAAGCATTTTGAAAGAATTTAAAATTGTTTTTAAAACATTTTAAAGTGTTTTTAAATTATTTTGAACTATTTAAAATTGTTTTTAAAATGTTCTAAATTGTTTCAAAAACATTTTAAATTGCTTTTGAAGCATTTTAAATTGTTTTTAAAGCGTTTAGAATTGTTTTAAAAACATTTTAAAGTACTTTAAATCCTTTTTAAATTGTTTTTAAAACATTTTAAAATGGTTTTAAAGCATTTTCAATTGTTGTTAAACCACTTAAACATATTCTTAAAACATTTTAAAATGTTTTTGAAACATTTTAAAATCATTTAAAATTGTTTTTAAATCAATTTAAATTATTTTTAAAGTATTTTATATTGTTTCTAAAGCATTGTAAACTATTTTTAAAGCATTTCAAAATCATTTAAAATTGTTCTTAAAGCAATTTAAATTATTTTTGAAGTATTTTAAATAGTTTTTAAAGCATTGTGAACGGTTTTTAAAGCATCTAAATTTTTTTGAAAGCATTTTAAAGCACTTTAAAGCTTTTTAATTGTTGATAAAGCATTTTAAAAGAATTTAAAATTGTTTTTAAAACATTTTAAAGTGTTTTTAAATTATTTTTAACTATTTTAAATTGTTTTTAAAACATTCTAAATTGTCTCAAAAACATTTTAAATTGTTTTTAAAGCGTTTAAAATTGTTTTTAAAACATTTTAAAGTGCTTTAAAGAATTTTAAATTGTTTATAAAACATTTTAAAACGGGTTTAAAGCATTTTCAATTGTTGTTAAAGCACTTAAACTTATTTTTAAAACATTTTAAAATGTTTTTGAAACATTTTAAAATAATTTAAAATTGTTCATAAATCAATTTAAATTATTTTTAAAGTATTTTAAGTTGTTTTTAAAGCATTTTAAATTGTTTTGAAAGAATTTTAAAAAAAAATTAGAGTACTTTAAAGCTTTTTAAATTGTTGTTAAAGCGTTATAATAGAATTTAAAATTGTTTTTAAAACATTTTAAAGTTCTTTAAATTGTTTTTAAATTATCTTGAACTAATTTGAAGTGTTTCTAAAACGTTCCAAATTGTTTCAAAAACATTTTAAACTGTTTTTAAAGCATTTTAAGTTGTTTTTAAAGTGTTTAAAATTGTTTTTAAAACATTTTAAAGTACTTTAAATCTTTTTAAATTGTTTTTAAAACATTTTAAAACGGTTTTAAAGCATTTTCAATTGTTGTTAAACCACTCAAACTTATTTTTGAAACATTTTAAAATGTTTTTGAAACATTTTAAAATGTTTTTGAAACATTTTAAAATCATTTAAAATTGTTTTTAGATCAATTTTAATTATTTTTAAAGTATTTTAAACTGTTTTTAAAGCATTTTAAACTATTTTAAAATCATTTAAAATTGTTCTTAAAGCAATTTAAATTACTTTTGAAGTATTTAAAATAGTTTTTAAAGCATTGTAAGCGGTTTTTAAAGCATTTTAAATTGTTTTGAAAGCATTTTAGAGTACTTTAAATCCTTTTAAATTGTTGTTAATGCATTTTAAAACAATTTAAAATTGTTTTTAAAACATTTTAGAGTGTTTTAAATCGTTTTTAAATTATTTTGAACTATTTTAAAGTGTTTTTAAAACATTCTAAATTGTTTCAAAAACATTTTAAATTGTTTTTAAAGCATTTTAAATTGTTTATAAAACATTTTAAAACGGGTTTAAAGAATTTTCAATTGTTGTTAAAGCACTCAATCTTATTTTTAAAACATTTTAAAATGTTTTTGAAATATTTTAAAACATTTTAAAATCATTTAAAATTGTTCTTAAATCAATTTAAATTATTTTTAAAGTATTTTAAATTGTTGTTAAAGCATTGCAAAATATTTTTAAAGAATTTTAAAATCATTTTAATTTGTTTTGAAAGCATTTTAAAAACATTTTAAAGTACTTTAAAGATTTTTAAATTGTTGTTAAAGCATTTTAAAAGAATTTAAAATTGTTTTTAAAACATTTTAAAGTGTTTTAAATTGTTTTTAAATTATTTTGAATTATTTTAAAGTGTTTTAAAAACTTTCTAAATTGTTTCAAAACCATTTTAAATTGTTTTTAAAGCATTTTAAATTGTTTTTAAAGCGTTTAAATCGTTTTGAAAGCATTTTAAATTGTTTTGAAAGCATTTTAAAAACATTTTAAAGAACTTTAAAGCTCTTCAAAACAAAATTTATAACATTTTAAAACGGTTTTAAAGCATTTTCAATTGTTGTTAAAGCACTTAAACTTATTTCTAAAACATTTTAGAATGTTTTTGAAACATTTTAAAATCATTTAAAATTGTTCTTAAATCAATTTAAATTATTTTTAAAGTATTTTATATTTTCTCTAAAGCATTGTAAACTATTTTTAAAGCATTTTAAAATCATTTAAAATTGTTCCTAAAGCAATTTAAATTATTTTTGAAGTATTTTAAATAGTTTTTAAAGCATTGTAAATGGTTTTTAAAGCATTTTAAATTGTTTTGAAAGCATTTTAAAAACATTTTAAAGTACTTTCAAGCTTTTTAAATTGTTGTTAAAACATTTTAAAAGAATTTAAAATTGTTTTTAAATCATTTTAAAGTGTTTTTAAGTTATTTTGAACTATTTTAAATTGTTTTTAAAACATTCTAAATTGCTTCAAAAACTTTTCAAATTATTTTTAAAGCATTTTAAATTGTTTTTAAAGCGTTTAAAATTGTTTTTAAAACATTTTAAAGTACTTTAAAGCTCTTCAAATTGTTTATAAAACATTTTAAAACGGTTTTAAAGCATTTTCAATTGTTGTTAAAGCACTTGCACTTATTTTTAAAACATTTTAAAATATTTTTGAAACATTTTAAAACATTTTAAAATGATTTAAAATTGTTCTTAATCAATTTAAATTATTTTTGAAGTATTTTAAATTGTTTTTAAAGCATTGTAAACTATTTTTAAAGCATTTTAAAATCATTTTAAATTGTTTTGAAAGCATTTTAAAAAGATTTTAGAGTACTTTATAGCTTCTTAAATTGTTGTTAAAAAAATTTAAATAATTTATAATTGTTTTTAAAACATTTTACAATGTTTTAAATTGTTTTTAAATCATTTCAAATGGTTTTAAAGCATTTTCAATTGTTGTTAAAGCACTTAAATTTTTTTATTTTTTTTCGAAGGAAAAAAACCGAGCTTTTCTATTATAAAAATAAAAGAGCTACAAATCGATGAGTTAACATCCAGCAGTTTGGAAAAACTGCCTGAAACCGGGGAGGTAGAGAGTCCTCACCCAAGCTGTCATCAAGGATGACTGAAATATCCAAAAGATACAAAATACACCAAGTTCGATAAATAAACTCGGCCTGTAACGCAGCCGCCCCAAAAAATATCAGAGGCTGTCACAGTCCCACCGGGCCTCCATAAAGGAAAACGACCCACGACATAAACAGAATGAAAATCATAGAGTTTTATCCGAGTTACTCCAATACAGGAGCTGATTAAATAAAAAAGTTTTTAATGATCATATATCAGAACCGCCAAAAAACATATTTAGAACAATTGTTTCTGGCGCCTTCCCAGCTTGCAGCAAAAAAACATTAAGTATATGGGGCCAAATCCGTCTCACGGATCTGGTCCTGAACCTGTTCCTTTATCCTCCACGTACCCATAGCCTGTTGTAAACCTGCCTTAGAATATTCGTCTGCTTCAACATTCCTGTCCCTGTATATGTGAGCAAGAGAGAAAACAGAGAAAGAAGATTTTAGATTTTGTATTTCTTCAAGCAGAGGCATCAATAAATAATTTCTGCATCTAAATTTCCCATTGACCCAATTCACAACATTAGATGAATCTCCAAAAATCTGAACTGTGAGGACTTGTCTATGGATAAGCCAACAGAGGAGCAGTTTTAAGGCTGATAGTTCGGCAAAGTTGTTAGTGCCCGTCCCTAACCCCACTGAGGCTTTTAGAGAGTGAGATTCGCTAAGATGAATAATAATTCCTGCCCCAGTAATATTATTTTGTGCTGCCCCGTCGAAAAAAGCCCAGGGGATGCCATCTTTGATCTGAATTTCTGCCCTCTGGAGTGTGCCTGAAGGGGTCTCAGGTTCGGGAATGCTGGATAAGATAGTTGAGCTCTGAATAGCTATTTCTTCCGCTGGGATTGTTTTTTCATTGAATATGCTGTGGTTTCTGGCTAACCAAATGCCCCAACAGAGGATAGGAGGAAGATTCCTCAGATTCTTCTCTAGGTGATTGGACCACCAACTCTCCGAAGCCGCATTTAGATCAGCCCCTTCCCATCTGGCATTGATCTGAAGTAGCCTTTTCGTTGCGTCCCAAACTTGGATTGTGAATGAGCATTCCACGAATAGATGATTAATGGTTTCTGAAGCTACTTTACATAAAGCACATCGGCTCGGTCCCTCCTTATAGTGAGCTATCAGGACATCCCAAGTAGGTATCTTCCTTTTGAGGGCACACCATAGGAAAAGTCTGGCTTTTTTGGGGCATTTCAGCTTGAAAAGGGGTTTTGCCCACCAGATAGGGGGATCCCAACCCTTTCTGTTCATCAGGAAGTTATAGCCAGCCTTTGGGGAATATAAGCCTGTCTCCGCATGTGCCCAAACAAGAGTATCTGGACGGTCCTTTATTCTGACACTAGATCGCTTGAGTTCGTGGATGAAGCTCTGCCATTCATTTCTCCAAAAGTTATCGATACCGAGCTCCTCTACAGTTTTCCATTCTTGACCCCAAATGGACTGCAGCTCCATATTTGCTATCTGGCTTATACTGTGGATCCCCCTTGAATCTAAATGTGCAAGGAGACCCGGGGGAAGAGCAAAAAGGTCGCTGCATCCAACCCACAGATCCCTGCCTATCCGAATGCTTTCTCCATTTCCCACTTGCCAAGCAAGACCTTGTTCTATTATGAAGAAAGCCTCTGTAGTAGCCTTCCATACTACTGAGCAGTTCCTTCCTTTTTTATTTGGACTTCGGATCCAATCATCTAGAGGAACTGGGTCAATATACTTCCTTTTTACCACTCTGGTCCACAGGTTTTCTGCTTCAATAATTCTCCATCCTGATTTTGCTGCTAGGGACCGACTAAAATCGACGAGTTGTTTGATGCCCCATCCCCCCCAGTCCTTTGGTCTGGCTATCTTGTCCCATGCTACCCACGGAAGGACTGAGTCTTCTTTTGCACCCGACCACAGGAATCTGCTACAAATTTTCTTAATTTTATGAAGAACACCTTTTGGGATCCAGGTCAGAGCAGCCCAAAATACCGGGATGGCCTGAAGGACGGAGTTTATCAGAGTTAATCTGCCAGCCCTTGATAACCATTTGAAGCTCCAATGATATATCCTTTGCTCAATTTTTGCCACCAGCCAGTTCCAATCCTGCTTCCTATATGAAGTGGGTTTTAACCAGAACCCCAGGTACTTGAAGGGCTGATCCAAACTGCATGTTTCAAAGGGCAAATAAGAAGTGATCAGGATCTCCTCCTGTCTGGAGAAAGCTTCCATAATAAGCTGAGACTTCCTGGAGTTTATTTGCAACCCTGTAGCTTTCAGAAATATGTCAAGAATGTCTTTGAGCACTTTTAGTTCATTCCTATTTCCATTTGTAAATAACAGGATATCATCAACAAATAGGAGGTGAGTAATGTAAAGATTTACAGCTACTTCCAAACCTGTTATCAAACCTGCTCTCTTTGCTTTTGTAATTAGTCGGCTGAGGCCTTCAGCAGCCAGAAGAAATAAGAGAGGAGAGAGAGGGCATCCTTGTCTCAGGCCTCGCTGGCTTTTGAAAACTTGTGAGGCAGCCCCATTTATCAGAACAGCAAAACATACATTTGAAATACACCCCATTATCCAATTTATGAATTCCACCTTGAAGCCGAGGTGTGTCAAAAGAAGCCTGAGGTATGACCAATTAATTCGGTCGTAAGCTTTGGATAGATCTAATTTCAGCACTGCCCCTTTCTTTTTTGCTTGTCTAATACTGTGGATGGTTTCCTGTGCCACACCAATGGCCTCATGAATTTGACGGCCATCCAGGAACCCAAATTGCTCATTTGAAATACAAACAGAAAGAATGGGTTTCAAATGCACCGCTATGACTTTTGCTATGATCTTGTAAATAGTATTACATAAAGATATAGGTCTGAAGTCCTCAAAGGTTCCCGGATCCTCCTTTTTCGGGATGAGCGCTATGAAGGTTGCATTGAAAGGCCCATAGATTTCTCCTTTCTTCCTTGACTCCTCCACCACATCTGTCAATTCATCGCCAATCTGCTCAAAAAAGTGGAGAAACAAATCTATAGTCCAGCCGTCCGGGCCTGGACTTTTATCTTTTGGCATTGATTTTATGACGTGTTCCACCTCCTCCTTAGTCACTTCTCTGAATAGATTTTCTGCCTCCTCCTCCTCCACAAAACGTGGGAAAGCTTGAGCAGTACGAATGATTTCAGCTATTGATATCCCTCCTGGATCGGCAAAGAGAGATTGAAAATGGCTCTTCCCCAGGTTTGAGACTGCCTCGAAAGTGGAGTGCTCCCTGCCTTCTGCATCCTTCAGTTTCCATATTGTATTAGCATTTTTCCTTCCCTTTGCATAATTGTGAAAGAATTTTGTGTTCTCATCCCCGGCTTTCAACCATATTTCCCGACTTTTTAACCTCCATTCCTCTTCTCTATCCAGAAGGATCTTTGCTCTTCTTTTTTCTAACTCCAAAATTCTTTCCTTCGACTCCTGAGTTATATATGCATTAGCTTCAGGGTCTTCTAAAGCGCTTAGGGCTTCATCGATACTAGCCATTTCCTCATATTGCTTCCTCCTTCTCTCCGCGGCCCATTCAATGGTTTCCTTCTTTAGCCTTTTTAGATTCTCCATGAAATGGGCTCCTCTGTTTTCTGGAATGGAGATGCCCGGGTGTCTCCAAGTATTTCTGAACAGCTGGATATAGGACTCCTCCTGAAGCTAGGAAGAGTTGAACTTAAAAGGAGAAGCCGGTTTGGGAGGGGTCTTGGAGAATTCTAGAAATATAGGAAAATGATCCGAGTTTCCCCCTTCCCCCACCCATTGTCTGAAGAGGGGAATGTGGGAGGCCAGCGAGTCGTTTATGAGGAAACGATCCAGTCTTTTTGCAACTCTCTCCTCCCCTGTTCTTCTATTTCTCCAAGTCGGTTTTGCCTTAATTATGTTGACATCTAGCAGATTGTGGCTCTGAAGAGTTGATAAGAAGAAATCAGCCAGAGGGTCTTCTCTTGCATTTGGACCCCATGCTTCAGCAGCCCCCAAGGAAAAATTTAGGTCTCCTCCAATTAAAAGTTTTTTGTTTTGGAGCAGGTCTTTCAAGAGAAGATCATTCCAATAGGATACTCGACCCTGACAAGGGCCATACACATTGATGACCAGAAAAGACTGCTCAAAATCCGGGTACTGAATCTCCAATCCAAGTGCATGGGATAAACCCCAAGAATTTAGTACTTTTAACCTTCCCTTCTTGAATCCGATTGCAAGACCACCTGAATGTCCGGAGGCATCCAGAGCAGTGAAAACCCAGTCCGAGAACAGTGAGCCAAGGGAGGCTTCAACATCAGAGCTGTTTCCCAAAGTTTCCTGTAGAAAGACCAAATCTGGGTTGTGTCGAGTAATTAAATCCTTCAACGCTAGTTTTTTGGGTTTACTAGCCAACCCCCTACAATTCCAAGATAGGCAGATCATTTAACAACCATCTCAGGGGGTTTTGCTGCTCTAAGCGCCCCAGGGATTGACATTTGTTTACCATCCTCAACATCAAATTTTGCCTTAACTTGTGCTTTAGAAAAAAGAGATTTTCTTCCTCTGTTTTTTTTTTTGAGACTTTTCGACGACTCAGGACAGAGGCCTCCTACTGAGTCTAAAACAGGATGATGACTTGCCGGTCTTTTGCCATGAGACCTTAGATTGTAATGACGAACAGGGGATGTAATAATAGGGATCTGTACCGGATTGGAAGGGGCCTCACAGTTCAGATTTAGGGAGGGAAGGGCATCCGAGAGAGATTCAATATTTTGAATGGGGTCTTCATGATTTATAAGCATATTACAATCTGGAGGCATTACATCTTTTACAGATTCAGAAAGAGAAGAGAGTGTTTGAGGAGAAGCCTGCATACCAGGTGGAACGTCCGCAGAGGGGATGGCTGGACCGTCCGGAGATGGTTCCTTTGGAGACTGGACTTTATTGTTGCGCAGAGGGGTCTCTTCCTCCCGATGTTTGTCCTCTTCTGCCGGGGCCTCCTGATGTGCTCTCTGATGTTCAGCTTCCAGTACTATATCCTCCGTCGGCTCCACATTTTTTCTCCGTATTCCCTCCTTATCCTCTTCTCTGCTTTTGAGCTTTCTTCTCCTCTTCCCCGTGGGGAAATCCCTTGCCAGGTGACCATATTCTTGGCATCGAAAACACCTGAAGGGAAAGAGTTCATAATCCAACTTCTGTTCATATACAAAATCCTTATATTGTAGTGTAACTGTTTTTGCAAGTCCTTCCAATGGATTTAACCTGACGAGGATCCTTGCCACCGCTCTTTCATAAGTTTGCAAGAAAGATCTGTCTGCGTCCAGGTAAGTTCCTAAGTGGTCTCCAATGGACTTAAAAACTGAGTCGACCCAGAGATAAGGAGGTAAATTAGGAGCTCTTACCCAGACGGGTTGATCGGTAACCTTCTCCTTTGATGCGTCAAACATGGGCGACCAGCGTTTGAAGAAGACAGGTCGGTCTCCGAGAGCCCATAGACGTGCCTCGACCCATTCCATAGCCTTTTTGCAGTCGAATTTCACCATAAACCAGCCATTCATCAGAGTAGCAGTCGAGAAATTGTTCGCTGGAGAATGAGACCACTGGCTCGCGGCCCACTGCTTTAGAAAATTGCCAGAAATATATCTGCCCCTCACTCTGCCCACTAGAGTGCTCTCCGCCACATCCAGCGCCTCCTCGGCCTGAACATCCATGCCTAAAACCAAGTTTGTGACCTTTTTGGATTTCCACGATTTTGTTTTCTTCCGTTTTTCCCCTACCTTCGCTGCCTCTCTAGCTGAGCCTCGTTCTTCTGAGGAAGGGTTTTGTACTCTTGCATCCCCGAAAATTCTGCATCCATCTTCCTCAGCTCGCTGGTCCTGCTCACTTAGGGTTTCGACCAATCCCTCCACAGGGCTCCCGGCTTCATTCGAATATAGATGTATTCCTTCAGTTACCTTCCCTAAAACGAGATGGGGGTCCGAAACCCTCGGAGAGTTAGTATCCCCGATGCCAGCCGAACCCTCGACTTCCTTTGACTGCAGCGGTTCGCTTGGAAACAAGGTTCTTTGAACCGCCGACTGATTGCTTCCTTCCCCCAGCTCTTTCCCTACGCTCTGAACTCCTCCAACAGTCCTCCATACCCCTTTTAAAGTTGGAAAGTTTATTATATCCTCCAAACCTCCCGGCGACGAGAAATTTTTGACGGGGATATCAGCTTATGACTATGCACTTCGTCATTCTTGATTTTGGGCAGTCCAGGCCATGCATGAAGGTTTGTCGGCTCCCAGCTCCTTCCTCCGGCCCTGATTACTTCTATCGTGCCTCTGCTTCCAATCCCACCTAGGAGCTCCAAGCTTTCATCCAACAATCCTGTTGCCGCGTTTGTATGCCAAATGCCTCCTCCCGAGAGCAGGGCATTCGCCGAACTGCCCGAGTGACCAAAATGATGTTCTATGTTTTCCGCTGAAACCTCCTTTCCCCAGATGGAAAGAATGTCTGCCGGGGTAGGGTCCAGATCCACCGACTCTCTAGGGTTTACCATAGTAAAAAACGGTGCCGTTTACCTTAATGATCTTCTCAACCGTCACCGGATGTGCACAGCGAATAGAGCCTGATCTTTGAAACCTCCGAAAGCACAGGGAAAGGTAACAATGCCGAAGAGGTTTCACCATATTGAGGTCACCTTTTACCGAAAAGTTCCAAAACCCCGTTCCGCGAGAAACCCCAACACCGTTTGCAGGTTCCAACTGGCGGCTAGCACGACTGTCCTTCTCCCGCTGCTTTGTTTACTCTGCCAGCTACAACCCAAGGCCTGTACTGCTACTGCCATGTCTGCGACACCTGCGTCACCTAGGCCTAGGGCCTAGGGTTTCCAGGTCGAACCCTATGCCTTCCATCCGCTCGAATCTCAAAGCACTTAAAAACTTATTTTAAAATGTTTTTGAAACATTTTAAAATCATTTAAAATTGTTATTAAATCAATTTAAATTATTTTTAAAGTATTTTAAATTGTTTTTAAAGCATTGTAAACTATTCTTAAAGCATTTCAAAATCATTTAAAATTGTTCTTAAAGCAATTTAAATTATTTTTGAACTATTTTAAATAGTTTTTAAAGCGTCGTAAACTGCTTTTAAAGCATATTAAATTGTTTTGAAATAATTTTAAAAACATTTTAAAGTACTTTAAAGCTTTTTAAATTGTTGTTAACGCATTTTGAAAGAATTTAAAATTGTTTTTAAATCATTTTAAAGTGCTTTAAAGCTGTTTAAATAATCTTCGGCAAAATCACATAACCAATCTTTTGTCGACGCGTTTCGAACCAACCAGTGTGGTTCATCGTCAGGACAAGTTGAAGAACCAATCCGGTTTAGCTGATTAAATAGAGTGTGCAGAGACTCCAACGGCTATATTCCAACGGCTAATTTGACCTAATGATCCTGGTCAAACCATTAATTCAATTATTAACATTTCTATAAATAGCTAAAGCAGGTAAATTTGTTAATTATATTTAAGATCATTTAATAATATGAGTATTGAATAATACAATATCCATGTTTATTATTTAAATATAATGGTCATATGTTTATTAAATAATCTATAATTATTATTATTCTAATATTATTTAAGTATAAATAAATGTTACTCTTAGAATTTAGTTATCTTAGGTAAAAATATACCATTTTATTATTTATTATTTAAATATAATGGTCCATTCGAGAATAATATGTTTATTAATTCAAACCTATATAATAGCTAAACCATATAAATAGTTGTAATTCAAACCTCTAAATAGCTAAAACAGGTAAATTTGTTAATTATATCTAAGATTAAAATCATTGAATAATATAATATCATGTTTATTATTTAAGTATAATAATCTATAATTGTTATTATTCTAATAATATTTAAATATAAATAAATGTTACTCTTAGAATTTTGTTATCTTCGGTAAAAATATACCATTTTATTACTTATTATTTAAGTATAATGGCCATTCAAAAAATAATAATATATGACTATTAATAAATCCATATTTATTTAATAATTCATAATTCCAATATTATTAAAAACAAACAAATAGAATTCTTAATAAATATTATTATTATTAGAATAAAGTAATGTTCATGTTTATTAATACTAGAATAACTAATATTATTGTTATATCATATATATATTTATTTATACTACTATCTAATTATCTTTTAAACCTAATGGTCATTTGGTAAACTAGGTCTCCTTTAATATTTAAATTACTGATTTATATTTATTAAATACTCAATATATACTCAATAATCTGTTATTCCATTATTAAAGATAATTATGTCATTAGGTAAATATAATATTACTATAAGGTTTAAAAGGGGGATTTTAGACATTAGTAAAGGAAGCATATTAAATCAAAATAATGGAACCAAAAAAAAAATAAAAAAATCTAATCCAATAATAATATATCCAATAGTATCATAAGCGGGACAAGGTTAATACCCTGAAACTCACTAGGACTAATCCGCCAAAAACGAAACTTAAGGAGGGGGAAGACGGAAACCCTAAGACTAAACACAAGGGGAATGAGGAGGTTAGGAAGACAAGGCTGGGACCCAACAGCTGCTAATCTTCCAGCCATCATCCCTATTAAGATTATTCGGCCTTTTTTCAATCTCCAGGGCCTCTCTAAATTTGCGCTGGTGAAACTGCGCAACTTTGGCAATGACTTGAGCCTCCTCTATACATACATGATGCATAGTCTTCCCCGCATGTTCAGCCAGGGCGGAGGACTTGGTCCTACCATGTCTCAAGTCAGCCGAATGCTCACTAATCCGTTGATTGATAGAGCGACCAGTCTCACCAATATAAGGGGTCCCACAGGAACAGGGAATGACATAGACGCCCTTCATGTCCTTAGGGTCAATCGGGTCTTTCACAGACCTGAGGGAGCCACGGATAGTGTTGAGAGGTCTAAAACTAGCGGGCACATCGTACTTCCTCAGAATCCTCGCAATCCTGTCCGTGGTCCCCTGGATGTAAGGGAGGTTCACACCCATGATATGATCTTTAGGAACCTTTCAGATTGAAGGCTCCTTCTTGGCCCTGAGGAAGGCTCTACGACCGAGGTGCCTACTGTAACCATTCTTCTCAAAGACATCTAGGAGATGAGCCTTCTCTGTTTCCAGGCTCTCCTCATCCGAGATTCTTACAGCACGGGTGGCGAGCGTGCTAAGAACCCCTAACTTCTGAGCGGGGAAATGGTGCGAAGAAGCATGCAAGTATTGCTCAGTATGCGTCTTCTTTCTAAACACCTGATGAGAAAAGGAACCATCCACCTTCTTAGAGATGAGAACATCCAAGAACGGAAGACAACCATTATCTTCTTTTTCCATCGTGAATTTAATGGCGGCGGATTGGTTATTGAGGTGACTAAAGAAACGATCCAGCTCGACAGGACCATGGGACCAGACAACACCAGTGTCATCAACGAATCTTTTCCAAAGCTTTGGTAAGAGACGAGAGGAGGCCAAAGCCTTAGACTCAAAATCCTCCATGAAGAGATTGGCGACGACAGGGGACAAGGGGGAGCCCATGGCAACTCCGCAAGTCTGCTCATAGAATTCTCCCTCGAAGCTGAAAAAGGTAGAGGTAAGGCACAACTCAACTAACTTAGCCGTATCAGGGTCGGTTAGCTTATTAATAACGCTCATGGCCTCATTAATAGGAATACAAGTATAAAGAGAGACCACGTCAAAACTCACCAGAATGTCCTCGGGCTCAAGTTTAATTCTCTTAAGATCCTCAATAAAAGAAGCTGAGTCTTTAACAAAGGACTCAGTCTGCCCAACCAAGGGTCTTAACTTTGCAGCGAGAAACTTGGCCAGGAGGTAAGTCGGACCACCGATGGTATTGACAATGGGTCTCAAGGGGACCCCATCCTTATGGATTTTAGGAAGACCATATATCCTAGGAGTGATGGGGTTTCCCTCAATAAGCTTCTGGGCTAGAGGAATCGTGGAATTGCACGACTTTATCGCAAGAGCGACCACTCTGGAAACTTTTTTGAGGGGATTTTTAGAAAGCTTCTTATAACTCCCACTATTACAAAGATGGTCAAGCATCTTATTTCTGTAATCCTTCCTATCCAGGATAACGGCAGCCCCACCTTTGTCAGCTTTTAAGACCACGACGTCACGATTTTCGTTCAAGCTCTTCAGAGCTTCAAACTCGGCCTTGCTGATATTGCTACGGGGAGGCTTAGCCCTCCTCAGGGTAACAACACAATCCTGCCTGATCGTGTCTTTAATCTTATCAGGAAGGTTCTTAATGCCAAATTCCACATCGCAAATGATGTCTTCAATCGGGATTTTTCTGGGTGCTAAGGCCAAATTAAGGCCTTTCCCTAAGAGACTAAAAACCGCAGGCGGAAAAGAAAAACTCGACAGATTTACCACCTTATTGCCCTGAGGGGGGGAAAACGAATTACCCACCGACATAACTCTATTTATCACATTATTACAATGACTCCTATTATTATTATATACCTTATCATCAACAATTATATTATTGCTTTTATGTATTACATATTTATTATCACGATTCTTTATAATCATATCATCATTACCTTTATGTATATTATCACAATCGTTCATAATAATATCGTGCTTATCGTTATCACCATCGTTTATACTAATATTATTACTTTTATATATATTATCACAATTGTTTATAACACTAACGTGCTTATTAATCTCGTTATTAACCTTAGCAATACTATCCTTATCCTTATTTGCCACGCTATTAGAACTAACGATACCATTATTCACGCGCAGATCCGATCTACCACCATTTATATCGTCCTTATTAATTATTACAGCTTCACAATTGTTTAAAACGCTATTAGAACTCACGTTATCATAATTAACGCTCAGATCAGTTTCCGTAGATTTACCTGCAGCAACGCCATCTGAAACCACCGCTGATTTACCAGCTGCTTTAAAGCTTTTTAAATTGTATATAAAACATTTTAAAATGGGTTTAAAGCAATTTCAATTGTTGTTAAAGCACTTAAACTTATTTTTAAAACATTTTAAAATGTTTTTGAAACATTTTAAAATAATTCAAAATTGTTCTTAAATCAATTTAAATTATTTTTAAAGTATTTTAAATTGTTTTTAAAGCATTGTAAGCTATTTTTAAAGCATTTTAAATTGTTTTGAATTGTTTCTAGATTATTTTGAACTAATTTAAAGTGTTTTCAAAACGTTCCGAATTGTTTCAAAAACATTTTAAATTGTTTTTAAAGCATTTTAAGTTGTTTTTAAAGTGTTTAATTTATTTTTTAATAAACATTTTAAAGTACTTTAAAGCTTTTTAAATTGTTTTTAAAACATTTTAAAATGGTTTTAAAGCATTTTCAATTGTTGTTAAACAACTCAAACTTATAAAATGTTTTTGAGACATTTTAAAATCATTTAAAATTGTTTTTAAATCAATTTAAATTATTTTTAAAGTATTTTAAATTGTTTTTAAAGCATTGTAAACCATTTATAAATCATTTTAGAATCATTTAAAATTGTTCTTAAAGCAATTTAAATTACTTTTGAAGTATTTTAAATAGTTTTCAAAGCATTGTAAGTGGTTTTTAAAGGATTTTAAATAGTTTTGAAAGCATTTTAGAGTACTTTAAATCTTTTTAAATTGTTGTTAATGCATTTTAAGAGAGTTTAAAATTGTTTTTAAAACATTTTAGAGTGTTTTAAATCGTTTTTAAATTATTTTGAACTATTTTAAAGTGTTTTTAAAACATTCTAAATTGTTTCAAAAACATTTTAAATTGTTTTTAAAGCATTTTAAATTGTTTTTAGAGCATTTTAAATTGTTTTTAAAACATTTTAAAGTACTTTAAAGCTTTTTAAATTGTTTATAAAACATTTTAAAATGGGTTTAAAGAATTTTCAATTGTTTTTTCTGAATTGGACTAATTCTATTAAGCAAAAATATGGTACAAGAGGATACATTCAAGAGAAACAGAAAACCGGCAACCGGAAATGATAGGACTATCAACCTCGGTTCCGGAGAAGGAGTAAAACAAAAAAGGAGCTACAACATGAGGCTGGGAGCCAGAAGAAACATTGACTTCTACCCTAAAAGGGTAGAGGCCTCAACACGAATCTTTTTCCCTTTCCTTTTTTTGACTTCGACCCATCCATTTTGGGGTGGATGAGCAATAGCAATTTGAAGATTGGGGCTCTCCACAGGGGAGCCCTCCTTTTCTGAATCAGAGGACGCGGACAAATGGGCACGTTTCTGAGCAATGGCTGTATCGGAGGAAGGCGCCAGACCGTCGGTGGAAGGGGCCACGAAGTTGGGGGCCTCATTCTGTTCTTCATCGCTATCTTCATCTTCAGAGATGGAGGAATCTGAATCCACAACTGGAGGTGGAGAGCAAGGCGCCCATCTTTTGGATTTAGGCTTGGAGACGTTGGCCTTATTCTTTTTTGCCGGACTAGATGGGCAGGTGTTCTGCAAATGCCCAGCTTGGTGGCAATGGCGGCAACGAAATGCGGTATTCTCGTAATCCAGTGTCTGGGTCCAGACAAAGTCATTTATCTTGAGATTGATCTGTTCTGGAAGTCCTTTGCTTAAGTCTAACTCCACACATACTCTTGCATAGGAGTAGAGACCTTTGGATTCCCACCATAAATCTCCGCTAATGAAGGTGCCCAAGGTATTTCCTATAGCTCTAAAGACACGAGTATTCCATAGGTGGGCCGGTAAGTTTGGAAGCCTGATCCATACAGGGGTCTTGGTAATGACTGCAGTAGCTGGATCAAAATCAGGGAACCAAGGAGTCATGAAGAGCCCTGCAGTTCCCATGAACCAAGGGCCCTCTTCTAAGGCCTTTTCATAATGCTTACTGTTATCAAATAGAACAATGAAGTACCCTTTTGAACAAAAGAAGATCTTACAATGATGTGTCCAGTTTGCATGGATCCATGCATAGAGATCTTGAGATCGCGGCCACAGTCCATTAAATCTACAAATGATGGCTCTTTCTGCAAATTCTTGAAGTTGGGTTGCCAGATCTTCATGGGTGAGTTCGGCAAAAGGAACTTCTTCAATCTTGTCAACCAAGAAGGCCTTAGATTTAAGGGCTTCCGAGGGTTTGGGGTTCTCAGAGTGTACTGCATCTTTGTATGAGAAGGGCCGAGCAGATGATGACTGTCCCGCTGCACCTCCTCTCAGACGAAGGGTTACCACCACAGAGCTGTTCCTGGAAATGCTGTAAGAAGAGAGGGGAAGAGGGTCTTCAAGTTGTTTACCTTGAAAGAGAAGTCGTTGAAAGCTTGATGGGATCCCCATCCGGCATTCTAGATTCAGTTTGAGGTCTTGCACCAGATCTGAAGGACTGACCCATTGCATGATGGTTCTACCTGAAGGCTGAGAAATTTGGATCTGAAAGGGATCAGAGATGAGCCTTGACCCCATTCCAGGGCTTCTTGTGCTTCCTAGAATAGATCTTCCGTGGTTATTTCCCATCCGGGGGGTCGGATCTGCAAGATCTTGGCCGATCTGTTTGTTGAGAAATTTCTTGACATCTCGTTCAGGAATTTCGTCAAACAATTTGCGTGCGATCTTTACCCTTCCCTGTTTTATGAACAAATCCAGAAGGGCATTCGCCATAGCCGCATGGAGCTTACACCCTCTTCTTCTGATTCGGCCATGGATCTCCATGCTAAGATGCAGAGATGGCCAGGCGATACAAGCCGGAAGAACATTGGCGAAGGTGAAGAGATTCTGCGAGACGTTAGTTTCAGTCATCTGGTGGAAGAGATACAGGACCTCCTGGGTAGGGTCAAGCTTTGTGGGAGATCCATTCACCAGTGTGCTCAGATATCCATCACGCTTGCACTTTTGGTTGAAAACCCTGCAAGCTTCTACCATGCAGCCGCTCTTCTCCAACCTCCGCCGCGAGCCCGTGACCAGTTCTTCGTCCTCGGCTTTCGTGTTCGTGCTTCTTGGACCGCCTATCACACTTTGCCTCCTTCCTCTGCAGCTGTTGACGAAGCCGCCATGAGAAAGCCCTGTTCGCACCGGTAAACGGGACATTGCTGCAGTTTTTTCACCTCGGCTCCGCTCGTCTCGATACAAGCACTCAATCTTATTTTTAAAACATTTTAAAATGTTTTTGAAATATTTTAAAACATTTTAAAATCATTTAAAATTGTTCTTAAATCAATTTAAATTATTTCTAAAGTAATATAAATTGTTTTTAAAGCATTGCAAACTATTTTTAAAGAATTTTAAAATCATTTTAAATTGTTTTGAAAGCATTTTAAAAACATTTTAAAGTACTTTAAAGATTTTTAAATTTTTGTTAAAGCATTTTAAAAGAATTTAAAATTGTTTTTAAAACAATTTAAAGTGTTTTAAATTGTTTTTAAATTATTTTGAACTATTTTAAAGTGTTTTTAAAACTTTCTAAATTGTTTCAAAAACATTTTAAATTGTTTTTAAAGCATTTCAAATTGTTTTTAAAGCGTTTAAATCGTTTTGAAAGAATTTTAAATTGTTTTGAAAGCGTTTTAAAAACATTTTAAAGTACTTTAAAGCTCTTTAAACTGTTTTTAAAACATTTCAAAACGGTTTTAAAGCATTTTCAATTGTTGTTAAAGCACTTAAACTTATTTTTGAACCATTTTAAAATGTTCTTGAAACATTTTAAAATCATTTAAAATTGTTCTTAAATCAATTTAAATTATTTTTAAAGTATTTTATATTGTTTCTAAAGCATTGTAAACTATTTTTAAAGCATTTTAAAATCATTTAAAATTGTTCTTAAAGCAATTTAAATTATTTTTGAAGTATTTTAAATAGTTTTTAAAGCATTGTAAATGGTTTTTAAAGCATTTTAAATTGTTTTGAAAGAATTTTAAAAACATTTTAAAGTACTTTCAAGCTTTTTAAATTGTTGTTAAAGCATTTTAAAAGAATTTAAATATTTTTTTTCAAACATTTTAAAGTGTTTTTAAGTTATTTTGAACTATTTTAAATTGTTTTTAAAACGTTCCAAATTGCTTCAAAAACATTTCAAATTGTTTTGAAGCATTTTAAATTGTTTTTAAAGCATTTTAAATTGTTTTTAAAACATTTTAAAGTACTTTAAAGCTTTTTAAATTGTTAATAAAATATTTTAAAACGGTTTTAAAGCATTTTCAATTGTTGTTAAAGCACTTGCACTTATTTTTAAAATGTTTTTGAAACGTTTTAAAACATTTTAAAATGATTTAAAATGGTTCTTAAATCAATTTAAATTATTTTTGAATTATTTTAAATTGTTTTTAAAGCATTGTGAACCATTTTTAAAGAATTTTAAAATCATTTTAAATTGTTTTGAAAGCGTTTTAAAAACATTTTAGAGTACTTTGAAGCTTCTTAAATTGTTGTTAAAACATTTTAAAATAATTTATAATTGTTTTTAAAATATTTTATAGTGTTTTAAGCACTTAAACTTATTTTAAAAACATTTTAAAATGTTTTTGAAACATTTTAAAAGGTTTTTGAAACATTTTAAAACATTTTAAAATCATTTAAAATTGTTATTAAATCAATTTAAATTATTTTTAAAGTACTTTAAATTGTTTTTAAAGCATTGTAAACTATTCTTAAAGCATTTCAAAATCATTTAAAATTGTTCTTAAAGAAATTTAAATTATTTTTGAACTATTTTAAATAGTTTTTAAAGCATTTTTCGGAAACTATTTTTAAAGCATTTTAAATTGTTTTGAAAGAATTTTAAAAACATTTTAAAGTACTTTAAAGCTTTTTAAATTGTTGTTAAAGCATTTTGAAAGAATTTAAAAATGTTTTTAAAACATTTTAAAGTGTTTTTAAATTATTTTGAACTATTGAAAATTGTTTTTAAAATGTTCTAAATTGTTTCAAAAACATTTTAAATTGCTTTTGAAGCATTTTAAATTGTTTTTAAAGTGTTTAAAATTGTTTGAAAAACATTTTAAAGTACTTTAAAGCTTTTCAAATTGTTTTTAAAACATTTTAAAACGGTTTTAAAGCATTTTCAATTGTTGTTAAAGCACTTAAACTTATTTTTGAAACATTTTAAAATCATCTAAAATTGTTCTCAAATCAATTTAAATTATTTTCAAAGTATTTTATATTGTTTCTAAAGCATTGTAAACTATTTTTAAAGCATTTTAAAATCATTTAAAACTGTTCTTAAAGCAATTTAAATTATTTTTGATGTATTTTAAACAGTTTTTAAAGCATTGTAAACGGTTTTTAAAGCATTTTAAACAGTTTTTAAAGCATTGTAAACGGTTTTTAAAGCATTTTAAACTGTTTTGAAAGCATTTTAAAAACATTTTAAAGTACTTTAAAGATTTTTAAATTGTTGCTAAAGCGTTTTAAAAGAATATAAAATTGTTTTTAAAACATTATAAAGTGTTTTAAATTGTTTATAAATTATTTTGAACTATTTTAAATTGTTTTTAAAACGTTCTAAATTGTTTCAAAAACATTTTAAATTGTTTTTAAAGCATTTTAAGTCGTTTTTAAAGTGTTTAATTTATTTTTTTTAAACATTTTAAAGTACTTTAAATCTTTTTAAATTGCTTTTAAAACATTTTAAAACGGCTTCAAAGCATTTTCAATTGTTGTTAAACCACTTAAACTTATTCTTAAAACATTTTAAAATCATTTAAAATTATTCTTAAAGAAATTTAAATTACTTTTGAAGTATTTTAAATAATTTTTAAAGTATTGTAAACGGTTTTTAAAGCATTTTAAATTGTTTTGAAAGCATTTTAGAGTACTTTAAAGCTTTTTAAATTGTTGTTAATGCATTTTAAAATAATTTAAAATTGTTTTTAAAACATTTTAGAGTGTTTTAAATCATTTTTAAATTCTTTTGAACTATTTTAAAGTGTTTTAAAAACATTCTAAATTGTTTCAAAAACACTTTAAATTGTTTTTAAAGCATTTTAAATTGTTTTTAAAGCGTTTAAAATTGTTTTTAAAACATTTTAAAGTACTTTAAAGTTTTTTAAATTGTTTATAAAACATTTTAAAACGGGTTTAAAGAATTTTCAATTGTTGTTAATGCACTCAATCTTATTTTTAAAACATTTTAAAATGTTTTTGAAATATTTTAAAACATTTTAAAACCATTTAAATTTGTTCTTAAATCAATTTAAATTATTTTTAAAGTATTTTAAATTGTTTTTAAAGCATTGCAATTTATTTTTAAAGAATTTTAAAATCATTTTAAATTGTTTTGAAAGCATTTTAAAAACATTTTAAAATACTTTAAAGATTTTTAAATTGTTGTTAAAGCATTTTAAAAGAATTTAAAATTGTTTTTAAAACATTTTAAAGTGTTTTAAATTGTTCTTAAATTATTTTCAACTATTTTAAAGTGTTTTTAAAACTTTCTAAATTGTTTCAAAAACATTTTAAATTGTTTTTAAAGCATTTTAAATTGTTTTAAAATCGTTTAAATCGTTTTGAAAGCATTTTAAATTGTTTTGAAGGCATTTTAATAACATTTTAAAGTACTTTAAAGCTCTTTAAATTGTTTTAAAGCATTTTCAATTGTTGTTAAATCACTTAAACTTATTTGTAAAACATTTTAGAATGTTTGTGAAACATTTTAAAATCATTTAAAATTGTTCTTAAATCAATTTAAATTATTTTTAAAGTATTTTATATTGTTTCTAAAGCATTGTAAACTATTTTTAAAGCATTTTAAAATCATTTAAAATTGTTCTTAAAGCAATTTAAATTATTTTTGAAGTATTTTAAATAGTTTTTAAAGCATTGTAAATGGTTTTTAAAGCATTTTAAATTGTTTTTAAAGCATTTTAAAAACATTTTAAAGTACTTTCAAGCTTTTTAAATTGTTGTTAAAGCATTTTAAAAGAATTTAAAATTGTTTTTAAAACATTTTAAAGTGTTTTTAAGTTATTTTGAACTATTTTAAATAGTTTTTAAAACATTCTAAGTTGCTTCAAAAACATTTCAAATTGTTTTTAAAGCATTTTAAATTGTTTTTAAAGCGTTTAAAATTGTTTTTAAAACATTTTAAAGTACTTTAAAGCTTTTTAAATTGTTTATAAAACATTTTAAAACGGTTTTAAAGCATTTTCAATTGTTGTTAAAGTACTTGCACTTATTTTTAAAACATTTTAAAATGATTTAAAATTGTTCTTAAATCAATTTAAATTATTTTTGAAGTATTTTAAATTGTTTTTAAAGCATTGTAAACTGTTTTTAAAGCATTGTAAACTATTTTTAAAGCATTTTAAAATCATTTTAAATTGTTTTGAAAGCATTTTAAAAACATTTTAGAGTACTTTAAAGCTTCTTAAATTGTTGTTAAAACATTTTAAAAGAATTTATAATTGTTTTTAAAACATTTTACAGTGTTTTAAATTGTTTTTAAATCATTTTAAAATGGTTTTAAAGCATTTTCAATTGTTGTTAAAGAACTTAAACTTATTCTAAAAACATTTTAAAATGTTTTTGAAACATTTTAAAATCATTTAAAATTGTTATTAAATCAATTTAAATTATTTTTTAAGTATTTTTTTTTTAAGTGTTGTAAACTATTCTTAAAGAATTTCAAAATCATTTAAAATTGTTCTTAAAGCAATTTAAATTATTTTTCAACTATTTTAAATAGTTTTTAAAGCGTCGTAAACTGTTTTTAAAGCATTTTAAATTGTTTTGAAAGAATTTCAAAAACATTTTAAAGTACTTTAAAGCTTTTTAAATTGTTTCAAAAACATTTTAAATTGCTTTTAAGCATTTTAAATTGTTTTTAAAGCGTTTAAAATTGTTTTAAAAACATTTTAAACTACTTCAAAGCTTTTTAAATTTTTTTTAAAACATTTTAAAACGGTTTTAAAGCATTTTCAATTGTTTTTAAAGCACTTAAACTTATTTTTGAAACATTTTAAAATCATTTAAAATTGTTCTTAAATCAATTTAAATTATTTTAAAAGTATTTTATATTGTTTCTAAAGCATTGTAAACTATTTTTAAAGAATTTTAAAATCATTTAAAACTGTTCTTATAGCAATTTAAATTATTTTTGATGTATTTTAAACAGTTTTTAAAGCATTGTAAATGGTTTTTAAAGCATTTTAAACTGTTTTGAAAGCATTTTAAAAACATTTTAAAGCACTTTAAAGCTTTTTAAATTGTTGCTAAAGCGTTTTAAAAGAATTTAAAATTGTTTTTAAAACATTCTAAAGTGTTTTAAATTGTTTATAAATTATTTTGAACTATTTTAAATTGTTTTTAAAACGTTCTAAATTGTTTCAAAAACATTTTAAATTGTTTTTAAAGCATTTTAAGTTGTTTTTAAAGTGTTTAATTTATTTTTTTTTAAAACATTTTAAAGTACTTTAAAGCTTTTTAAATTGTTTTTAAAACATTTTAAAACGGCTTCAAAGCATTTTCAATTGTTGTTAAACCACTTAAACTTATTCTTAAAACATTTTAAAATCATTTAAAATTGTTTTTAAATCAATTTAGATTATTTTTAAAGTATTTTAAATTGTTTCTAAAGCATTGTAAACTATTTTTAAAGCATTTCAAAATCATTTAAAATTGTTCTTAAAGCAATTTAAATTATTTTTGAAGTATTTTAAATTGTTTTTAAAGCATTGTAAACGGTTTTTAAAGCATTTCAAATTGTTTTTAAAGCATTTTAAATTGTTTTTAAAGCATTTTAAATTGTTTTTAAAGCGTTTAAAATTGTTTTTAAAACATTTTAAAGTGCTTTAAAGGTTTTTAAATTGTTTATAAAACATTTTAAAACGTGTTTAAATCATTTCCAATTGTTGTTAAAGCACTTAAACTTATTTTTAAAACATTTTAAAATGTTTTTGAAACATTTGAAAATAATTCAAAATTCTTCTTAAATCTGTTGGACACCTAATCCTAATGGGTTAGTGTGGAAGTTGAATGGACAAAAGCAGTCCAAGAGACCTTGGGATCTGAAACCCAAGAGTCACATAATGTACTATAAATGTAAATCATTTGTCAATAAAATTGTACTGCATGATTATCTTTCATATCTTTCTTTGCTGTCCATGTGTGTTTAACAGGGTATCAGAGCCAGGTTGTTTTTCTGTGGCCTTTTTATGTGCATGTCAGTGCTGCATCTCTGCCCATAATCCTGTAATAGTAAAACTGGCGTGGTAGATCTGCAAACTCAGATATATCAGCGTGGTCTTCATTACCTGTGTCTGAGCTCCCTTGAATAGCGCTGGCCTGGTATTCATTATCTGTAACGTTCCACGCATACTTGACACTACTGAGCACCTTGCCTTCCTGCGCCTCTACTGCCTGACAATGTCTGCGCTGCTACTCCATATAATTAGCCGCTACACTGCATGCGCTCTGTCCTGAGATAATCTGGCCAGCACTACACATCTGTCCTTGTAACTCCTGGTCTGCTCCACTGCTCAGGTCCCAGGGTAACAGTCTTCACTGCTATGGTCAGTCATCTGTGCATCTTTGCCATCATTCTCTGTGCATTTTATTCTACCGTTGAAGAATCGATTCGCTGCATTGAGGCAGCCGAATCTGGTGGTATGAATTCCCTTCGCTACGCCTCCACCCAACGGCTCTGCAGCTCCAGTCTATTGTAATACTCGATACCACTCATACTGCGTTGTCGCTTACCGTTTGTGTTGCAAGGGCTCGTTATCTTGATTTTAATAGGCGGCTTAACAGTAGACCAGCGTTCAGACAGTATGGTTTCATAAAATTCAGATTTTATCAGAACTTGAGAATGAAGATAAAGAGGATTCCGTTCGTACTCTGTCCCGTCTGAAGCGATTAACTTTAACTCTACGTCTGCGGTGCTCTGGTCCCCGAATTGCAACAGGTTTTTGGCCATTGCTATTCCAAATGTTACACTGTTTTGACCATTGTTTTGGATGGATAACATGCGCACTGCTTCATTTTATTGTGTTGTGTTGAATGCGTGGGAATTAGAGCTGCGCAAGATGTCTAACTCTGCACATAACATAACATGAATGTGATCTCTCTCCACTGCAACTTCTTGCATTAAGTCAGCAGCCTCGGCAATAAGACCCTGCTCCTCCTTGATTTTTGCAAGCTTCCTAACCAACCGGGCCCTTTCTATTTCGACATAAATCTTCCCAGCTGAGACATTATTCAGCGTTTTGATCAGTTTGCGTTCATACAACTCAAACGACGAAGATAGGAATACGGAGATCCATGGCGCTGGATTGCGAGAGCTCTGTTTTCCTGTTCTGCACGCTCAAATTCAAAAGAACGACAGAGAAAGATTAAAAAAAAAAATAGTAAAGCATTTGATTTTCAAGATACGGAGGGGAATCTCTTCTTTTATCCATTCCAAATCTGTCCAGAGATTGAAATGCGAAGCGACACTGATTTCTGAGGCCCACTTTCATATAAAAAGCCCCTCCGGCCGCCGCTCACAGTGCACCGTCTTATTGTCCATCCATGTCAGGAAAATCTCAGAGAGCAGATTCTCCTGGACTTTAAATCATCAGGCCTACGATACAGTACATGCTTTGCTTAACAAATTAAGAATCCGACGTATACAAAGCACAACATGCAATCAATCTGATCCTCCATTCCACTTGTCCACTTGCAAATTTCTCAATTCATTGTACTTCCCAGAGCGCTCCTAAATCAAAGCTCCGTGCTAGAGTGTGCTGGCTTCTCATTTTTATTGATTATTGACTTGAGAACTATGCAGGCTGCTCATTACTGCAAGGCGGGCAGCTGACTAAATAAATTTTTAGATGCCTTATTCTGGGTAAAGTTAAAGAAGCTATCACTGTGTAGGATCGTGGAGAATATGAGATTTATGGTGCATCGTAGTATATCATGAAACTTTTCTTCGTGGCTTGATGCAATAATATGTAGTATATTGCTTGTGGTTGTTTCAGTTGAGCAGAAGCATAAAGAATGATCTAGCCCCAAGGCTACAAACTTGTATTTTCTGTGGTTGTTTCAGTTGAGCAGCATATCACTGTACCTGTGCTTGAAATCTTAATGAGTATAGACTATTGGAAGTGATGTTTGGTGATGTACCTCTGCTATAGAGGGTCTCAAACTTTCTCTTCTCATTGGATGTGTGGCTGTGAATATATTGAAGACACTCCATATTTATTTCTCTGTCTTGGAGCTGAATACGTTGCATATATTATCACTATGGTGTTTTCTCTGTAATGATGGAGCTTCTTTGATGTTATAACACTTATCTACAGCCAGTGTTCTTCCTAACATTCGCTGGTATATTCTACTTCAGATCTCTGTTATTATTAGAGTTGATATATCAGAGGTATATGTAATCCATTCCTGTAGTTGAAGTTCGAATTTCAAAGAAGGAAGAAGTCATTTAGTTGTGCATCCATACAAAGCGTATCTTGGTATACCTGAGCATTTTAAGGGTGAAACATATCTATTGTATTTGTGTTGGAAGGAATTTGAGCCTCTCATTCTTGCTGGACACAAATCTGTTTGTGATTGGCTAAATTCTTAGCTGGAATTAGTTGAGTGTTCATTTCTTTGTTGAGACAATGGCTAGATTTGATGATGTATTAGAGTTACTGAATACACTAATACACTCCACTATTGGTGGGAAGGTAAATGTTAGCAAAGACACTCTTTGTGACATTCAGACCTGCCTGCATGATGCACAAGAAAAGATTGATTTTTTGCAACTAGAATCTCAGTTCCAGCAAGATGAGCTTCAACAGATTTGTCATTCCAAATTGTTTTCTGCTCAAAACAATATAAAACTAGCAAGTGGTGAAATTAGTAAGATTGAGGTTGAATCAGATCCAGAATTCAATACAGCAGCAGTTGTACATGCAGATGCAGAAACTCAGTCTGCACTTCCCAAGCCCATCATCAGACCTTGGGAACAGCTTGTCCACAACAAGCATAGAACTGGTCTTGGATATGACAAGGACTTGTCCTTTCATATTCCAGACTATGCCAAGCCCATTCAGTTTCAGAGTGCTGGATTCATTTATGACAGTTCACCTGCTCCTCATGACAGTTCAGCTTCAGCTATTCCATACTCTGCCCCTCTTCCACAGCAACACCAACAACAACAACAAAAACAACAGATCGTGAAATGCCAACACTGTGACCGAGTTGGCCATTTGAAAGATCACTGTTTTGATCTTCATCCATGTAAGCACTGCCATAAAACCAGTCATTCTTCACACAGATGCTTTAGAAACAAACATCCTGCAAGAACAAAGATTCATCTAGGATGGATCGCTTCTTGGCAATGGGCATCAACAGCCAAGAAGATATTCCAAACACATTTTAAAACTTGTTCCAGAATATTGAACAGTCTTGCAGTTGAGTTTTCTCCATCTTCTCACCTTGTATCTGACAGGGGGGGAAATGATGGTCATCTACAAGCTTCAAAGTCACATCAAGCGAGCCTGAGCCACAACCTGCCACACCAGTTTCAGAGTTGTAGCCAGAGACAAAGATGCCTGAACATGCCTTCAGTTGGCAATCTGGGACACTTCCTCTAGCAGAAGACTCCAGCTTCTTGCCAGTTTTGGAAGAGTTCCAGGAATCGCAGAGTTGTTGGTCATCCTTAAACCATCACAGATTAAGAACACTTCCTCTAGCAGAAGACTCCAGCTTCTTGCCAGTTTTGGAAGAGTTCCAGGAATTGCATTAAGCATTCTAGAGTTGTTGGTCATCCTTAAACCATCACAGATTAAGAACACTTCCTCTAGCAGAAGACTCCAGCTTCTTGCTAGTTTTAGAAGAGTTCCGGGAACTGCACTAAGCGTTCCAGTGTTGGTGGTCATCCTTAAACCACCGCCCTTTTTTACCAACATTTCATAGAGCACATTCAGCCTAGTGCTGCCATGCATTTTTTGCACATTTTGTATTACAGCTCTCTTCTTGGACTCATACATAACCCTTCGGATTAAGGGGGGGAATGTTGGACACCTAATCCTAATGGGTTAGTGTGGAAGTCGAATGGACAAAAGCAGTCCAAGAGACCTTGGGATCTGAAACTCAAGAGTCATATAATGTACTATAAATGTAAATCATTTGTCAATAAAATTGTATTGCATGATTATCTTTCATATCTTTCTTTGTTGTCCATGTGTGTTTAACAAAATCAATTTAAATTATTTTTAAAGTATTTTAAACAATTTTTAAAGAATTGTAAACTATTTTTAAAGCTTTTTAAATTGTTGTTAAAGCGTTATAATAGAATTTAAAATTGTTTTTAAAACATTTTAAAGTGCTTTAAATTTTTTCTAAATTATTTTGAACTAATTTAAAGTGTTTTTCAAAACGTTCCAAATTGTTTCAAAAACATTTTAAATTGTTTTTAAAGCATTTCAAGTTGTTTTTAAAGTGTTTAAAACTGTTTTTAAAACATTTTAAAGTACTTTAAAGCTTTTTAAATTGTTTTTAAAACATTTTAAAACGGTTTTAAAGCATTTTCAATTGTTCTTAAACCACTCAAACTTATTTTTAAAACATTTTTAAATGTTTTTGAAACATTTTAAAATCATTTAAAATTGTTTTTAAAGCAAGTTACATTATTTTTAAAGTATTTTAAATTGTTTTTAAAGCATTGTAAACTATTTTTAGATCATTTTTAGATCATTTAAAATTGTTCTTAAAGCAATTTAAATTACTTGTGAAGTATTTTAAATAGATTTTAAAGCATTGTAAGCGGTTTTTAAAGCATTTTAAATTGTTTTGAAAGCATTTTAGAGTACTTTAAAAAATTGTTTTTAAATTATTTCTAACTATTTTTAAGTGTTTTTAAAACATTCTAAATTGTTTCAAAAACATTTTAAATTGTTTTTAAAGCATTTTAAATTGTTTTTAAAGCATTTAAAATTGTTTTTAAAACATTTTAAAGTACTTTAAAGCTTTTTAAATTGTTTATAAAACATTTTAAAACGGGTTTAAAGAATTTTCAATTTTTGTTAAAGCACTAAATCTTATTTTTAAAACATTTTAAAATGTTTTTGAATATTTTAAAACATTTTAAAATCATTTAAAATTGTTCTTAAATCAATTTAAATTATTTTTAAAGTACTTTAAATTGTTTTTAAAGCATTGCAAACTATTTTTAAAGAATTTTAAAATCATTTCAAATTGTTTTGAAAGCATTTTAAAAACATTTTAAAGTACTTTAAAGAGGTTTAAATTGTTGTTAAAGCATTTTAAAAGAATTTAAAATTGTTTTTAAAACATTTTAAAGTGTTTTAAATTGTTTTTAAAGCATTTAAAATTGTTTTTAAAGCTTTTAAATCATTTTGAAAGCATTTTAAATTGTCTTGAAAGCATTTTAAAAGCATTTTAAAGTACTTTAAAGCTCTTTAAATTGTTTTTAAAACATTTTAAAACGGTTTTAAAGCATTTTCAATTGTTGTTAAAATAGTTAAACTTATTTTTAAAACATTTTAAAATGTTTTTGAAACATTTTAAAATCATTTAAAATTGTTCTTAAATCAATTTGAATTATTTTTAAAGTATTTTATATTGTTTCTAAAGCATTGTAAACTATTTTTAAAGCATTTTAAAATCGTTTAAAATTGTTCTAAAAGCAATTTAAATTATTTTTGAAGTATTTTAAATAGTTTTTAAAGCATTGTAAATGGTTTTTAAAGCATTTTAAAGTGTTTTCAAAGCATTTTAAAAACATTTTAAAGTACTTTCAAGCTTTTTAAATTGTTCTTAAAGCATTCTAAAAGAATTTAAAATTGTTTTTAAAACATTTTAAATTGTTTTTAAGTTATTTTGAACTATTTTAAATTGTTTTTAAAAGGTTCCAAATTGCTTCAAAAACATTTCAAATAGTTTTTAAAGCATTTTAAATTGTTTTTAAAGCATTTAAAATTGTTTTTAAAACATTTTAAAGTACTTTAAAGCTTTTTAAATTGTTTATAAAACATTTTAAATTGTTTTAAATCATTTTCAATTGTTGTTAAAGCACTTGCACTTATTTTTAAAACATTTTGAAATGTTTTTGAAACGTTTTAAAACATTTTAAAATTGTTCTTAAATCAATTTAAATTATTTTTGAAGTATTTTAAATTGTTTTTAAAGCATTGTAAACTATTTTTAAAGCATTTTAAAATCATTTTAAAAACATTTTAGGGTACTTTAAAGCTTCTTAAATTGTTGTTAAAACATTTTAAAAGAATTTATAATTGTTTCTAAAACATTTTACAGTGCGTTAAGTTGTTTTTAAATCATTTTAAAATGGTTTTAAAGCATTTTCAATTGTTGTTAAAGCACTTAAACTTATTTTAAAAACATTTTAAAATGTTTTTGAAACATTTTAAAACATTTTAAAATCATTTAAAATTGTTATTAAATCAATTTAAATTATTTTTAAAGTATTTTAAATTGTTTTTAAAGCATTGCAAACTATTCTTAAAGCATTTCAAAATCATTTAAAACTGTTCTTAAAGCAATTTAAATTATTTTTTAACTATTTTAAATAGTTTTTAAAGCGTCGTAAACTGTTTTTAAAGCATTTTAAATTGTTTTGAAAGAATTTTAAGAACATTTTAAAGTACTTTAAAGCTTTTTAAACTGTTGTTAAAGCATTTTGAAAGAATTTAAAATTGTTTTAAAACATTTTAAAGTTTTTTTAAATTATTTTGAACTATTTAAAATTGTTTTTAAAATGTTCTAAATTGTTTCAAAAACATTTTAAATTGCTTTTGAAGCATTTTAAATTGTTTTTAAAGTCTTTAAAATTGCTTTAAAAACATTTTAAAGTACTTTAAAGCTTTTTAAATTGTTTTTAAAACATTTCAAAACGGTTTTAAAGCATTTTCAATTGTTGTTAAAGCACATAAACTTATTTTTGAAACATTTTAAAATGTTTTTGAAACATTTTAAAATCATTTAAAATTGTTCTTAAATCAATTTAAATTATTTTTAAAGTATTTTATATTGTTTCTAAAGCATTGTAAACTATTTTTAAAGCATTTTAAAATCATTTAAAACTGTTCTTAAAGCAATTTAAATTATTTTTGATGTATTTTAAAGAGTTTTTAAAGCATTGTAAACGGTTTTTAAAGCATTTTAAACTGTTTTGAAAGCATTTTAAAAATATTTTAAAGTACTTTAAAGCCTTTTAAATTGTTGCTAAAGCGTTTTAAAAGAATTTAAAATTGTTTTTAAAACATTCTAAAATGTTTTAAATTGTTTATAAATTATTTCGAACTATTTTAAATTGTTTTTAAAACGTTCTAAATTGTTTCAAAAACATTTTATTTTTTAAATAATTTTAAGTTGTTTTTAAAGTGTTTATTTTTATTTTTTAAACATTTTAAAGTACTTTAAATCTTTTTAAATTGTTTTTAAAACATTTTAAAACGGCTTCAAAGCATTTTCAATTGTTGATAAACCACTTAAATTTATTCTTAAAACATTTTAAAATGTTTTTGAAACATTTTAAAATCATTTAAAATTGTTTTTATCAATTTAAATTATTTTTAAAGTATTTTAAATTGTTTTTAAAGCATTGTAAACTATTTTTAAAGTATTTCAAAATCATTTAAAATTGTTCTTAAAGCAATTTAAATTATTTTTGAAGTATTTTAAATAGTTTTTAAAGCATTTTAAACGGTTTTTAAAGCATTTTAAATTGTTTTGAAAGCATTTTAAAAGAATTTTAAAGCACTTTAAAGCTTTTTAATTGTTGTTAAATCATTTTAAAGGAATTTAAAATTGTTTTTAAAACATTTTAAAGTGTTTTTAAATTATTTTGAACTATTTTAAATTGTTTTTAAAACGTTCTAAATTGTTTCAAAAGCATTTTAAATTGTTTTTAAAGCATTTTAAATTGTTTTTAAAGCGTTTAAAATTGTTTTTAAAACATTTTAAAGTGCTTTAAAGCTTTTTAAATTGTTTATAAAACATTTTAAAATGGGTTTAAAGCATTTTCAATTGTTGTTGAAGCACTTAAGCTTATTTTTAAAACATTTAAAATGTTTTTGAAACATTTTAAAATAATTCAAAATTGTTCTTAAATCAATTTAAATTATTTTTCAAGTATTTTAAATTGTTTTTAAAGCATTGTAAACTATTTTTAAAGCATTTTAAATTGTTTTGAAAGAATATTAAAAACATTTTAGAGTACTTTAAATCTTTTCAAATTGTTGTTAAAGCGTTTTAAATTGTTTCTAAAGCATTGTAAACTATTTTTAAAGCATTTTAAAATCATTTAAAATTGTTCTTAAAGCAATTTAAATTACTTTTGAAGTATTTTAAATAGTTTTTAAAGCATTGTAAATCGTTTTTAAAGCGTTTTAAATTGTTTTTAAAGCATTTTTAAAACATTTAAAGTACTTTCAAGCTTTTTAAATTGTTGTTAAAGCATTTTATTAGAATTTAAAATTGTTTTTAAAACATTTTAAAGTGTTTTTAAGTTATTTTGAACTATTTTAAATTGTTTTTAAAACGTTACAAATTGCTTCAAAAACATTTCAAATTGTTTTTAAAGCATTTTAAATTGTTTTTAAAACATTTCTAAGTACTTTAAAGCTTTTTAAATTGTTTTTAAAACATTTCTAAGTACTTTAAAGCTTTTTAAATTGTTTATAAAACATTTTAAAATAGTTTTAAAGCATTTTCAACTGTTTTTAAAACACTTGCACTTATTTTTAAAACATTTTAAAATGATTTTGAAACGTTTTAAAACAATTTAAAATGATTTAAAATTGTTCTTAAATCAATTTAAATTATTTTTGAAGTATTTTAAATTGTTTTTAAAACATTGTAAACTATTTTTAAAACATTTTAAAATCATTTTAAATTGTTTTGAAAACATTTTAAAAACATTTTAGAGTACTTTAAAGCTTTTTAAATTGTTGTTAAAGCATTTTGAAAGAATTTGAAATTGTTTTTAAAACATTTTAAAGTATTTTAAATTGTTTTGAACTATTTTAAATTGTTTTTAAACTTATTTTTGAAACATTTTAAAATCATTTAAAATTGTTCTTAAATCAACTTAAATTATTTTTAAAGTATTTTATATTGTTTCTAAATCATTGTAAACTATTTTTAAAGCATTTTAAAATCATTTAAAATTGTTCTTAAAGCAATTTAAATTATTTTTGATCTATTTCAAATAGTTTTTAAAGCATTGTAAACGGTTTTTAAAGCATTTTAAACTATTTTGAAAGCATTTTAAAAACATTTTAAAGTACTTTAAAGCTTTTTAAATTGTTGTTAAAGCGTTTTTAAATAATTTAAAATTGTTTTTAAAACATTCTAAAGTGTTTTAAATTGTTTATAAATTATTTTGAACTATTTTAAATTGTTTTTAAAATGTTCTAAATTGTTTCAAAAACATTTTAAATTGTTTTTAAAGCATTTTAATTTGTTTTTAAAGTGTTTAAATTTTTTTTTTTGAAACATTTTAAAGTACTTTAAGGCTTTTTAAATTGTTTTTAAAACATTTTAAAACGCTTTTAAAGCATTTTCAATTGTTGTTAAAGCACTTAAACTTATTTTTGAAACATTTTAAAATCATTTAAAATTATCATTGACCGGAGAATCCACAGTATAAACATTTTTGAACCAACGTTTCAAATCCCAAATGGTATCCATCATCAGGGTTAGAGAATGATGATAAAAGAAGAGCAGAATGGATAGAATAAATACCTAAGAGGCTAAAATTTTTAAGGAGAAGCACAGGTCGGCTAGAAACTGAATTTTATTTTAATTTTAATCTTATTTATTTTTATTTTTAATTTTAATTTTCTTTTTAATAAATTACTATTGAAATTTTATTAAAAAAAATTTTAATTTTTTTTTTTAATTTATTCTCCCATTATTAATAAATTACTTTTGTTTTATTGAAATTTTATTAAAATTTTTAAAAACTTGGGATTATAACATATAGATTAAAGAGAGATAGATTAAACTAAAATATAATAATTTCTATATAAATTAATTTAACCTATTAAACAAATTCAAATTAATAATTATAAATAATAAATAATAAATGTTTATAATTGATCAATATAATAATTAATATATTAATTATTAAAATTAATTCATATTAATAATTCTTAATAATTTAATTATAAATAATAAATATATTAATTAATTAATAGATTAATATTTAGATATAAATATATTAATTAAATATATTAATAAATGAATATTAGATAATTTATTAATTAATATTTTGATAATTAATTAATATATTAATTTTTAGATATAAATATATTGATTAAATAATATAATGATAATTAATTAATATATTAATTCTTAATTGATTAATATATTATTTAATAAATTAATATTAAATAATTTATTAAATATATAAATCTTTAATTTTTTTTTTTTTTTAATTTTAGATATAAATATATTGATTGATTAATATATTGGTAATTAATTAATATATTAATTTTTAGATAATATATAGAACTGAAATATATTGATATCTATATAAATTAATTTAATAAATTAAACCAATACATATTAATAATTGTAATAAATATTTATAAAGGCAAACTGATAATTAATATATTAATTAATAATTATATTTATAATTGATCAATAAAATATATTAATATATTAATTAATAATTACATTCTAGGTATTAAAAAGTTAATTATTAAGTAATTATATTTCTAATTTTTTTTTTTAACAATTATAACTAATTAATATTTATAATTAATTAATGTAATAATTAATAAATTAATTAATAGTTAGGAAGAAATTAATAAATTAAAGTATTCTTAAATAATTTAAATTAATATATTATTTAATAAATTATTATTATTCTTAAATAATTTATTAAATATAATAAATTATTTAATATTAATTTATTAAATAATATATTATATTTAATAAATTATTTAAGAATAATTATTTAATATTAATTTATTAAATAATATATTAATCAATTAAGAATTAATATATTAATTAATTATCATTATATTATTTAATCAATATATTTATATCTAAAAATTAATATATTAATTAATTATCAAAATATTAATTAATAAATTATCTAATATTAATTTATTAATATATTTATATCTAAATATTAATCTATTAATTAATTAATATATTTATTATTTATAATTAAAATTATTAATATGAATTAATTTTAATAATTAATATATTAATTATTATATTGATCAATTATAAACATTTATTATTTATTATTTATAATTATTAATTTGAATTTGTTTGATAGGTTAAATTAATTTATATAGAAATTATTATATTTTAGTTTAATCTATCTCTCTTTAATCTATATGTTATAATCCCAAGTTTTTAAAAATTTTAATAAAATTTCAATAAAACAAAAGTAATTTATTAATAATGGGAGAATAAATTAAAAATAAAAATAAAAATAAAATAAAAAATAAAATAATTATTTTTTTTAATAAAATTTCAATAATAATTTATTAAAAAGAAAATTAAAATTAAAAAAAAAAAAAATAAGATTAAAATTAAAATAAAATTTAGTTTCTAGCCGACCTGTGCTTCTCCTTAAAAATTTTAGCCTCTTAGGTATTTATTCTATCCATTCTGCTCTTCTTTTATCATCATTCTCTAACCCTGATGATGGATCCCATTTGGGATTTGAAACGTTGGTTCAAAAAAGTTTATACTGTGGATTCTCCGGTCAATGATAAAGATAAAAACCACAGATCTCTCAAATCCAAAATCATTTAAAATTGTTCTTAAATCAATTAAAATTATTTTCAAAGTGTTTTATATTGTTTCTAAAGAATTGTAAACTATTTTTAAAGCATTTTAAAATCATTTTAAATTGTTTTGAAAGCATTTAAAAAACATTTTAGAGTACTTTAAAGCTTTCTAAATTGTTGTTAAAGCATTTTGAAAGAATTTAAAATTGTTTTCAAAACATTTTAAAGTGTTTTTAAATTATTTTGAACTATTCTAAATTGTTTTTAAAACGTCCTAAATAGTTTCAAAAACATTTTAAATTGTTTTTAAAGCATTTTAAATTGTTTTTAAAGGGTTTAAAATTGTTTTTAAAACATTTTTAAGTGCTTTAAATCTTTTTAAATTGTTTATAAAACATTTTAAAACGGGTTTAAAGCATTTTCAATTGTTGTTAAAGCACTTAAAAATTATTTTTAAAACATTTTAAAATGTTTTTGAAACATTTTGAAATAATTCAAAATTGTTCTTAAATCAATTTAAATTATTTTTAAAGTATTTTAAATTGTTTTTAAAACATGGTAAACTATTTTTAAAGCATTTTAAATTGTTTTGAAAGAATTTTAAAAACATTTTAGAGTACTTTAAAGCTTATTACATTGTTGTTAAAGCGTTATAATAGGATTTAAAATTGTTTTTAAAACATTTTAAAGTGCTTTAAATTGTTTCTAAATTATTTTGAACTAATTTAAAGTGTTTTTAAAACGTTCCAAATTGTTTCAAAAACATTTCAAATTGTTTTTAAAGCATTTTAAGTTGTTTTTAAAGTGTTTAAAATTGTTTTTAAAACATTTTAAAGTACTTTAAAGCTTTTTAAATTGTTTTTAAAACATTTTAAAACGGTTTTAAAGCATTTTCAATTGTTCTTAAACCACTCAAACTTATTTTTAAAACATTTTTAAATTCTTTTGAAACACTTTAAAATCATTTAAAATTGTTTTTAAATCATTTTAAATTATTTTTAAAGTATTTTAAATTGTTTTTAAAGCATTGTAAACTATTTTAAAATCATTTTAAAATCATTTAAAATTGTTCTTAAAGCAATTTAAATTACTTTTGAAGTATTTTAAATAGTTTTTAAAGCATTGTAAGCAGTTTTTAAAGCATTTTAAATTGTTTGAAAGCATTTTAGAGTACTTTAAAGCTTTTTAAATTGCTGTTAGTGCATTTTAAAAGAATTTAAAATTGTTTTTAAAACATTTCAGAGTGTTTTAAATCATTTTTAAATCATTTTGAACTATTTTAAAGTGTTTTTAGACATTCTAAATCGTTTCAAAATAATGTTAAATTGTTTTTAAAGCATTTTAAATTGTTTTTAAAGCGTTTAAATTTGTTTTTAAAACATTTTAAAGTACTTTAAAGCTTTTTAAATTGTTTATAAAACATTTTAAAACGGGCTTAAAGCATTTTCAATTGTTGTTAAAGCACACAATCTTATTTTTAGAACACTTTAAAATGTTTTTGAAATATTTTAAAACATTTTAAAATCATTTAAAATTGTTCTTAAATTAATTTAAATTATTTTTAAATTATTTTAAATTGTTTTTAAAGCATTGCAAACTATTTTTAAATACATTTTAAATCATTTTAAATTGTTTTGAAAGCATTTTAAAACCATTTTAAAGCACTTTAAAGGTTTTTAAATTGTTTTTAAAGCATTTTAAAAGAATTTAAAATTGTTTTTAAAACATTTTAAAGTGTTTTAAATTGCTTTTAAATTATTTTGAACTATTTTATAGTGTTTTTAAAACTTTCTAAATTGTTCCAAAAACATTTTAAATTGTTTTTAAAGCATTTTAAATTGTTTTTAAAGCGTTTAAATCGTTTTGAAAGCATTTTAAATTGTTTGGAAAGCATTTTAAAAACATTTTAAAGTGCTTTAAAGCTCTTTAAATTGTTTTTAAAACATTTTAAAATGGTTTTAAAGTATTTTCAATTGTTGTTAAAACACTTAAACTTATTTTTAAAACATTTTAAAATGTTTTTGAAACATTTTAAAATATTTTAAGATGTTTTTGAAACATTTTAAGATGTTTTTGAAACATTTTAAAATGTTTTTGAAACATTTTATAATCATTTAAAATTGTTCTTAAATCAATTTAAATTATTTTTAAAGTATTTTATATTGTTTCTAAAGCATTGTAAACTATTTTTAAGGCGTTTCAAAATCATTTAAAATTGTTCTTAAAGCAATTTAAATTATTTTTGAAGTATTTTAAATAGTTTTTAAAGCATTGTAAATGGTTTTTAAAGCATTTTAAATTGTTTTGAAAGCATTTTAAAAACATTTTAAAGTACGTTCAAGCTTTTTAAATTGTGGTTAAAGCATTTTAAAATAATTTAAAACTGTTTTTAAAACATTTTAAAGTGTTTTTAAGTTATTTTGAACTGTTTTAAATTGTTTTTAAAACGTTCTAAATTGCTTCAAAAACATTTCAAATTGTTTTTAAAGCATTTTAAATTGTTTTTAAAGCGTTTAAAATTGTTTTTAAAACATTTTAACGTACTTTAAAGCTTTTTAAACTGTTTATAAAACATTTTAAAACGGTTTTAAATCATTTTCAATTGTTGTTAAAGCACTTGCACATATTTTTAAAACATTTTAAAATGTTTTTGAAACATTTTAAAATAATTTAAAATTGTTCTTAAATCAATTTAAATTATTTTTAAAGTATTTTAATTTTTTTTTTTTTTGTAAGCTGGGGTGGGACTCATACATCATACTCGCCTGCCTCGGCAGGATTTGAACCTGGGTGGGGGGTGCTACAGCACACCGCCCTCACCATTACATCATGCACCGAAGTGCTTTAAAGTATTTTAAATTGTTTTTAAAGCATTGTAAACTATTTTTAAATCATTTAAAATTGTTCTTAAAGCAATTTAATTTACTTTTAAAGTATTTTAAATAGTTTTTAAAGCATTGTAAATGGTTTTTAAAGCATTTTAAATTGTTTTGAAAGAATTTTAGAGTATTTTAAAGCTTCTTAAATTGTTGTTAAAACATTTTAAAAGAATTTATAGTTGTTTTTAAAACATTTTAGAGTGTTTTAAATCATTTTTAAATTATTTTAAAATGGTTTTAAAGTATTTTCTGTTGTTGTTAAAGCATTTAAACTTATTTTAAAAACATTTTAAAATGTTTTTGAAACATTTTAAAACATTTTAAAATCATTTAAAATTGTTATTAAATCAATTTAAATTATTTTTAAAGTATTTTAAATTGTTTTTAAAGCATTGTAAACTATTCTTAAAGCATTTCAAAATCATTTAAAATTGTTCTTAAAGCAATTTAAAATATTTTTGAGCTATTTTAAATAGTTTTTAAAGTGTCGTACACTGTTTTTAAAGCATTTTAAATTGTTTTGAAAGAATTTAAAAAACATTTCAAAGTACTTTAAAGCATTTTAAATTGTTGTTAAAGCATTTTGAAAGAATTCAAAATTGTTTTTAAAACATTTTCAAGTGTTTTTAAATTATTTTGAACTATTTAATATTGTTTTTAAAATGTTCTAAATTGTTTCAAAAACATTTTAAGTTGCTTTTGAAGCATTTTAAATTGTTTTTAAAGCGTTTAAAATTGTTTTAAAAACATTTTAAAGTACTTTAAAGCTTTTTAAATTGTTTTTAAAACATTTTTAAATGGTTTCAAAGCATTTTCAATTGTTGTTAAAGCACTTAAATTTATTTTTGAAACATTTTAAAATGTTTTTGAAACATTTTAAAATCATTTAAAATTGTTCTTAAATCAATTTAAATTATTTTAAAATATTTTATATTGTTTCTAAAGCATTGTAAACTATTTTTAAAGCATTTTAAAATCATTTAAAACTGTTCTTAAAGCAATTTAAATTATTTTTGATGTATTTTAAATTGTTTATAAATTATTTTGAACTATTTTAAATTGTTTTTAAAACGTTCTAAACTATTTCAAAAACATTTTAAATTGTTTTTAAAGCATTTTAAGTTGTTTTTAAAGTGTTTAATTTATTTTTTTTAAACATTTTAAAGTAATTTAAAGCATTTTAAATTGTTTTTAAAACATTTTAAAATGGCTTCAAAGCATTTTCAATTGTTGTTAAACCACTTAAACTTATTCTTAAAACATTTTAAAATGTTTTTGAAACATTTTAAAATTATTTAAAATTGTTTTTAAATCAATTTAAATTATTTTTAAAGTATTTTAAATTGTTTTTAAAGCATTTTAAACTATTTTTAAAGCATTTCAAAATCATTTAAAATTGTTCTTAAAGCAATTTAAATTATTTTTGAAGTATTTTAAATAGTTTTTAAAGCATTGTAAATGGTTTTTAAAGCATTTTAGATTGTTTTGAAAGCATTTTAAAGCACTTCAAATCTTTTTAATTGTTGTTAAAGCATTTTAAAAGAATTTAAAATTGTTTTTAAAACAGTCTAAATGTTTTTAAACTATTTTAAATTGTTTTTAAAACGTTCTAAATTGTTTCAAAAACATTTTAAATTGTTTTTAAAGCAATTTAAATTATTCTTAAAGCGTTTAAAATTGTTTTTAAAACATTTTAAAGTGCTTTAAAGCTTTTTAAATTGTTTATAAAACAATTTAAAACGGGTTTAAAGCATTTTCAATTGTTGTTAAAGCACTTAAACTTATTTTTAAAATGTTTTTGAAACATTTTAAAATAATTCAAAATTGTTCTTAAATCAATTTAAATTATTTTTCAAGTATTTTAAATTGTTTTTAAAGCATTGTAAACTATTTTTAAAGCATTTTAAATTGTTTTGAAAGAATATTAAAAACATTTTAGAGTACTTTAAAGCTTTTTTTTTTTTGTTGTTAAAGCATTATAATAGAATTTAAAATTGTTTTTAAAACATTTTAAAGTGCTTTAAATTTTTTCTAAATTATTTTGAACTAATTTAAACTATTTTTAAAACATTCCAAATTGTTTCAAAAACATTTTAAATTGTTTTTAAAGCATTTCAAGTTGTTTTTACAGTGTTTAAAATTGTTTTTAAAACATTTTAAAGTACTTTAAAGCTTTTTAAATTGTTTTTAAAACATTTTAAAACAGTTTTAAAGCATTTTCAATTGTTCTGAAACCACTCAAACTTATTTTTAAAACATTTTTAAATGCTTTTGAAACATTTTAAAATAATTTAAAATTGTTTTTAAATCAACTTAAATTATTTTTTAAGTATTTTAAATTGTTTTTAAAGCATTGTAAACTATTCTTAAAGCATTTCAAAATCATTTAAGATTGTTATTAAAGCAATTTAAATTATTTTTGAGCTATTTTAAATAGTTTTTAAAGCTTCGTAAACTGTTTTTAAAGCATTTTGAAAGAATTCAAAATCGTTTTTAAAACATTTTCAAGTGTTTTTAAATAATTTTGAACTATTTAATATTGTTTTTAAAATGTTCTAAATTGTGGAAAAAACATTTTAAATTTCTTTTGAAGCATTTTAAATTGTTTTTAAATTGTTGTTAAAGCACTTAAACTTATTTTCAAAACACTTTAAAAAAACAGTTTTAAAGCATTTTCAATTGTTGTTAAAGCACTTAAACTTATTTTCGAAACACTTTAAAATGTTTTTGAAAGTTTTTAAAATCATTTAAAATTGTTCTTAAATCAATTTAAATTATTTTAAATTATTTTATATTGTTTCTAATGCATTGTAAACTATTTTTAAAGCATTTTAAAATCATTTAAAACTGTTCTTAAAGCAATTTAAATTATTTTTGATGTATTTTAAACAGTTTTTAAAGCATTGTAAATGGTTTTCAAAGCATTTTAATCTGTTTTGAAATCATTTTAAAAACATTTTAAAGTACTTTAAAGCTTTTTAAATTGTTGCTAAAGCGTTTTAAAAGAATTTAAAATTGTTTTTAAAACATTCTGATGTGTTTTAAATTGTTTATAAATTATTTTGAACTATTTTAAATTGTTTTTAAAACGTTCTAAACTATTTCAAAAACATTTTAAATTGTTTTTAAAGCATTTTAAGCTGTTTTTAAAGTGTTTAATTTATTTTTTTAAAACTTTTTAAAGTACTTTAAAGCATTTTAAATTGTTTTTAAAACATTTTAAAACGGCTTCAAAGCATTTTAAATTGTTTTTAAAACATTTTAAAACGGCTTCAAAGCATTTTCAATTGTTGTTAAACCACTTAAACGTATTCTTAAAACATTTTAAAATGTTTTTGAAACATTTTAAAATTATTTAAAATTGTTTTTAAATCAATTTAAATTATTTTTAAATTATTTTAAATTGTTTTTAAAGTATTTTAAACTATTTTTAAAGCATTTCAAAATCATTTAAAATGGTTCTTAAAGCAATTTAAATTATTTTTGAAGTATTTTAAATAGTTTTTAAAGCATTGTAAACGATTTTTAAAGCATTTTAAATTGTTTTGAAAGCATTTTGAAAGCATTTTAAAGCACTTTAAAGCTTTTTAATTGTTGTTAAAGCATTTTAAAAGAATTTAAAATTGTTCTTAAAACATTTTAAAGTGTTTTTAGACTATTTTGAACTATTTTAAATTGTTTTTAAAACATTCTAAATTGTTTCAAAAACATTTTAAAGCATTTAAAATTGTTTTTAAAACATTTTAAAGTGCTTTAAAGCTTTTTAAATTGTTTATAAAACAATTTAAAACGGGTTTAAAGCATTTTCAATTATTGTTAAAGCACTTAAACTTATTTTTAAAACATTTTAAAATGTTTTTGAAACATTTTAAAATAATTCAAAATTGTTCTTAAATCAATTTAAATTATTTTTCAAGTATTTTAAATTGTTTTTAAAGCATTGTAAACTATTTTTAAAGCATTTTAAATTGTTTTGAAAGAATTTTAAAAATATTTTAGAGTACTTTAAAGCTTTTTAAATTGTTGTTAAAGCGTTATAATAGAATTTAAAATTGTTTTTAAAACAGTTTAAAGTGCTTTAAATTGTTTCTAAATTATTTTGAACTAATTTAAAGTGTTTTTAAAACGTTCCAAATTGTTTCATAAACATTTTAAATTGTTTCAAAAGCATTTTAAATTGTTTTTAAAGTGTTTAAAATTGTTTTTAAAACATTTTAAAGTACTTTAAAGCTTTTTAAATTGTTTTTAAAACATTTTAAAATGGGTTTAAAGCATTTTCAATTGTTGTTAAACCACTCAAACTTATTTTTAAAACATTTTAAAATGTTTTTGAAACATTTTAAAATCATTTAAAATTGTTTTTAAATCAATTTAAATTATTTTTAAATTATTTTAAATCTTTTTTAAAGCATTGTAAACTATTTTTAAATCATTTTAAAATCATTTAAAATTGTTCTTAAAGAAATTTAAATTACTTTTGAAGTATTTTAAATAGTTTTTAAAGCACTGTAAGCGGTTTTTAAAGCATTTTAAATTGTTTTAAAAATAAGATTGAGTGCTTTAACAACAATTGAAAATGCTTTAAACCCATTTTAAAATGTTTTATAAACCATTTAAAAAGCTTTAAAGTATTTAAAATGTTTTAAAAACAATTTTAAACGCTTTAAAAACAATTTAAAAAGCTTTAAAAACAATTTAAAATGTTTTTGAAACAATTTAGAATGTTTAAAAACACTTTAAAATAGTTCAAAATAATTTAAAAATGATTTAAAACACTCTGAAATGTTTTAAAAACAATTTTAAATTCTTTTAAAATGCATTAACAGCATTTTAAAAAGATTTAAAGTACTCTAAAATGCTTTCAAAACAATTTAAAATGCTTTAAAAACCGTTTACAGTGCTTTAAAAACTATTTAAAATACTTCAAAAGTAATTTAAATTTCTTTAAGAACAATTTTAAATGATTTTAAAATGATTTAAAAATAGTTTACAATGCTTTAAAAAAGATTTAAAATATTTTAAAAATAATTTAAATTGATTTAAAAACAATTTTAAATGATTTTAAAATGTTTCAAAAACATTTTAAAATGTTTTAAAAATAAGTTTGAGTGGTTTAACAACAATTGAAAATGCTTTAAACCCATTTTAAAATGTTTTAAAAACCATTTAAAAAGCTTTAAAGTACTTTAAAATGTTTTTAAAACAATTTTAAACACTTTAAAAACAATTTAAAATGCTTTTGAAACAATTTAAAATGTTTATGAAACAATTTGGAACGTTTTAAAAACACTTTAAATTAGTTCAAAATAATTTAGAAACAATTTAAAGCACTTTAAACTGTTTTAAAAACAATTTTAAATTCTATTATAACGCTTTAACAACAATTTAAAAAGCTTTAAAGTACTCTAAAATATTTTTAAAATTCTTTCAAAACAATTTAAAATGCTTTAAAAATAGTTTACAATGCTTTAAAAACAATTTAAAATACTTGAAAAATAATTTAAATTGATTTAAGAACAATTTTGAATTATTTTAAAATGTTTCAAAAACATTTTAAAAATAAGTTTAAGTGCTTTAACAACAATTGAAAATGCTTTAAACCCGTTTTAAATTGCTTTATAAACAATTTAAAAAGCTTTAAAGCACTTTAAAATGTTTTAAAAACAATTTTAAACGCTTTAAAAGCAATTTAAAATGCTTTAAAAACAATTTAAAATGTTTTTGAAACAATTTAGAATGTTTTAAAAACAATTTAAAATAGTTCAGAATAGTCTAAAAACACTTTAAAATGTTTTAAGAACAATTTTAAATTCTTTTAAAATGCTTTAACAACAATTAAAAAGCTTTAAAGTGCTTTAAAATGCTTTCAAAATGCTTTCAAAACAATCTAAAATGCTTTAAAAATCGTTTACAATGCTTTAAAAACTATTTAAAATACTTCAAAAATAATTTAAATTGCTTTAAGAACCATTTTAAATGATTTTGAAATGCTTTAAAAATAGTTTAAAATGCTTTAAAAACAATTTAAAATAATTTAAAAATAATTTAAATTGATTTAAAAACAATTTTAAATAATTTTAAAATGTTTCAAAAACATTTTAAAATGTTTTAAGAATAAGTTTAAGTGGTTTAAGAACAATTGAAAATGCTTTGAAGCCGTTTTAAAATGTTTTAAAAACAATTTAAAATGCTTTGAATCCGTTTTAAAATGTTTTAAAAACAATTTAAAATGCTTTAAAGTACTTTAAAAAGTTAAAAAAAAAAAAATTAAACACTTTAAAAACAGCTTAAAATGCTTTAAAAACAATTTAAAATGTTTTTGAAATAGTTTAGAACGTTTTAAAAACAATTTAAAATAGTTCAAAATAATTTATAAACAATTTAAAACACATCAGAATGTTTTAAAAACAATTTTAAATTCTTTTAAAACGCTTTAGCAACAATTTAAAAAGCTTTAAAGTACTTTAAAATGTTTTTAAAATGCTTTCAAAACATATTAAAATGCTTTGAAAACCATTTACAATGCTTTAAAAACTGTTTAAAATACATCAAAAATAATTTAAATTGCTTTAAGAACAGTTTTAAATGATTTTAAAATGCTTTAAAAATAGTTTACAATGCTTTAGAAACAATATAAAATAATTTAAAATAATTTAAATTGATTTAAGAACAATTTTAAATGATTTTAAAATGTTTCAAAAACATTTTAAAGTGTTTCGAAAATAAGTTTAAGTGCTTTAACAACAATTGAAAATGCTTTAAAACTGTTTTTTTAAAGTGTTTCGAAAATAAGTTTAAGTGTTTTAACAACAATTGAAAATGTTTTAAAACTATTTTAAAATGTTTTAAAATGTTTTAAAAACAATTTAAAAAGCTTTAAAGTACTTTAAAATGTTTTTAAGACAATTTTAAACGCTTTAAAAACAATTTAAAATGCTTCAAAAGAAATTTAAAATGTTTTTTCCACAATTTAGAACATTTTAAAAACAATATTAAATAGTTCAAAATAATTTAAAAACACTTGAAAATGTTTTAAAAATGATTTTGAATTCTTTCAAAATGCTTTAAAAACAATTTAAAATGCTTTAAAAACAGTTTACGAAGCTTTAAAAACTATTTAAAATAGCTCAAAAATAATTTAAATTGCTTTAATAACAATTTTAAATGATTTTGAAATGCTTTAAGAATAGTTTACAATGCTTTAAAAACAATTTAAAATACATTAAAAATAATTTAAATTGATTTAATAACAATTTTAAATGATTTTAAAATGTTTTAAAATGTTTCAAAAACATTTTAAAATGTTTTTAAAATAAGTTTAAGTGCTTTAACAACAATTGAAAATACTTTAAATCCATTTCAAAATAATTTAAAAACAATTTAAAACACTCTAAAATGTTTTAGAAACAACTATAAATTCTTTTAAAATGTTTTAACAACAATTTAAGAAGCTTTAAAGTACTCTAAAATGTTTTTAAAATGCTTTCAAAACAATTTAAAATGCTTTAAAAACCATTTACAATGCTTTAAAAACTATTCAAAATACTTCAAAAGTAATTTAAATTGCTTTAAGAACAATTTTAAATGATTTAAAAATAGTCTACAATGCTTTAAAAACAATATAAAATACTTTAAAAATAATTTAAATTGATTTAAGAACAATTTTAAATTATTTTAAAATGTTTCAAAAACATTTTAAATTATTTTAAAATGTTTCAAAAACATTTTAAAATGTTTTAAAAATATGTACAAGTGCTTTAACAACAATTGAAAATGATTTAAAACCGTTTTAAAATGTTTTATAAACAATTTAAAAAGCTTTAAAGTACTTTAAAATGTTATAAAAACAATTTTAAACGCTTTAAAAAACAATTTAAAATGCTTTAAAAACAATTTGAAATGTTTTTGAAGCAATTTAGAACGTTTTAAAAACAATTTTAAATTCTTTTAAAATGCTTTAACCACACTTTAAAAAGCTTGTACGTACTTTAAAATGTTTTTAAAATGCTTTCAAAACAATTTAAAATGCTTTAATTTAAACCATTTACAATGCTTTAAAAACTATTTAAAATACTTCAAAAATAATTTAAATTGCTTTAAGAACAATTTTAAATTATTTTGAAATGCCTTAAAAATAGTTTACAATGATTTAGAAACAATATAAAATACTTTAAAAATAATTTAAATTGATTTAAGAATAATTTTAAATGATTTTAAAATGTTTCAAAAACATTTTAAAATGTTTTAAAATGTTCAAAAACATTTTAAAATGTTTTAAAAATAAGTTTAAGTGCTTTAACAACAATTGAAAATACTTTAAAACCGTTCTAAAATGTTTTAAAAACAATTTAAAGAGCTTTAAAGCACTTTAAAATGTTTTTAAAATGCTTTCCAAACAATTTAAAATGCTTTCAAAATGATCTAAATGCTTTAAAAACAATTTAAAATGCTTTAAAAACAATTTAAAATGTTTTTGGAACAATTTAGAAAGTTCTAAAAGCACTTTAAAATGGTTCAAAATAATTTAAAAGCAATTTAAAACACTTTAAAATGTTTTAAAAATAATTTTAAATTCTTTTAAAATGTTTTAACAACAATTTAAAAACCTTTAAAGTGCTTTAAAATGTTTTTAAAACGCTTTCAAAACAATTTAAAATGATTTAAAAATAGTTTGCAATGCTTTAAAATTTTTTTAAAACAATTTAAAAATAATTTAAATTAATTTAATAACAATTTTAAATGATTTTAAAATGTTTTAAAATATTTCAAAAACATTCTAAAGTGTTTTAAAAATAAGATTGAGTGCTTTAACAACAATTGAAAATGCTTTAAACCCGTTTTAAAATGTTTTATAAACAATTTAAAGAGCTTTAAAGTACTTTAAAATGTTTTAAAAACAATTTTAAACGCTTTAAAAACAACTTAAAATGCTTTAAAACAATTTAACATGTTTTTGAAACGATTTAGAATGTCTAAAAACACTTTAAAATAGTTCAAAATAATTTAAAAATGATTTAAAACACTCTGAAATGTTTTAAAAACAATTTTAAATTCTTTTAAAATGCACTAACAGCAATTTAAAAAGCTTTAAAGTACTCTAAAATGTTTTCAAAACAATTTAAAATGCTTTAAAACCCGCTTACAATGCTTTAAAAACTATTTAAAATACTTCGAAAGTAATTTAAATTGATTTAAGAACAATTTTAAATGATTTAAAAATAGTTTACAATGCTTTAAAAACAATTTAAAATACTTAAAAAATAATTTAAGTTGATTTAAAAACAATTTTAAATTATTTTAAAATGTTTCAAAAGCATTTAAAAATGTTTTAAAAATAAGTTTGAGTGGTTTCAGAACAATTGAAAATGCTTTAAAACTGTTTTAAAATGTTTTAAAAACAATTTAAAAAGCTTTAAAGTACTTTAAAATGTTTTAAAAACAATTTTAAACACTGTAAAAACAACTTGAAATGCTTTAAAAACAATTTAAAATGTTTTTGAAACAATTTGGAATGTTTTAAAAATAGTTTAAATTAGTTCAAAATAATTTAGAAAAAATTTAAAGCACTTTAAAATGTTTTAAAAACAATTTTAAATTCTATTATAATGCTTTAACAACAAAAAAAAAGCTTTAAAGTACTCTAAAATGTTTTTAATATTCTTTCAAAACAATTTAAAATGCTTTAAAAATAGTTTACAATGCTTTAAAAACAATTTAAAATACTTGAAAAATAATTTAAATTGATTTAAGAACAATTTTGAATTAATTTAAAATGTTTCAAAAACATTTTAAAAATAAGTTTAAGTGCTTTAACAACAATTGAAAATGCTTTAAACCCGTTTTAAATTGTTTTATAAACAATTTAAAAAGCTTTAAAGCACTTTAAAATGTTTTAAAAACAATTTTAAATGCTTTAAGAATAATTTAAATTGTTTTAAAAACAATTTAAAATGTTTTTGAAACAATTTAGAACGTTTTAAAAACAATTTAAAATAGTTTAAAAACATTTAAACTGTTTTAAAAACAATTTTAAATTCTTTTAAAATGCTTTAACAACAGTTAAAAAGATTTGAAGTGCTTTAAAATGCTTTCAAAACAATCTAAAATGCTTTAAAAACCATTTACAATGCTTTAAAAACTATTTAAAATACTTCAAAAATAATTTAAATTGTTTTAAGAACAATTTTAAATGATTTTGAAATGCTTTAAAAATAGTTTAAAATGCTTTAAAAACAATTTAAAATACTTTAAAAATAATTTAAATTGATTTAAAAACAATTTTAAATAATTTTAAAATGTTTCGAAAACATTTTAAAATGTTTTAAGAATAAGTTTAAGTGGCTTAACAACAATTGAAAATGCTTTGAAGCCGTTTTAAAATGTTTTAAAAACAATTTAAAATGCTTTAAATTACTTTAAAATGTTAAAAAAAAAAAAATTAAACACTTTAAAAACAACTTAAAATGCTTTAAAAACAATTTAAAATAGTTCAAAATAATTTATAAACAATTTAAAATACATCAAAATGTTTTAAAAACAATTTTAAATTCTTTTAAAACGCTTTAGCAACAATTTAAAAAGCTTTAAAGTACTTTAAAATGTTTTTAAAATGCTTTCAAAACAGTTTAAAATGCTTTGAAAACCGTTTACAATGCTTTAAAAACTGTTTAAAAAACATCAAAAATAATTTAAATTGCTTTAAGAACAGTTTTAAATGATTTTAAAATGCTTTAAAAATAGTTTACAATGCTTTAGAAACAATATAAAATACTTTAAAATAATTTAAATTGATTTAAGAACAATTTTAAATGATTTTAAAATGTTTCAAAAAGATTTTAAAATGTTTCAAAAATAAATTTAAGTGCTTTAAACACAATTGAAAATGCTTTGAAACCATTTAAAAATGTTTTAAAAACAATTTAAAAAGCTTTAAAGTACTTTAAAATGTTTTTAAAACAATTTTAAACGCTTTAAAAACAATTTAAAATGCTTCAAAAGCAACTTAAAATGTTTTTGAAACAATTTAGAACATTTTAAAAACAATATTAAATAGTTCAAAATAATTTAAAAACACTTGAAAATGTTTTAAAAACAATTTTGAATTCTTTCAAAATGCTTTAACAACAATTTAAAATGCTTTAAAGTACTTTGAAATGTTTTTTAAATTCTTTCAAAACAATTTAAAATGCTTTAAAAACAGTGTACGACGCTTTAAAAACTATTTAAAATAGCTCAAAAATATTTTAAATTGCTTTAAGAACAATTTTAAATGATTTTGAAATGCTTTAAGAATAGTTTACAATGCTTTAAAAACAATTTAAAATACTTTAAAAATAATTTAAATTGATTTAATAACAATTTTAAATGATTTTAAAATGTTTCAAAAACATTTTAAAATGTTTTTAAAATAAGTTTAAATGCTTTAACAACAATAGAAAATACTTTAAAACCATTTTAAAATAATTTAAAAATGATTTAAAACAGTCTAAAATGTTTTAAAAACAACTATAAATTCTTTTAAAATGTTTTAACAACAATTTAAGAAGCTTTAAAATACTCTAAAATGCTTTCAAAACAATTTAAAATGCTTTAAAAACCATTTACAATGCTTTAAAAACTATTTAAAATACTTTAAAAGTAATTTAAATTGCTTTAAGAACAATTTTAAATGATTTAAAAATAGTTTACAATGCTTTAAAAACAATTTAAAATACTTTAAAAATAATTTAAATTGATTTAAGAACAATTTTAAATAATTTTAAAATGTTTCAAAAACATTTTAAAATGTTTTAAAAATATGTGCAAGTGCTTTAACAACAATTGAAAATGATTTAAAACCGTTTTAAAATGTTTTATAAACAGTTTAAAAAGCTTTAAAATACGTTAAAATGTTTTAAAAACAATTTTAAACGCTTTAAAAACAATTTAAAATGCTTTAAAAACAATTTGAAATGTTTTTGAAGCAATTTAGAACGTTTTAAAAACAATTTAAAACAGTTCAAAATAACTTAAAAGCACTTTAAAATGTTTTAAAAACAGTTTTAAATTATTTTAAAATGCTTTAACCACAATTTAAAAAGCTTGAACGTACTTTGAAATGTTTTTAAAATGCTTTCAAAACAATTTAAAATGCTTTAAAAACCATTTACAATGCTTTAAAAACTATTTAAAATACTTCAAAAATAATTTAAATTGCTTTAAGAACAATTTTAAATGATTTTGAAACGCCTTAAAAATAGTTTACAATGTTTTAGAAACAATATAAAATACTTTAAAAATAATTTAAATTGATTTAAGAACAATTTTAAATGATTATAAAATGTTTCAAAAACATTTTAAAATGTTTCAAAAACATCTTAAGATATTTTAAAATGTTTCAAAAACATTTTAAAATGTTTTAAAAATAAGTTTAAGTGTTTTAACAACAATTGAAAATACTTTAAAACCATTTTAAAATGTTTTAAAAACAATTTAAAGAGCTTTAAAGCACTTTAAAATGTTTTTAAAATGCTTTCCAAACAATTTAAAATGCTTTCAAAACGATTTAAACGCTTTAAAAACAATTTAAAATGCTTTAAAAACAATTTAAAATGTTTTTGGAACAATTTAGAAAGTTTTAAAAACACTTTAAAATAGTTCAAAATAATTTAAAAGCAATTTAAAACACTTTAAAATGTTTTAAAAACAATTTTAAATTCTTTTAAAATGCTTTAAAAACAATTTAAAAACCTTTAAAGTGCTTTAAAATGTTTTTAAAATGCTTTCAAAACAATTTAAAATTATTTTAAATGTATTTAAAAATAGTTTGCAATGCTTTAAAAACAATTTAAATTAATTTAAGTTAATTTAAGAACAATTTTAAATGATTTTAAAATATTTCAAAAACATTTTAAAGTGTTCTAAAAATAAGATTGTGTGCTTTAACAACAATTGAAAATGCTTTAAGCCCGTTTTAAAATGTTTTATAAACAATTTAAAAAGCTTTAAAGTACTTTAAAATGCTTTAAAAACAATTTAACATTATTTTGAAACGATTTAGAATGTCTAAAAACACTTTAAAATAGTTCAAAATGATTTTGATGTATTTTAAATTGTTTATAAATTATTTTGAACTATTTTAAATTGTTTTTAAAACGTTCTAAACTATTTCAAAAACATTTTAAATTGTTTTTAAAGCATTTTAAGTTGTTTTTAAAGTGTTTAATTTATTTTTTTTAAACATTTTAAAGTAATTTAAAGCATTTTAAATTGTTTTTAAAACATTTTAAAACGGCTTCAAAGCATTTTCAATTGTTGTTAAACCACTTAAACTATTTTTAAAGCATTTCAAAATCATTTAAAATTTTTCTTAAAACAATTTAAATTATTTTTGAAGTATTTTAAATAGTTTTTAAAGCATTGTAAATGGTTTTTAAAGCATTTTAGATTGTTTTGAAAGCATTTTAAAGCACTTCAAATCTTTTTAATTGTTGTTAAAGCATTTTAAAAGAATTTAAAATTGTTTTTAAAACAGTTTAAATGTTTTTAAACTATTTTAAATTGTTTTTAAAACGTTCTAAATTGTTTCAAAAACATTTTAAATTGTTTTTAAAGCAATTTAAATTATTCTTAAAGCGTTTAAAATTGTTTTTAAAACATTTTAAAGTGCTTTAAAGCTTTTTAAATTGTTTATAAAACAATTTAAAACGGGTTTAAAGCATTTTCAATTGTTGTTAAAGCACTTAAACTTATTTTTAAAATGTTTTTGAAACATTTTAAAATAATTCAAAATTGTTCTTAAATCAATTTAAATTATTTTTCAAGTATTTTAAATTGTTTTTAAAGCATTGTAAACTATTTTTAAAGCATTTTAAATTGTTTTGAAAGAATATTAAAAACATTTTAGAGTACTTTAAAGCTTTTTTTTTGTTGTTAAAGCATTATAATAGAATTTAAAATTGTTTTTAAAACATTTTAAAGTGCTTTAAATTTTTTCTAAATTATTTTGAACTAATTTAAACTATTTTTAAAACATTCCAAATTGTTTCAAAAACATTTTAAATTGTTTTTAAAGCATTTCAAGTTGTTTTTACAGTGTTTAAAATTGTTTTTAAAACATTTTAAAGTACTTTAAAGCTTTTTAAATTGTTTTTAAAACATTTTAAAACAATTTTAAAGCATTTTCAATTGTTCTGAAACCACTCAAACTTATTTTTAAAACATTTTTAAATGATTTTGAAACATTTTAAAATAATTTAAAATTGTTTTTAAATCAACTTAAATTATTTTTGAAGTTTTTAAATTGTTTTTAAAGCATTGTAAACTATTTTTAAATCATTTAAAATTGTTCTTAAAGCAATTTAAATTACTTTTGAAGTATTTTAAATAGTTTTTAAAGCATTGTAAGCGGTTTTTAAAGCATTTTAAATTGTTTTGAAAGCATTTTAGAGTACTTTAAAGCTTTTTAAATTGCTGTTAGTGCATTTTAAAAGAATTTAAAATTGTTTTTAAAACATTTCAGAGTGTTTTAAATCATTTTTAAATTATTTTGAACTATTTTAAAGTGTTTTTAGACATTCTAAATCGTTTCAAAAACATGTTAAATTGTTTTTAAAGCATTTTAAGTTGTTTTTAAAGCATTTAAAATTGTTTTTAAAACATTTTAAAGTACTTTAAAGGTTTTTAAATTGTTTATAAAACATTTTAAAACGGGTTTAAAGCATTTTCAATTGTTGTTAAAGCACCCAATCTTATTTTTAAAACACTTTAGAATGTTTTTGAAATATTTTAAAACATTTTAAAATCATTTAAAATTGTTATTAAATTAATTTAAATTGTTTTTAAATTGTTTTAAAATTTTTTTAAAGCATTGCAAACTATTTTTAAATAATTTTAAAATAATTTTAAATTGTTTTGAAAGCGTTTTAAAAACATTTTAAAGCACTTTAAAGGTTTTTAAATTGTTGTTAAAGCATTTTAAAAGAATTTAAAATTGTTTTTAAAACATTTTAAAGTGTTTTAAATTGCTTTTAAATTATTTTGAACTATTTTAAAGTGCTTTTAGAACTTTCTAAATTGTTCCAAAAACATTTTAAATTGTTTTTAAAGCATTTTAAATTGTTTTTAAAGCATTTAGATCGTTTTGAAAGCATTTTAAATTGTTTGGAAAGCATTTTAAAAACATTTTAAAGTGCTTTAAAGCTCTTTAAATTGTTTTTAAAACATTTTAGAACGGTTTTAAAGTATTTTCAATTGTTGTTAAAGCACTTAAACTTATTTTTAAAACATTTTAAAATGTTTTTGAAACATTTTAAAATCATTTAAAATTGTTCTTAAATCAATTTAAATTATTTTTAAAGTATTTTATATTGTTTCTAAATCATTGTAAACTATTTTTAAGGCATTTCAAAATCATTTAAAATTGTTCTTAAAGAAATTTAAATTATTTTTGAAGTATTTTAAATAGTTTTTAAAGCATTGTAAATGGTTTTTAAAGCATTTTAAATTGTTTTGAAAGCATTTTAAAAACATTTTAAAGTACGTACAAGCTTTTTAAATTGTGGTTAAAGCATTTTAAAAGAATTTAAAATTGTTTTTAAAACGTTCTAAATTGCTTCAAAAACATTTCAAATTGTTGTTAAAGCATTTTAAATTGTTTTTAAAGCGTTTAAAATTGTTTTTAAAACATTTTAAAGTACTTTAAAGCTTTTTAAATTGTTTATAAAACATTTTAAAACGGTTTTAAATCATTTTCAATTGTTGTTAAAGCACTTGCACATATTTTTAAAACATTTTAAAATGTTTTTGAAACAATTTAAAATAATTTAAAATTGTTCTTAAATCAATTTAAATTATTTTTAAAGTATTTTATATTGTTTTTAAAGCATTGTAGACTATTTTTAAATCATTTTAAAATGATTTAAAATTGTTCTTAAAGCAATTTAAATTACTTTTGAAGTATTTTGAATAGTTTTTAAAGCATTGTAAATGGTTTTTAAAGCATTTTAAATTGTTTTGAAAGCATTTTAAAAACATTTTAGAGTACTTTAAAGCTTCTTAAATTGTTGTTAAAACATTTTAAAAGAATTTATAGTTGTTTCTAAAACATTTTAGAGTGTTTTAAATTGTTTTTAAATTATTTTGAAATGGTTTTAAAGTATTTTCAATTGTTGTTAAAGCACTTAAACTTATTTTAAAAACATTTTAAAATGTTTTTGAAACATTTTAAAACATTTTAAAATCATTTAAAATTGTTATTAAATCAATTTAAATTATTTTTAATGTATTTTAAATTGTTTTTAAAGCATTGTAAACTATTCTTAAAGCATTTCAAAATCATTTAAAATTGTTATTAAAGCAATTTAAATTATTTTTGAGCTATTTTAAATAGTTTTTAAAGCTTCATAAACTGTTTTTAAAGCATTTTAAATTGTTTTTAAAGCATTTTGAAAGAATTCAAAATCGTTTTTAAAACATTTTCAAGTGTTTTTAAATTATTTTGAACTATTTAATATTGTTTTTAAAATGTTCTAAATTGTGGAAAAAACATTTTAAATTTCTTTTGAAGCATTTTAAATTGTTTTTAAAGCGTTTAAAATTGTCTTAAAAACATTTTAAAGTACTTTAAAGCTTTTTAAAATGTTTTTAAAACATTTTCAAATTGTTGTTAAAGCACTTAAACTTATTTTCGAAACACTTTAAAAAAACAGTTTTAAAGCATTTTCAATTGTTGTTAAAGCACTTAAACTTATTTTCGAAACACTTTAAAATGTTTTTGAAACATTTTAAAATCATTTAAAATTGTTCTTAAATCAATTTAAATTATTTTAAATTATTTTATATTGTTTCTAAAGAATTGTAAACTATTTTTAAAGCATTTTAAAATCATTTAAAACTGTTCTTAAAGCAATTTAAATTATTTTTGATGTATTTTAAACAGTTTTTAAAGCATTTTAAATGGTTTTCAAAGCATTTTAATCTGTTTTGAAAGCATTTTAAAAACATTTTAAAGCTTTTTAAATTGTTGCTAAAGCGTTTTAAAAGAATTTAAAATTGTTTTTAAAACATTCTGATGTGTTTTAAATTGTTTATAAATTACTTTGAACTATTTTAAATTGTTTTTAAAACGTTCTAAACTATTTCAAAAACATTTTAAATTGTTTTTAAAGCATTTTAAGCTGTTTTTAAAGTGTTTAATTTATTTTTTTAAAACATTTTAAAGTACTTTAAAGCATTTTAAATTATTTTTAAAACATTTTAAAACGGCTTCAAAGCATTTTCAATTGTTGTTAAACCACTTAAACTTATTCTTAAAACATTTTAAAATGTTTTTGAAACATTTTAAAATTATTTAAAATTGTTTTTAAATCAATTTAAATTATTTTTAAATTATTTTAAATTGTTTTAAAGCATTTTAAACTATTTTTAAAGCATTTCAAAATCATTTAAAATGGTTCTTAAAGCAATTTAAATTATTTTTGAAGTATTTTAAATAGTTTTTAAAGCATTGTAAACGATTTGTAAAGCATTTTAGATTGTTTTGAAAGCATTTTGAAAGCATTTTAAAGCACTTTAAAGCTTTTCAATTGTTGTTAAAGCATTTTAAAAGAATTTAAAATTGTTTTTAAAACATTTTAAAGTGTTTTTAGACTATTTTGAACTATTTTAAATTGTTTTTAAAACATTCTAAATTGTTTCAAAAACATTTTAAATTGTTTTTAAAGCATTTTAAATTGTTTTTAAAGCGTTTAAAATTGTTTTTAAAACATTTTAAAGTGCTTTAAATCTTTTTAAATTGTTTATAAAACAATTTAAAACGGGTTTAAAGCATTTTCAATTGTTGTTAAAGCACTTAAACTTATTTTTAAAACATTTTAAAATGTTTTTGAAACATTTTAAAATAATTCAAAATTGTTCTTAAATCAATTTAAATTATTTTTCAAGTATTTTAAATTTTTTTTAAAGCATTGTAAACTATTTTTAAAGCATTTTAAATTGTTTTGAAAGAATTTTAAAAATATTTTAGAGTACTTTAAAGCTTTTTAAATTGTTGTTAAAGCGTTATAATAGAATTTAAAATTGTTTTTAAAACAGTTTAAAGTGCTTTAAATTGTTTCTAAATTATTTTGAACTAATTTAAAGTGCTTTTAAAACGTTCCAAATTGTTTCATAAACATTTTAAATTGTTTCAAAAGCATTTTAAATTGTTTTGAAAATGTTTAAAATTGTTTTTAAAATGTTTAAAATTGTTTTTAAAACATTTTAATGTACTTTAAAGCTTTTTAAATTGTTTTTAAAACATTTTAAAACGGTTTTAAAGCATTTTCAATTGTTGTTGAACCACTCAAACTTATTTTTAAAACATTTTAAAATGTTTTTGAAACATTTTAAAATCATTTAAAATTGTTTTTAAATCAATTTAAATTATTTTTAAAATATTCTAAATCTTTTTTAAAGCATTGTAAACTATTTTTAAATCATTTTAAAATCATTTAAAATTGTCCTTAAAGAATTTTAAATTACTTTTGAAGTATTTTAAATAGTTTTTAAAGCACTGTAAGCAGTTTTTAAAGCATTTTAAATTGTTTTGAAAGCATTTTAGAGTACTTTAAATCTTTTTAAGTTGCTGTTAATGCATTTTAAAAGAATTTAAAATTGTTTTTAAAACATTTCAGAGTGTTTTAAATCATTTTTAAATTATTTTGAACTATTTTAAAGTGTTTGTAAACATTCTAAATTGTTTCAAAAACATTTTAAATTGTTTTTAAAGCTTTTTAAATTGTTTTTAAAGCGTTTAAAATTGTTTTTAAAACATTTTAAATACTTTAAAGCTTTTTAAATGGTTTATAAAACATTTTAAAACGGGTTTAAAGCATTTTCAATTGTTGTTAAAGCACTCAATCTTATTTTTAAAACATTTTAAAATGTTTTTGAAATATTTTAAATCATTTTAAAATCATTTAAAATTGTTCTTAAATCAATTTAAATTATTTTTAAAGTATTTTAAATTGTTTTTAAAGCATTGCAAACTATTTTTAAAGAGTTTTAAAATCATTTTAAATTGTTTTGAAAGCATTTTAAAAACATTTTAAATTACTCTAAAGATTTTTAAATTGTTGTTAAAGCATTTTAAAAGAATTTAAAATTGTTTTTTAAACATTTTAAAGTGTTTTAAATTGCTTTTAAATTATTTTGAACTATTTTAAAGTGTTTTTAAAACTTTCTAAATTGTTTCAAAAACATTTTAAATTGTTTTTAAAGCATTTTAAATTGTTTTTAAAGCGTTTAAATCGTTTTGAAAGAATTTTAAATTGTTTGGAATGCATTTTAAAAACATTTTAAAGTACTTTAATGCTCTTTAAATTCTTTTTAAAACAATTTAAAACGGTTTTAAAGCATTTTCAATTGTTGTTAAAGCACTTAAACTTATTTTTAAAACATTTTAAAATGTTTTTGAAACATTTTAAAATCATTTAAAATTGTTCTTAAATCAATTTAAATTATTTTTCAAGTATTTTATATTGTTTCTAAGGCATTGTAACCTATTTTTAAAGCATTTTAAAATCATTTAAAATTGTTCTTAAAGTAATTTAAATTATTTTTGAAGTATTTTAAATAGTTTTTAAAGCCTTGTAAACGGTTTTTAAAGCATTTTATGTTGTTTTGAAAGCATTTTAAAAACATTTTAAAGTACTTTAAAGCTTTTTAAATTGTTGTTAAAGCATTTTAAAAGAATTTAAAATTGTTTTTAAAACATTTTAAAGTGTTTTTAAGTTATTTTGAACTATTTTAAATTGTTTTTAAAACATTTTAAATTGCTTCAAAAACATTTCAAATTGTTTTTAAAGCATTTTTAAATTGTTTTTAAAGCGTTTAAAATTGTTTTCAAAACATTTTAAAGTACTTTAAAGCTTTTTAAATTGTTTATAAAACAATTTAAAACGGTTTTAAATCATTTTCAATTGTTGTTAAAGCACTTGCACTTATTCTAAAAACATTTTAAAATGTTTCTGAAACATTTTGAAACATTTTAAAATGATTTAAAATTGTTCTTAAATCAATTTAAGTTATTTTTGAAGTATTTTAAATTGTTTTTAAAGCATTGTAAACTATTTTTAAAGCATTTTAATTTTTTTTTAAATTGTTTTGAAAGAATTTTAAAAACATTTTAGAGTACTTTAAAGCTTCTTAAATTGTTGCTAAAACATTTTAAAAGAATTTATAATTGTTCTTAAAACATTTTACAGTGTTTTAAATTGTTTTTAAATTATTTTAAAATGGTTTTAAAGCTTTTTCAAATGTTGTTAAATCACTTAAACTTATTTTAAAAACATTTTAAAATGTTTTTGAAATATTTTAAAATCATTTAAAATTGTTATTAAATCAATTTAAATTATTTTTAAAGTATTTTTAAATTGTTTTTAAAGCATTGTAAACTATTCTTAAAGCATTTCAAAGTCATTTAAAATTGTTCTTAAAGCAATTTAAATTATTTTTGAACTATTTTAAATAGTTTTTAAAGCGTCATAAACTCCTTTTAAAGCATTTTAAATTGTTTTGAAAGAATTTTAAAAATATTTTAAAGTACTTTAAAGCATTTTAAATTGTTGTTAAAGCATTTTGAAAGAATTTAAAATTGTTTTTAAAACGGTTTTAAAACATTTTCAAAAATCAATTTAAATTATTTTTAAAGTATTTTATATTGTTTCTAAAGCATTGTAAACTATTTTTAAAGCATTTTAAAATCATTTAAAACTGTTCTTAAAGCAATTTAAATTATTTTTGATGTATTTTAAACAATTTTTAAAGCATTGTAAACGGTTTTCAAAGCATTTTAAACTGTTTTGAAAGCATTTTAAAAACATTTTAAAGTACTTTAAAGATTTTTAAATTGTTGCTAAAGCGTTTTAAAAGAATTTAAAATTGTTTTTAAAACATTCTAAATTGTTTATAAATTACTTTTAACTATTTTAAATTGTTTTTAAAACGTTCTAAATTGTTTCAAAAACATTTTAAATTGTTTTTAAAACATTTTAAGTTGTTTTTAAAGTGTTTAATTTATTTATTTTAAACATCTTAAAGTACTTTAAAGCTTTTTAAATTGTTTTTAAAACATTTTAAAACGGCTTCAAAGCATTTTCAATTGTTGTTAAACCACTTAAACTTATTCTTAAAACATTTTAAAATGTTTTTGAAACATTTTAAAATTATTTAAAATTGTTTTTAAATCAATTTAAATTATTTTTAAGGTATTTTAAATTGTTTTTAGAGCATTTTAAACTATTTTTAAAGCATTTCAAAATCATTTAAAATTGTTCTTAAAGCAATTCAAATTATTTTTGAAGTATTTTAAATAGCTTTTAAAGCATTGTAAACGGTTTTTAAATCATTTTATATTGTTTTGAAAGCATTTTGAAAGAATTTTAAAGCGCTTTAAAACATTTTAATTGGTGTTAAAGCATTTTAAAAGAATTTAAAATTGTTTTTAAAACATTTTAAAGTGTTTTTAAATTATTTTGAACTATTTCAAATTTTTTTAAAACGTTCTAAATTATTTCAAAAACATTTTAAATTGTTTTTAAAGCATTTTAAATTGTTTTTAAAGCATTTAAAATTGTTTCTAAAACATTTTAAAGTGCTTTAAAGCTTTTTAAATTGTTTATAAAACATTTTAAAACGGGTTTAAAGCATTTTCAATTGGTCTCCCCAAGATTCACAAGGATGGGGCTCCCTTGAGGCCCATTGTCAACACCATTGGTGGTCCCACCTACCTTCTTGCTAAGTTCCTTGCGTTAAAGCTTAAGCCCTTGGTTGGTCGTTCGGAGTCCTTCATAAAGGACTCGGCTTCCTACATTAAGGAGCTCAAGGACATTAAGCTTGACCCTGGGGACATTCTTGTCAGTTTTGATGTTGCTTCCCTCTTCACTTGCATCCCTATTAGTGAGGCCATGGAGGTGATCAACTGCCTAACAGATCCTGACACTGCCATGTTAGTTGAGATCTGTCTCACCTCTACGTTTTTCTGTTTTGAGGGAGAGTTCTTTGAGCAAACCTGTGGGGTTGCCATGGGCTCACCCCTTTCCCCTGTTGTTGCTAATCTTTTCATGGAAGATTTTGAGTCCAAGGCTCTAAACTCTTCCAGGCTCCTGCCGAAGCTTTGGAGAAGATATGTGGATGGCAGCAATGTTATTTGGCCTCACGGCCAAGAGGAATTAAATCTCTTCTTCATTCATCTCAATAATCAATCCTCTGCCATTAAGTTCACCATGGGGCAAGAGGTCGATGGTTGCCTTCCGTTCCTCGATATTCTTATTTCTAAGAAGAGTGATGGTTCCCTCGACCACCGAGTTTTTCAGAAGAAAACGCATACTGAGCAGTATCTTCATGTCAGTTCCCATCATTTCCCGGCTCAAAAGTTGGGTGTTCTCAATACCCTGGCTACTCGGGCCTTATGGATCTCGGATAAGGAGAGTTTAGAGAATGAAAAATCCCATCTCCTTGATGTCTTTGTTGAGAATGGTTATAGTAGATCCTTGGGTCAGAGGGCTTTCGTTAAAGCTTCGAAGAATTCGCTATCTCATCGAGAACCAAAGGAGCGAGTTCCTGGTGTCCTTCTTCCTTATGTTCAGGGGACTACTGATAAGATTGGTAGGATTCTAAGGTCGCATGATGTTCCTGTAACCTTTAGGCTCCTGAACACCATTCGCATGTCCCTCAGATCAACAAAGGATCCTATCGACCCTAAAGATATGAAAGGTGTGTACTTGATCCCCTGTTCTTGTGGGACCCCCTACATTGGGGAAACTGGTCGCTCCATTAACCAGAGGATTAGTGAGCATGCTGCTGATCTTAAGCATAGGCGTACTAAGTCTTCCGCTTTGGCTGAGCACGCCGAGAAAACCAATCATCATGTTTGTATTGAGGAAGCTAGTGTTATTGCTAAAGTTTCGCACTCCCATCATCAGAAATTTAGGGAGGCGCTTGAGATTAACAAGAGGCCGTGTAATCTCAATAGAGATGATGGCTGGAAAATTAGTCGATGTTGGGTCCCAGCACTCTCTTCCTAATCCTCGTTTTTTTTATATGTATTTATTTAATTTAATTAATTATTTATTTATTTAAAAATTTTTACTCATTTTTAATAATAATAATAATAAAAAATTAAATAACAATATTAATAAATAAATAATTAAAATAAAAATAAAAATAAAAATAATATCTTTATTTATTTATTTATCTATCTATCTATCTATTTATTGTTTATTTATTTTATTTTTAATTCTTATTATTATTATTATTATTATTATTTATTTTATTTATTTATTTATTTATTTTGTTGTTATTTCTATTATTAATATTATTATTATTGTTATTATTATTGTTATTATTATTTTTATTATTATTATTTATTTTTATTTTTATTTATATATATATATATATATATATATATATTATATATATATATATATATATATTAACTTGTATTCACAATTAATTTATTCATAGGCGAGGTCCTTTACAACTAATTTCCTTTTAAATAATAATTAACCTATAATTTTTAACAATTTATTAATAACTTTTAACTAACTATTATCACTAATTTAAATTATTTTATTTATTTATTAAGGGATTGGTCCCCTGTATAACTTATCTCTTTTTTTATTATTAATAAAGTTTTGATCCCAGTCCAATAGTCAATATTAGCGGTCGATCAAATTAGCCGTTGGAGGCTCTGCTCGGTCTATTTAACATGCTAAGCTAGATCTGTTTCTTCAACTTGTCCCGACGATGAACCACACTGGTTGGTTCGAAACGCGTCGACAAATGATGTCTCATTTGATATTCACAGAAAAATATTTTTTGTAAACTCTACTATTGTTAAAGCACTTAAACTTATTTTTAAAACATTTTAAAATGTTTTTGAAACATTTTAAAATAATTCAAAATTGTTCTTAAATCAATTTAAATTATTTTCCAAGTATTTTAAATTGTTTTTAAAGCATTGTAAACTATTTTAAAAGTATTTTAAATTGTTTTGAAAGAATTTTAAAAACATTTTAGAGTACTTTAAAGCTTTTTAAATTGTTTTTAAAGCTTTATAATAGAATTTAAAATTGCTTTTAAAACATTTTAAAGTGCTTTAAATTGTTTCCTAATTATTTTGAACTAATTTAAAGTGTTTTTAAAACGTTCCAAATTGTTTCAAAAACATTTTAAATTGTTTTTAAAGCATTTTAAGTTGTTTTTAAAGTGTTTAAAATTGTTTTTAAAACATTTTAAAGTACTTTAAAGCATTTTCAACTGTTGTTAAATCACTCAAACTTATTTTCAAAACATTTTAAAATCATTTAAAATTGTTTTTAAATCAATTTAAATTATTTTTAAAGTATTTTAAATTGTTTTTAAAGCATTGTAAACTATTTTTAAATCATTTTAAAATCATTTAAAATTGTTCTTAAAGCAATTTAAATTACTTCTGAAGTATTTTAAATAGTTTTTAAAGCATTGTGAGTGGTTTTTAAATCATTTTAAATTGTTTTGAAAGAAATTTAGAGTACTTTAAATCTTTTTAAATTGCTCTTAATGTATTTTAAAAGAATTTAAAATTGTTTTTAAAACATTTTAGAGTGTTTTAAATCGTTTTTAAATTATTTTGAACTATTTTAAAGTGTTATTAAAACATTCTAAATTGTTTTTAAAACATTTTAAATTGTTTTTAAAGCGTTTAAAATTGTTTTTAAACATTTTAAAGTACTTTAAAGATTTTTAAATTGTTTTTAAAACATTTTAAAGTACTTTAAAGCTTTTTAAATTGTTTATAAAACATTTTAAAACGGGTTTAAAGCATTTTCAATTGTTGTTAAAGCACTCAATCTTATTTTTAAAACATTTTAAAATGTTTTTGAAATATTTTAAAACATTTTAAAATCATTTAAATATGTTCTTAAATCAATTTAAATTATTTTTAAAGTATTTCAAATTGGTTTTAAAGCGTTGTAAACTATTTTTAAAGAATTTTAAAATCATTTTAAATTGTTTTGAAAGCATTTTAATTTTTTTTTTAAAGTACTTTAAATATTTTTAAATTGTTGTTAAAGCATTTTAAAAGAATTTAAAATTGTTTTTAAAACATTTTAAAGTGTTTTAAATTGCTTTTAGATTATTTTGAACTATTTTAAAGTGTTTTTAAAACTTTCTAAATTCTTTCAAAAACATTTTAAATTGTTTTTAAAGCATATTAAATTGTTTTTAAAGCATTTAAATCGTTTTGAAAGCATTTTAAATTGTTTTGAAAGCATTTTAAAAACATTTTAAAGTACTTTAAAGCTCTTTAAATTGTTTTTAAAACATTTTAAAACGGCTTTAAAGCATTTTCAATTGTTGTTAAAGCACTTAAACTTATTTTTAAAACATTTTAAAATGTTTTTGAAACAATTTAAAATCATTTAAAATGTTTTTGAAACATTTTAAAATCATTTAAAATTGTTCTTAAATCAATTTAAATTATTTTTACAGTATTTTGTATTGTTACTAAAGCATTGTAAACTATTTTTAAAGCATTTCAAAATCATTTAAAATTGTTCTTAAAGCAATTTAAATTATTTTTGAAGTATTTTAAATAGTTTTTAAAGCATTGTAAATGGATTTGAAAGCATTTTAAATTGTTTTGAAAGCAGTTTAAAAACATTTTAAAGTACTTTCAAGCTTTTTAAATTGTCATTAAAGCATTTTAAAAGAATTTAAAATTGTTTTAAAACATTTTAAAGTGTTTTTAAGTTATTTTGAACTATTTTAATTTTTTTTTAAAACGTTCTAAATTGCTTCAAAAAAATTTCATATTGTTTTTAAAGCATTTTAAATTGTTTTTAAAGTGTTGAAAAATGTTTTTAAAACATTTTAAAGTACTTTAAAGCTTTCTAAATTGTTTATAAAACATTTTAAAACGGTTTTAAAGCATTTTCAATTGTTGTTAAAGCACTTGTACTTATTTTTAAAACATTTTAAAATGTTTTTGAAACATTTTAAAATGATTTAAAATTGTTCTTAAATCAATTTAAATTATTTTTGAAGTATTTTAAATTGTTGTTAAATCATTGTAAACTATTTTTAAAGCATTTTAAAAACATTTTAGAGTACTTTAAAGCTTCTTAAATTGTTGTTAAAACATTTTAAAAGAATTTATAATTGTTTTTAAAACATTTTACAGTGTTTTAAATTGTTTTTAAATCATTTTAAAATGGTTTTAAAGCATTTTCAATTGTTGTTAAAGCACTTAAACTTATTTTTAAAAACATCTTAAAATATTTTTGAAACATTTTAAAACATTTTAAAATGTTTTCGAAACATTTTAAAATCATTTAAAATTGTTATTAAATCAATTTAAATTATTTTTAAAGTATTTTAAATTGTTTTTAAAGCATTGTAAACTATTCTTAAAGCATTTCAAAATCATTTAAAATTGTTCTTAAAGCAATTTAAATTATTTTTGAACTATTTTAAATAGTTTTTAAAGCGGCGTAAACTATTTTTAAAGCATTTTAAATTGTTTTGAAAGAATTTTAAAAACATTTTAAAGTACTTTAAAGCTTTTTAAATTGTTGTTACAGAATTTTGAAAGAATTTAAAATTGTTTTTAAAACATTTTAAAGTGTTTTAAATTGTATATAAATTATTTTGAACTATTTTAAATTGTTTTTAAAACGTTCTAAATTGTTTCAAAAACATTGTAAATTGTTTTTAAAGCATTTTAAGTTGTTTTTAAAGTGTTTAATTTATTTTTTTAAAACATTTTAAAGTACTTTAAAGCTTTTTAAATTGTTTTTAAAACATTTTAAAATGGCTTCAAAGCATTTTCAATTGATGTTAAACCACTTAAACTTCTTTTTTAAACATTTTAATATGTTTTTGAAACATTTTAAAATCATTTAAAAATTTAGAAAGTATTTTAAATTGTTTTTAAAGCATTGTAAACTATTTTTAAAGCATTTCAAAATCATTTAAAATTGTTCTTAAAGCAATTTAAATTATTTTTGAAGTATTTTCAATAGTTTTTAAAGCACGGTAAACAGTTTTTAAAGCATTTTAAATTGTTTTGAAAGCATTTTAAAGCACTTTAAAGCTTTTTAATTGTTGTTAAAGCATTTTAAAAGAATTTAAAATTGTTTTTAAAATTTTTTATAGTGTTTTTAATTTATTTTGAACTATTTTAAATTGTTTTTAAAACGTTCTAAATTGTTTCAAAAACATTTTAAATTGTTTTTAAAGCATTTTAAATTGTTTTTAAAGCGTTTAAAATTGTTTTTAAAACATTTTAAAGTGCTTGAAAGCTTTTTAAATTCTTTATAAAACATTTTAAAACGGGTTTAAAGCATTTTCATTTGTTGTTAAAGCACTTAAACTTATTTTTAAAACATTTTAAAATAATTCAAAATTGTTCTTAAATAAATTTAAATTATTTTTAAAGTATTTTAAATTGTTTTTAAAGCATTGTAAACTGTTTTTAAAGCATTTTAAATTGTTTTGAAAGAATTCGAAAAGCATTTTAGAGTACTTTAAAGCTTTTTAAATTGTTGTTAAAGCGTTATAATATAATTTAAAATGGTTTTTAAAACATTTTAAAGTTTTTGTAAATTATTTTGAACTATTTTAAATTGTTTTTAAAACGTTCTAAATTGTTTGAAAAACATTTTAAATTGTTTTGTAGGCATTTTTTTTTTTTTTTAAAGCGCTTAAAATAGTTTTTAAAACATTTTAAAGTACTTTAAAGCTTTTTAAATTGTTGTTAAAGCACTTAAACTTATTTTTAAAACATTTTTAAATGTTTTTGAAAAATTTTAAAACATTTTAAAATAATTTGAAATTGTTCTTAAATCAATTTAAATTATTTTTTAAGTATTTGAAATTGTTTTTAAAGCATTGTAAACTATTTTTAAAGCATTTTAAATTGTTTTGAAAGAATTTTAAGAACATTTTAGAGTACTTTAAATCTTTTTAAATTGTTGTTAAAGCGTTTTAATAGAATTAAATTTTTTTTTTTAAACATTTTAAAGTGCTTTAAATTGTTTTTAAATTATTTTGAACTAATTTAAATTGTTTTTAAAACATTCCAAATTGTTTCAAAAACATTTTAAATCATTTTAAGTTGTTTTTAAAGTGTTTAAAATTGTTTTTAAAACATTTTAAAGTACTTTAAAGCTTTTTAAATTGTTTTTGAAACATTTTAAAATGGTTTTAAAGCATTTTCAATTGTTGTTAAAGTACTTAAACTTATTTTTAAAACATTTTAAAATGTTTTTGAAACATTTTAAAATCATTTAAAATTGTTCTTAAATCAATTTAAATTATTTTTAAAGTATTTTATATTGTTTCTAAAGCATTGTAAACTATTTTTAAAGCATTTTAAAATCATTTAAAATTGTTTTTAAAGCAATTTAAATTATTTTTGAAGTATTTTAAATAGTTTTTAAAGCATTGTAAATGGTTTTTAAATCATTTTAAATTGATTTGAAAGCATTTTAAAGTACTTTAAAGCTTTGTAAATTGTTGTTAAAGCATTTTAAAAGAATTTAAAATTGTTTTTAAAACATTTTAAAGTGTTTTTAAGTTATTTTGAACTATTTTAAATTGTTTTTAAAACATTATAATTTGCTTCAAAAAAATTTCAAATTGTTTTTAAAGTATTTTATATTGTTTTTAAAGCGTTTAAAATTGTTTTGAAAGCATTTCAAAAACATTTTAGAGTACTTTAGAGCTTCTTAAATTGTTCTTAAAACATTTTAAAAGAATTTATAATTGTTTTTAAAACATTTTACAGTGTTTTAAATTGTTTTTAAATCATTCTGAACTATTTTTAATTGTTTTTAAAACGTTCTAAATTGTTTCAAAAACATTTTAAATTGTTTCTGAAACATTTTAAATTGTTTTTAAAGCATTTTAAATTGTTTTTAAAGTGTTTAAAATTGTTTTAAAAACATTTTAAAGTACTTTAAATCTCTTTAAATTGTTTTTAAAACATTTTAAAACTGTTTTAAAGCATTTTCAATTGTTTTTTTTTTTTTTCTCGTTAAAACTGAGCTAATTATATTACAAAAAAGTCAAAATTACAACCAAATTTACATCTGGGCCGAAGCCCTGTTTCTTCAGAGAAGATATCAGTCATTGCTAACCTTGCAGAGAGATTCGACACGAAGCATACAGTAATCGACACGATGGATTCATGACTTGACACGATGGATTCATGACTTGACACGGTAAATACCGAAATCGACACGATGGATGCATTACTGGACATGGTGAACACAATTCGACATGATGTGTATAGAAAACGACACAGTGAACATGTAGACTGACGCGTGGACTGAGACCATGGTGATTTGGACCGACATTACGAACAGAAACCCCATGACAGATATACAAAATCATGAAAATGAGAAGGTCAGAGAAATTCATTCCTTGCTGCCCAGACTTGGCGTCTTCTGAGTTAATCTTCATCCGTGGTGTGAGGCTCATTTGTTGCAGGACCCTTGAGCTTTTCCGCTGCTTCCTTACCCTGGCATGAGCTCCTCTGAACAGGTTCACTGGGGCCGGCCTCATCCTTCTGAACCGGACGCGTGAAGTCGACAGGGGGAGTCTCCATATCTACCCGCGGAACAGTCACAGTTTCCAAGCGCCCCCGAGTACTGCTACAATGCTCCACAGTAACCGAAACTATCAAAGTGTTATTTGCAAAAGCACAGGGAATTCTATATCGAATGGCCGGGTGTTCCGAGTGACCACACTCCGGAATGCCCCAGCTTCCTCTAACATTGCGGCCTGGAGGCCTGGTTTGCTCAGAGGTAAATTCAACTGAGGACGAAGGTGACATTTCAGGCCTCTGAGAGTCAGAACGACCCCGTGACCCTCCTCTGCGACTGCTCATCCTGAGCCTCTCCCTTGGCATTTGACAGTGGCTTCCCACACCAGCGATTCCTTCAGAAACCTTACTCCAAGCTATTACCCACTCAAACGGCTTGGGATGCGGCAGAGTGGTTAGGGTGGCCACCTTAATAGCTCCCATGCTCCTCAGATGTTGCAGCGCATTGAATGGCACCTACAAACGTCTGTACATTCCCACAGCGTTCCCCTGCAATCGACTTGACAAACTAACGACATTCCCCTCCACATAAAACATTTCCAACTTGCTGATTGCATCGCCTTCCGGCGAATTTAAGGAGCCTTCTCCTTGGTGTGGCGTGGCTTGTCCGGGCTGACAGAGGCCCATGTGACAAGCCACATGCCTCATAACTTTCTTAACACGCGGCATTGACATTGATAGCACCCGCATCCGGGAAAGCATTTTCAATTGTTGCTAAAGAACTTAAACGTATTTTAAAAACATTTTAAAATGTTTTTGAAACATTTTAAAATCATTTAAAATTGTTATTAAATCAATTTAAATTATTTTTAAAGTATTTTAATTTTTTTTTAAAGGATTGCAAACTATTTTTGAATCATTTCAAAATCATTCAAAATTGTTCTTAAAGCAATATAAATTATTTTTGAACTATTTTAAATAGTTTTTAAAGCGTCGTAAACTGTTTTTAAAGCATTTTTAATTGTTTTGAAAGAATTTTAAAAACATTTTAAAGTACTTTAAAATGTTTTAAAAAAAATAAATTAAACACATTAAAAACAACTTAAAATGTTTTAAAAACAATTTAAAATGTTTTTGAAACAATTTAGAACATTTTAAAAGCAATTTAAAATAGTTCAAAATAATTTATGAACAATTTAAAACACTTTAGAATGTTTTAAAAACAATTTTAAATTATTTTAAAACGCTTTAGCAACAACTTAAAAAGCTTTAAAGTACTTTAAAATTGTTTTAAAATGCTTTCAAAACAATTTAAAATGCTTCAAAAACATTTTTAAATGTTTTAAAAATAAGTTTAAGTGCTTTAAAAACAATTGAAAATGCTTTAAACCCATTTTAAAGGTTTTATAAACAATTTAAAAAGCTTTAAAGTACTTTAAAATGTTTTAAAAACAATTTTGAACGCTTTAAAAACAATTTAAAATGTTTTTGAAACAATTTAGAACATTTTAAAAACAATTTTAAATAGTTCAAAATAATTTAAAAACACTTTAAAATGTTTTAAAAATAATTTTAAATTCTTTCAAAATTCTTTAACAACAATTTAAAAATCTTTAAAGTACTTTAAAATGTTTTTAAAATTATCTCAAAACAATTTAAAATGCTTTAAAAACAGTTTACGACGCTTATAAAACTATTTAAGGTAATTAAAAAATAATGTAAATTGCTTTAAGAACAAATTTAAATGATTTTGAAATGCTTTAAAAATAGTTTACAATGCTTTAAAAACAATTTAAAATACTTTAAAAATAATTTAAATTGATTTAATAACAATTTTAAATGATTTTAAAATGTTTCAAAAGCATTTTAAAATGTTTTTAAAATAAGTTGAAGTGGTTTAACAACAATTGAAAATGCTTTAAAACCATTTTAAAATGTTTTAAAAACAATTTAAAAAGCTTTAAAGTACTTTAAAATGTTTTAAAAACAATCTTAAACACTTTAAAAACAATTTAAAATGCTTTAAAAACAATTTAAAATGTTTCTGAAACAATTTAAAATGTTTTTGAAACAATTTAAAACACTGTAAGATGTTTTAAAAACAATTATAAATTCTTTTAAAATGTTTTAACAACAATTTAAGAAGCTTTAAAGTACTCTAAAATGTTTTTAAAGTGCTTTCAAAAAAATTTAAAATGATTTTTAAATGCTTTAGAAATAGTTTACAATGCTTTAAAAACAGTTTAAAATAATTCAAAAATAATTTAAATTGTGTTAAGAACAATTTTAAATCATTTTAAAATGTTTCAAAAACATTTTAAAATGTTTCAAAAATAAGTGTAAGTGCTTTAACAACAATTGAAAATGCTTTAAAACCATTTTAAAATGTTTTAAAAATAATTTTAAATTCTTTTAAAATGCTTTAACAACAATTTAGAAAGCTTGAAAGTATTTTAAAATGTTTTTAAAATGCTTTCAAAACAATTTAAAATGCTTTAAAAACCATTTACAATGCTTTAAAAACTATTTAAAATACTTCAAAAATAATTTAAATTGCTTTAAGAAGAATTTTAAATGATTTTAAAATGCTTTAAAAATAGTTTACAATGCTTTAGAAACAATATAAAATACCTAAAAAATAATTTAAATTGATTTAAGAACAATTTTAAATGATTTTAAAATGTTTCAAAAACATTTTAAAATGTTTTAAAAATAAGTTTACGTGCTTTAACAACAATTGAAAATGCTTTTAAACCATTTTAAAATGTTTTAAGAACAATTTAAGGGGCTTTAAAGTACTTTAAAATGTTTTTATAATGCTTTCAAAACAATTTAAAATGCTTTCAAAATGATTTAAACGCTTTAAAAAAAAATAAAAAGCTTTAATATTCTTTCAAAACAATTTAAAATGTTTTAAAAATAGTTTACAATGCTTTAAAAACAATTTAAAATACTTTAAAAATAATTTAAATTGATTTAAGAACAATTTTAAAATGTTTAAAATGTTTCAAAAACATTTTAAAATGTTTTAAAAATAAGTTTAAGTGCTTTAACAACAATTGAAAATGCTTTAAACCCGATTTAAAATGTTTTATAAACAATTTGAAAAGCTTTAAAGTACTTTAAAATATTTTAAAAACAATTTTAAACGCTTTAAAAACAATTTAAAATGCTTTAAACATAGTTTAAAATGTTTTTGAAACAATTTAGAATGTTTTAAAAACAATTTAAAATAGTTCAAAATAATTTAAAAACACTTTAAAATGTTTTAAAAACAATTTTAAATTCTTTTAAAATGCTTTAACAACAATTAAAAAGCTTTAAAGCGCTTTAAAATGCTTTTAAAATGCTTTCAAAACAATTTAAAATGCTTTAAAAACCGTTTGAAGTGCTTTAAAAACTATTTAAAATACTTCAAAAATAATTTAAATTGCTTTAAGAACAATTTTAAATGATTTTAAAATGCTTTAAAAATAGTTTACAATACTTTAGAAACAATTTAAAATACTTTAAAAATAATTTAAATTGATTTAAGAGCAATTTTAAATGATTTTGAAATGTTTCAAAAACATTTTAAAATGTTTCAAAAATAAGTTTAAGTGCTTTAACAACAATTCAAAATGCTTTAAAACCGTTTTAAAATGTTTTAAAAGCAATTTAAAAATCTTTAAAGTACTTAAAAATGTTTAAAAATAAATAAATTAAACACTTCAAAAACAACTTAAAATGATTTAAAAACAATTTAAAATGCTTTTGAAACAATTTAGAACTTTTTAAAAAGAATTTAAAGTAGTTCGAAATAATTTATAAACAATTTAAAACACTTTAGAATGTTTTAAAAACAATTTTAAATTCTTTAAAAACACTTAGCAACAATTTAAAAAGCTTTGAAGTACTTTAAAATGTTTTTAAAATGCTTTCAAAACAGTTTAAAATGCTTTAAATAGGTTTACAATGCTTTAAAAACTGTTTAAAATAGATCAAAAATAATTTAAATTGCTTTAAGAACAATTTTAAATGATTTTAAAATGCTTTAAAAATAGTTTACAATGCTTTAGAAACAATATAAAATACTTTAAAAATAATTTAAATTGATTTAAGAGCAATTTAAATGCTTTTGAAATGTTTCAAAAACATTTTAAAATGTTTCAAAAATAAGTTTAAGTGCTTTAACAACAATTGAAAATGCTTTAAAACCGTTTTAAAATGTTTTAAAAACAATTTAAAGAGCTTTAAAGTACTTTAAAATGTTCTAAAAACAATTTTAAACGCTTTAAAAACAATTTAAAATGCTTTAAAAACAATTTAAAATGTTTCTAAAGCAATTTAAAATGTTTTTTAAACAATTTAGAACATTTTAAAAACAATTTAAAATAGTTCAAAATAATTTAAAAACAATTTTAAACACTGTAAAATGTTTTAGAAACAATTATAAATTCTTTTAAAATGTTTTAACAACAATTTAAGAAGCTTTAAAGTACTCTAAAATGTTTTTAAAATGCTTTCAAAACAATTTTAAATGATTTTAAAATGCTTTAAAAATAGTTTACAATGCTTTAAAAACAATTTAAAATACTTCAAAAATAATTTAAATTGATTTAAGAACAATTTTAAATCACTTTAAAATGTTTTAAAATGTTTCAACAACATTTTAAATGTTTTAAAACAAAATTAAAGGGCTTTGAAGTACTTTAAAATGTTTTTAAAATGCTTTCAAAACAATTTAAAATGCTTTCAAAATGATTTAAATGCTTTAAAAACAATTTAAAATGCTTTAAAAACAATTTAAAATGTTTTTGAAACAATTTAGAAAGTTTTAAAAACACTTTAAAATAATTTAAAAACAATTTGAAACTCTTTAAAATGTTTTAAAAATAATTTAAATTGATTTAAGAACAATTTTTAATGATTTTAAAATGTTTTAAAATATTTCAAAAACATTTTAAATTGTTTTTAAAAAAAAGATTAAGTGCTTTAACAACAATTGAAAATGCTTTAAACCCGTTTTAAAATGTTTTATAAACAATTTAAAAATCTTTAAAGTACTTAAAATGTTTTAAAAACAATTTTAAACGCTTTAAAAACAATTTTAAAAGCTTTAAAAACAATTTAAAATGCTTTAAAAACAATTTGAAATGTTTTTGAAGCAAATTAGAACGTTTTAAAAACAATTTAAAATAGTTCAAAATAACTTAAAAACACTTTAAAATGTTTTAAAAACAATTTTAAATTCTTTTAAAATGCTTTAACAACAATTTGAAAAGCTTGAAAGTACTTTAAAATGTTTTTAAAATGCTTTCAAAACAATTTAAAATGCTTTAAAAAACCATTTACAATGCTTAAACTTATTCTTAAAACATTTTAAAATGTTTTTGAAACATTTTAAAATCATTTAAAATTGTTTTTAAATAAATTTAAATTATTTTTAAAGTATTTTAAATTGTTTTTAAAGCATTGTAAACTATTTTTAAAGCATTTTAAAATTATTTAAAATTGTTATTAAAGCAATTTAAATTATTTTTGAAGTATTTTAAATAGTTTTTAAAGCATTGTAATCGGTTTTTAAAGCATTTTAAGTTGTTTTGAAAGCATTTTAAAAGCATTTTAAAGCACTTTAAAGCCTTTTAATTGTTGTTAAAGCATTTTAAAATAATTTAAAATTGTTTTTAAAACATTTTAAAGTGTTTTAAAATTATTTTGAACTATTTTAAATTGTTTTTAAAATGTTCTAAATTGTTTCAAAAACATTTTAAATTGTGTTTAAAGCATTTTAAATTGTTTTTAAAGCGTTTAAAACTGTTTTTAAAACATTTTAAAGTACTTTAAAGCTTTTTAAATTGTTTATAAAACATTTTAAAATGGGTTTAAAGCATTTTAAATTGTTGTTAAAGCACATAAACTTATTTTTAAAACATTTTAAAATGTTTTTGAAGCATTTTAAAGTAATTTAAAATTGTTCTTAAATCAATTTAAATTATTTTTAAAGTATTTTAAATTGTTTTAAAGCATTGTAAACTATTTTTAAAGCATTTTAAATTGTTTTGAAAGAATTTTAAAAACATTTTAGAGTACTTTAAAGCTTTTTAAATTGTTGTTAAAGGGTTTTAGTAGAATTTAAAATTGTTTTTAAAACATTTTAAAGTGTTTTAAATTGTTTTAAAATTATTTTGAACTAATTTAAATTGTTTTTAAAACATTCCAAATTGTTTCAAAAACATTTTAAATTGTTTTTAAAGCATTTGAAGTTGTTTTTAAAGTGTTTAAAATTGTTTTTAAAACATTTTAAAGTACTTTAAAGCTTTTTAAATTGTTTTTAAAACATTGTAAAGTACTTTAAAGCTTTTTAAATTGTTTTAAAAACAATTTAAAATGGTTTTAAAGAAATTTCGATTGTTGTTAAACCACTCAAACTTATTTTTAAAACATTTTAAAATGTTTTTGGAACATTTTAAAATCATTTAAAATTGTTTTTAAATCAATTTAAAAAAAAATCGAAGTATTTTAAATTGTTTTTAAAGCATTGTAAACTATTTTTGAATCATTTTAAAATCATTTAAAATTGTTCTTAAAGCAATTTAAATCACTTTTGAAGTATTTTAAATTGTTTTTAAAGCATTGTAAACAGTTTTTAAAGCATTTTAAAGTACTTTAAAGCTTTTTAAATCGCTGTTAATGCATTTTAAAAGAATTTAAAATTGTTTTTAAAACATTTTAGAGTGTTTTAAATTGTTTTTAAATTATTTTGAACTATTTTAAAGTGTTTTTTAGACATTCTAAATTGTTTCAAAAACATTTTAAATTGTTTTTCAAGCATTTTAAATTGTTTTTAAAGCGTTTAAAATTGTTTTTAAAACATTTTAAAGTACTTTAAAGCTTTATAAATTGTTTATAAAACATTTTAAAACGGGTTTAAAACATTTTCAATTGTTGTTAAAGCAGTTAATCTTATTTTTAAAACATTTTAAAATGTTTTTGAAATATTTTAAAATCATTTAAAATTATTCTTAAATCAATTTAAATTATTTTTAAAGTATTTTAAATTGTTTTGAAAGAGTTATAAATTGTTTTGAAAGGATTTTAAAAACATTTTAAGGTACTTTAAAGATTTTTAATTTGTTGTTAAAGCATTTTAAAAGAATTTAAAATTGTTTTTAAAACATTTTAAAGTGTTTTAAATTGTTTTTAAATTAATTTGAACTATTTTAAAGTGTTTTTAAAACTTTCTAAATTGTTTCAAAAACGTTTTAAATTTTTTTTAAAGCATTTTAAATTGTTTTTAAAGCGTTTAAATCATTTTGAAAGCACTTTAAAATGTTTTCAAAGCATTATAAAAACATTTTAAAGTACTTTAAAGCTCTTTAAATTGTTTTTAAAACATTTTAAAACGGTTTTAAAGCATTTTCAATTGTTGTTAAAGCACTTAAACTTATTTTTAAAACATTTTAAAATGTTTTTGAAACATTTTAAAATCATTGAAAATTGTTCTTAAATCAATTTAAATTATTTTTCAAGTATTTTATATTGTTTCTAAAGCATTGTAAACTATTTTTAAAGCATTTTAAAATCATTTAAAATTGTTCTTAAAGCAATTTAAATTATTTTTGAAGTATTTTAAATAGTTTTTAAAGCATTGTAAATGGTTTTCAAAGCATTTTAAATTGTTTTGAAAGCATTTTAAAACCATTTTAAATTACTTTAAAGATTTTTAAATTGTTGTTAAAGAATTTTAAAAGAATTTAAAATTGTTTTTAAAACATTTTAAAGTGTTTTTAAATTATTTTTAACTATTTTAAATTGTTTTTAAAACGTTCAAAATTGCTTCAAAAACATTTCAAATTGTTTTTAAAGCATTTTAAATTGTTTTTAGAGTACTTTAAAGCTTCTTAAACTGTTGTTCAAACATTTTAAAAGAATTTATAATTGTTTTTAAAACATTTTACAATGTTTTAAATTGTTTTTAAATTACAAATGGGAGACAGTGAAACGCCCAATAATTGAAGGCGGCCTTCAGATCCGCGATCCCCAACATGCAAACCTGGCACTGGGAGGTAAACTCCTGTGGCAATTAATTACAGAACCATCACACCCAATCAGTCAGCTGATAAATCTCAAATATTTACAAAAGCAACCAATATCAACTTTCAATCCTGTGCAACCTCAAAAAGGAACGCAGGCCTGGAGGCTGTGTTGCAGAGGGCTCGAATTTTTCCGAAACCATTTATACAAAATCCCTGGGAATGGCAAAAATTCGATGTTATGGAAAGAACGTATCATGAATCACTCCCCTCTATCCACCATCAACGAAATAGCAGAGCTGAGAGCTTGGTTAATTTCTAAAGGGGTAAGGAAAATTGAAGACATAGCACAGTGGGACCACAAAGGTAACTGGCAGCGCTGGAAGTTGCCAGCCATCCCAAACCACTTAAAAGATCAGTCAAAAATCCTGTTAGAGGCAATAACAGATTTTACTCCTGTGCATAAGGAAGAGGAAGATCAATGGGGATGGGGGATAACAGGAGAGTATACGGTCAAACAAGGCTACTTTCAAATGCAAGGAAAACAGGGGTCACAGTATCCGGATTCAGTTTGGAAACAGATATGGGAAAGTTTCAGCATCCCCAAGATTAACTTCTTCAGCTGGACCTTATTCCACAATAAAATCTTGACTGGTGACAATTTGTGCAAAAGGAACTTTGCAGGCCCGCACCGTTGTGTCCTCTGCAAGAACGCTTCAGAAACAGCAGATCATTTGTTCATTGACTGTGAGTACGCTCAGAAAGTGTGGAACAGCTTCTTAAGAGGGCTGAATGTGAGCCCCCCAACACGCTGCCAGATCACAGATTTGTTTTTGACATGGAAAACTCGGTACCCCCACAGCATCAACGAAAAATCTCTTTGGCACAAGTTATGGATCGCTGCTCCGAAATACGTTTGTTGGAAGGTGTGGCTCTCCAGGAATGAAGCTGTCTTCAATCACAAAGATACAAAGGCAGAAGCAGTAGCAAGGCAAGCCAAGGATCTCCTCCTAGAAACTCTGAGACAAACTAGCGTCAAAGACAACAACCTCACAAATGAAGAAAAGGCGTGGCTGGAAGGTTATACTCCCATGCCAACCACTCAAGCCATCATCCGTCCAAAACACAAGGAAAACTGGCAGTACAGAGACAACTTGGACAATTTTCAAAACTGGTGGAAGTCACAAGGTAAATGTACAATCTTCTTTGATGGGGCTTCGAAAGGAAACCCAGGCAGGTCAGGAGCAGGAGGCGTCATTTACTTTCAGAATGGTGGAAAAGAGGAATTTAGTTGGGGACTTGGGATAAAAACCAACAATCAAGCTGAAGCTCTCAGTCTACTAAAAGCTTGTCAACTGTCCAGAAAAGGAAATGCAAGTGAAATCATAATTTTGGGAGATTCAGAACTGTTGATAAGGTCATTACTTCACAAGAAAAGTCTCAAGGATCCAGTACTAAACAAGCAGCTCGCAAGAGTAAACAGACTATTGAAGGAATTCTCATCAGTAAAGCTCTTCCATATCCTCAGAGATTTAAACACTGAAGCAGACAGTTTAGCAAATGTAGGATGCAATCTTGAAAAAAGCATGATCAGCATAAATGCAGAGACTCCGAAATTGGCAATCATTCCTTAGGGGCATTAGGGAAACAGAGGAATGCAATGAAAGTGATTTGTAATACTAGCTTGGCTTTGGCCTTCAATAAATAAAATACCCGTTTCAGTTAAAAAAAAAAATAAAAAAATTGTTTTTAAATTATTTTGAACTATTTTAAATTGTTCTAAATTGTTTCAAAAAAATTTTAAATTGTTTCAGAAACATTTTAAATTGTTTTTAAAGCATTTTAAATCGTTTTTAAAGCGTTTAAAATTGTTTTTAAAACATTTGAAAGTACTTTAAAGCTTTTTAAATTGTTTTTAAAACGGTTTAAAATGGTTTTAAAGCATTTTCAAATGTTGTTAAAGCACTTAAACGTATTTTAAAAACATTTTAAAATGTTTTTGAAACTTTTTAAAATCATTTAAAATTGTTATTAATTCAATTTAAACTATTTTTAAAGTATTTTAAATTGTTTTTAGAGCATTGTAAACTATTTTTAAAGTATTTCAAAATCATTTAAAATCATTCTTAAAGCAATTTAAATTATTTTTGAATTATTTTAAATAGTTTTTTAAAGCGTCATAAACTGTTTTTAAAGCATTTTAAATTGTTTTGAAATAATTTAAAAAAAAAATTAAAGTACTTTAAAGCTTTTTAAATTGTTATTAAAGCATTTTGAAAGAATTTAAAATTGTTTTAAAAACATTTTAAAGTGTTTTTAAATTATTTTGAACTATTTAAAATTGTCTTTAAAATGTTCTAAATTGTTTCAAAAACATTTTAAATTGCTTTTTAAGCATTTTAAATTGTTTTTAAAGCGTTTAAAATTGTTTTAAAAGCATTTTAAAGTACTTTAAAGCTTTTTAAATTGTTTTTAAAACATTTTAAAACGGTTTTAAAGCATTTTGAATTCTTGTTAAAGCACTTAAACTTATTTTTGAAACATTTTAAAATCATTTAAAATTGTTCTTAAATCAATTTAAATTATTTTTAAAGTATGTTATATTGTTTCTAAAGCATTGTAAACTATTTTTAAAGCATTTTAAAATCATTTAAAATTGTTCTTCAAGCAATTTAAATTATTTTTGATGTATTTTAAACAATTTTTAAACCATTGTAAACGGTTTTTAAAGCATTTTAAACTGTTTTGAAAGCATTTTAAGAACATTTTAAAGTACTTTAAAGCTTTTTAAATTTTTGTAAAAGGGTTTTAAAAGAATTTAATTTTTTTTTAAAACATTATAAAGTGTTTTAAATTGTTTATAAATTATTTTGAACTATTTTAAATTGTTTTTAAAACGTTCTAAATTCTTTCAAAAACATTTTAAATTGTTTTTAAAGCATTTTAAGTTGTTCTTAAAGTGTTTAATTTATATATATTTTTTAAAGATTTTAAAGTACTTTAAAGCTTTTTAACTTGTTTTTAAAACATTTTAAAACGGTTTTAAATCATTTTCAATGGTTGTTTAAACCACTTAAACTTATTCTTAAAACATTTCAATTTTTTTTTGAAACATTTTAAAATCATTTAAAATTGTTTCTAAATCAATTTAAATTATTTTTAAATTATTTTAAATTGTTTTTAAAGCATTGTAAACTATTTTTAAAGCATTTTAAAATCATTTAAAATTGTTCTTAAATCAATTTAAATTATTTTTGAAGTATTTTAAATACTTTTTAAAACATCGAAAATGGTTTTTAAAGCATTTTAAATTGTTTTGAAAGCATTTTAAGAGCACTTTAAAGAATTTTAATTGTTGTTAAAGAATTTTAAAAGAATTCAAAATTGTTTTTAAAACATTTTAAAGTGTTTTTAAATTATTTTGAAATATTTTAAATTGTTTTTAAAATGTTCTAAATTGTTTCAAAAACATTTTAAATTGTTTTTAAAGCATTTTAAATTGTTTTTTAAGCGTTTAAAATTGTTTTTAAAATGTTTTAAAGTACTTTAAAGCTTTTTAAATTGTTTATAAAACATTTTAAAATGTTTTTGAAACATTTTAAAATAATTTAAAATTGTTCTGAAATCAATTTAAATTAGTTTTAAAGTATTTTAAATTGTTTTGAAAGAATTTTAAAACATTTTAGAGTACTTTAAAGCTTTTTAAATTGTTGTTAAGGCATTTTAGTAGAATTTAAAATTGTTTTTAAAACATTTTAATATGTTTTAATTTTTTTTTTTAATTATTTTGAACTAATTTAAATTGCTTTTAAAAGTTCCAAATTGTTTCAAAAACATTTTAAATTGTTTTTAAAGCATTTTAAGTTGTTTTTAAAGTTTTTAAAATTGTTTTTAAAACATTTTAAAGTAATTTAAAGCGTTTTAAATCGTTTTTAAAACATTTTAAAACGGTTTTAAAGCATTTTCAATTGTTTTTAAACCACTCAAACTTATTTTTAAAATGTTTTAAAATGTTTTCGAAACATTTTAAAATCATTTAAAATTGTTTTTAAATCAATTTAAATTTTTTTAAAGTATTTTAAATAGTTTTTTAAACCATTGTAAACTAATTTTGAATCATTTAAAATTGTTCTTAAAGCAATTTAAATTACTTTTGAAGTATTTTAAATTGTTTTTCAAGCATTGTAAATGGTCTTTAAAGCATTTTAAATTGTTTTGAAAGCATTTTAAAGTACTTTAAAGCTTTTTAAATTGTTTATAAAACATTTTAAAACGGATTTAAAGCATTTTCAACTGTTGTTAAAGCCCTTAATCTTATTTTTAAAACATTTTAAAATGTTTTTGAAATATTTTAAAATCATTTAAAATTGTTTTTAAAGCATTGCAAACTATTTTTAAAGAATTTTAAAATCATTTTAAATTGTTTTGAAAGAGTTTTAAATTGTTTTGAAAGCATTTTAAAAACATTTTAAAGTACTTTAAAGATTTTTAAATTGTTGTTAAAGAATTTTAAAAGAATTTAAAATTGTTTTTAAAACATTTTAAAGTGTTTTAAATTGTTTTTAAATTATTTTGAACTATTTTAAAGTGTTTTTAAAACTTTCTGAATTGTTTCAAAAACATTTTAAATTGTTTTAAAATCACTTTAACTTGTTTTTAAAGCGTTTAAATAGTTTTGAAAGCATTTTAAATTGTTTTGAAAGTATTATAAAAACATTTTAAAGTACTTTATAGCTCTTTAAATTGTTTTTAAAACATTTTAAAATGGTTTGAAAGCACTTTCAATTGTTGTTAAAGCACTTAAACTTATTTTTAAAACATTTTAAAATGTTTTTGAAACATTTTAAAATCATTTAAAATTGTTCTTAAATCAATTTAAATTATTTTTCAAGTATTTTATATTGTTTCTAAAGCATTGTAGACTATTTTTAAAGCATCTTAAAATCATTTAAAATTGTTCTTAAAGCAATTTGAATTATTTTTGAAGTATTTTAAATAGTTTTTAAAGCATTGTAAATGGTTTTTAAAGAATTGTAAATTGTTTTGAAAGCATTTTAAAACCATTTTAAAGTACTTTAAAGCTTTTTAAATTGTTGTTAAAGCGTTTTAAGAGAATTTAAAATTGTTTTTAAAACATTTTAAAGTTTTTTTAAATTATTTTGAACTATTTTAAATTGTTTTTAAAACGTTATAAATTGGTTCAAAAACATTTCAAATTGTTTTTAAGGCATTTTAAATTGTTTTTAAATTGTTTTTAAAACATTTTAAAGTACTTTAAAGCTTTTTAAATTGTTTATAAAACATTTTAAAACAGTTTTAAAGCAGTTTCAATGGTTGTTAAAGCACTTACACTTATTTTTAAAACATTTAAAAATGTTTTGAAACATTTTAAAATGTTTTTGAAACATTTTAAAATGATCTAGAATTGTTCTTAAATCGATTTAAATTATTTTTGAAGTATTTTAAATGTTTTTAAAGCATTGTAAACTATTTCTAAAGCATTTTAAAATCATTTTAAATTGTTTTGAAAGCATTTAAAAAACATTTTAGAGTACTTTAAAGCTTCTTAAATTGTTGTTAAAACATTTTTAGAGAATTTATAATTGTCTTTAAAACATTTTTAGAGAATTTATAATTGTTTTTAAAACATTTTACAGTGTTTTAAATTGTTTTTAAATTATTTTGAACTATTTTAAATTGTTTTTGAAACATTCTAAATTGTTTCAAAAACATTTTAAATTGTTTCAGAAACATTTTAAATTGTTTTTAAAGCATTTTAAATGTTTTTAAAGCGTTTAAAATTGTTTTTAAAACATTTTAAAGTACTTTAAAGCTTTCTAAGTATTTTAATTTTTTTTAAAGTATTTTAAATTGTTTTTAAAGTACTTTAAAGATTTTTAAATTTTTGTTAAAGCATTTTAAAAGAATATAAAATTGTTTTTAAAACATTTTAAAGTGTTTTTAAAACTTTCTAAATTGTTTCAAAAACATTTTAAATTGTTTTTAAAGCATTTAAATCTTTTTGAAAGCATTTTAAATTGTTTTGAATGCATTTTAAAGTACTTTAAAGCTCTTTAAATTGTTTTTAAAACGGTTCTAAAGCATTTTCAATTGTTGTTAAAGCACTTAAAATTATTTTTAAAACATTTTAAAATGTTTTTGAAACATTTTAAAATCATTGAAAATTGTTCTTAAATCAATTTAAATTATTTTTAAAGTATTTTATATTGTTTCTAAAGCATTGTAAACTATTTTTAAAGCATTTTAAAATCATTTAAAATTGTTTTTAAAGCAATTTAAATTATTTTTGAAGTAATTTAAATAGTTTTTAAAGCATTTTAAATGGCTTTTAAAGCATTTCAAATTGTTTTGAAAGCATTTTAAAAACATTTTAAAGTACTTTAAAGCTTTTTAAATTGTTGTTAAAGCATTTTAAAAGAATTTAAAATTGTTTTTAAAACATTTTAAAGTATTTTTAAATTATTTTGAACTATTTTAAATTGTTCTTAAAACGTTCTAAATTGCTTCAAAAACATTTTGTTTTTAAAGCATTTTAAATTGTTTTTAAAGCATTTAAAATTGTTTTTAAAGCATTTAAAATTGTTTTAAAAACATTTTAAAGTACTTTAAAGCTTTTTAAATTATTTATAAAACATTTTAAAACGGTTTTAAAGCATTTTCAATTGTCGTTAAAGAACTTACACTTATTTTTAAAACATTTTAAAGTGTTTTTGAAACATTTTAAAATGATTTAAAATTGTTCTTAAATCAATTTAAATTTTTTTGAAGTATTTTAAATTGTTTTTAAAGCATTGTAAACTAACTATTATTAGGAATTATTTTTAGGTACTAATCGTACATAACTGTTTAATTATTTTTATTATTTTAATTATTTATTAATATTTTTTGTCATATTATTATTTTATTTATTGGTCTAGCCCCCCAGGTTAATAATAGGGTTTTTGATCCCTGGACCTAGTCAAATGTAGTTGTTGTCTTTTTAGCCGTTGGAGGCTTTGCTCTGTCTATTTAACCTGCTAAACTGGATCTGTTTCTTCAACTTGTCCTGACGATGAACCACACTGGTTGGTTTGAAACGCGTCGACAAATGATGTCTCATGTGATCATCGCCGAAAAATCCTTTATAAACTTGATATGGATCACAGAAGCGTAAACTCTATTATTGATTTAAAATTGTTCTTAAAGCGATTTAAATTATTTTTGAAGTATTTTAAATTGTTTTTAAAGCATTGTAAACAATTTCTAAAGCATTTTAATATCATTTTAAATTGTTTTGAGACCATTTTAAAAACATTTTAGAGTACTTTAAAGCTTCTTAAATTGTTGTTAAAACATTTTAAAAGAATTTATAATTGTTTTTAAAACATTTTACAGTGTTTTAAATTGTTTTTAAATTATTTTGAACTATTTTAAATTGTTTTTAAAACGTTCTAAATTGTTTCAAAAACATTTTAATTGTTTCAGAAACACTTTAAATTGTTTTTAAAGCATTTTAAATCGTTTTTAAAGCGTTTTAAAATTGTTTTTAAAACATTTTAAAGTACTTTAAAGCTTTTTAAATTGTTTTTAAAACATTTTAAAATGGTTTTAAAGCATTTTCAATTGTTGTTAAATCACTTAAACTTATTTTAAAAATATTTTAAAATGTTTTTGAAACATTTTAAAACATTTTAAAATCATTTAAAATTGTTATTAAATCAATTTAAATTATTTTTAAACTATTTTAAATTGTTTTTAAAGCATTGTAAATTGTTTTGAAATAATTTTAAAAACATTTTAAAGTACTTTAAAGCTTTTTAAATTGTTGTTAAAGCATTTTGAAAGAATTTAAATTTTGAAGTGTTTTTAAATTATTTTGAACTATTTAAAATTGTTTTTAAAATGTTCTAAATGGTTTCAAAAACATTTTAAATTGCTTTTGAAGCATTTTAAATTGTTTTTAAAGCATTTAAAATTGTTTTAAAGACATTTTAAACTACTTTAAAGCTTTTTAAATTGTTTTTAAAACATTTTAAAACAGTTTTAAAGCATTTTCAATTCTTCTTAAAGCACTTAAACTTATTTTTGAAACATTTTAAAATCATTTAAAATTGTTCTTAAATCAATTTAAATTATTTTTTAAGTATTTTATATTGTTTCTAAAGCATTGTAAACTATTTTTAAAGCATTTTAAAATAATTTAAAATTGTTCTTAAAGCAATTTAAATTATTTTTGATCTATTTTAAACAGTTTTTAAAGCATTGTAAATGGTTTTTAAAGCACTTTAAACTGTTTTGAAAGCATTTGAAGAACATTTTAAAGTACTTTAAAGCTTTTTAAATTGTTGTAAAAGCGTTTTAAAAAATTTTTAGATTGTTTTTAAAACATTCTTAAGAGTTTTAAATTGTTTATAAATTATTTTGAACTATTTCAAATTGTTTTTAAAACGTTCTAAATTTTTTCAAAAACATTTTAAATTGTTTTTAAAGCATTTTAAGTTGTTCTTAAAGTGTTTAATTTATTTTTTTTAAACATTTTATAGTACTTTAAAGATTTTTAAATTATTTTTAAAACATTTTAAAATAGTTTTAAAGCATTTTCAATTGTTGTTAAATTGCTTAAACTTATTCTTAAAACAATTTAAAATGTTTTTGAAACATTTTAAAATCATTTAAAATTGTTTTAAAATCAATTTGAATTATTTTTAAAGTATTTTAAATTATTTTTAAAGTATTTTAATTGTTTTTAAAGTACTTTACAGGTTTTTTAAATTGCTGTAAAAGCATTTTAAGAGAATTTAAAATTGTTTTTAAAACATTTTAAAGTGTTTTTAAATTATTTTGAACCATTTTAAAGTGTTTTTAAAACTTTCTAAATTGTTTCAAAAACATTTTAAATTGTTTTTAAAGCATTTTAAATTGTTTTTAAAGCGTTTAAATCGTTTTGAAAGCATTTTAAATTGTTTTGGAAGCATTTTAAAAACATTTTAAAGTACTTTAAAGCTATTTAAATTGTTTTTAAAACAGTTTAAAACGGTTCTAAAGCATTTTCAATTGTTGTTAAAGCACTTAAACTTATTTTTAAAACATTTTAAAATGTTTTTGAAACATGTTAAAATCATTTAAAATTGTTCTTAAATCAATTTAAATTATTTTTAAAGTATTTTATATTGTTTCTAAAGCATTGTAAACTATTTTTAAAGCATTTTAAAATAATTTAAGATTGTTCTTAAAGCAATTTAAATTATTTTTGAAGTATTTTAAATAGTTTTTAAAGCATTGTAAATGGTTTTTCAAGCATTTCAAATTGTTTTGAAGGTATTTTAAAAACATTTTAAAGTACTTTAAAACTTTTTAAATTGTTCTTAAAGCATTTTAAAAGAATTTAAAATTGTTTTCAAAACATTTTAAAGTGTTTTTAAATTATCTTGAACTATTTTAAATTGTTCTTAAAATGTTCTAAATTGCTTCAAAAACATTTTGTTTTTAAAGCATTTTAAATTGTTTTTAAAGCATTTAAAATTGTTTTAAAAACATTTTAAAGTACTTTAAAGCTTTCTAAGTGTTGATAAAACATTTTAAAATGGTTTTAAAGCATTTTAAATTGTCATTAAAGCACTTACACTTATTTTTAAAACATTTTAAAACGTTTTTGAAACATTTTAAAATGATTTAAAATTGTTCTTAAATCAATTTAAATTATTTTTGAAGTATTTTAAATTGTTTTTAAAGCATTATAAACTATTTTTAAAGCATTTTAAAATCATTTTAAACTGTTTTGAAAGCATTTTAAAAACATTTTAGACTGCTTTGAAGCTTCTTAAATTGTTGTTAAAACATTTTAAAAGAATTTATAATTGTTTTTAAAACAATTTACAGTGTTTTAAATTGTTTTTAAATTATTTTGAACTATTTTAAATTGTTTTTAAAACATTTTAAATTGTTTCAAAAACATTTTAAATTGTTTCAGGAACATTTTAAATTGTTTTCAAAGCATTTAAAATTGTTTGAAAAACATTTTAAAGTACTTTAAAACTTTTTAAATTGTTTTTAAAACATTTGAAAACGGATTTAAAGCATTTTCAATTGTTGTTAAAGCACTTAAAATTATTTTTGAAACATTTGAAAATGTTTTTGAAACATTTTAAAATCATTTAAAATTGTTCTTAAATCAATTTAAATTATTTTTAAAGTATTTTATATTGTTTTTAAATCATTGTAAACTATTTTTAAAGCATTTTAAAATCATTTAAAACTCTTCTTAAAGCAATTTAAAGCATTTTAAAATGCTTTAAAGTGCTTTAAATTGTTTCTAAATTATTTTGAACTAATTTAAAGTGTTTTTAAAACGTTCCAAATTGTTTCATAAAGATTTTAAATTGTTTCAAAAGCATTTTAAATTGTTTTTGAAGTGTTTAAAATTGTTTTTAAAATATTTTAAAGTACTCTAAAGCTTTTTAAATTGTTTTTAAAACATTTTAAAACGGTTTTAAAGCATTTTCAATTTTTGTTAAATCACTCAAACTTATTTTAAAAATTTTTTAAAATGTTTTTGAAACATTTTAAAATCATTTAAAATTGTTTTTAAATCAATTTAAATTATTTTTAAAATATTTTAAACTTTTTTTAAAGCATGGTAAACTATTTTTAAATCATTTTTAAATCATTTAAAATTGTTCTTAAAGAAATTTAAATTACTTTTGAAGTATTTTGAATAGTTTTTAAAGCATTGTAAGCGGTTTTTAAAGCATTTTAAATTGTTTTGAAAGCATTTTAGAGTGCTTTAAGGCTTTTTAAATTGATTTTAATGCATTTTAAAAGAATTTAAAATTGTTTTTAAAACATTTCAAAGTGTTTTAAAACATTTTTAAATTATTTTGAACTATTTTAAAGTGTTTTTAAACATTCTAAATTGTTTCAAAAACATTTTAAATTGTTTTTAAGTCATTTTAAATTGTTTTTAAAGCGTTTAAAATTGCTTTTAAAACATTTTAAAGTACTTTAACAGCTTTTTAAAATTGTTTATAAAAACATTTTAAAACGGGTTTAAAGCATTTTCAATTGTTGTTAAAGCACTCAATCTTATTTTTAAAAATTTTAATGATTTTTGAACAATTTTAAAACATTTTAAAATCATTTAAAATTGTTCATTATCAATTTAAATTATTTTTAAAGTATTTTAAATTGTTTTTAAAGCATTGCAAACTATTTTTAAAGAATTTTAAATCATTTTAAAAATATTTTTTAAATCAATTTTTTTAAAAACATTGTTTGAAAAGCATTTTAAAACATTTTAAAGTACTTTAAAGATCTTTAAATTGTTGTTAAAGCATTTTAAAAGAATTTAAAATTGTTTTTAAAACATTTTAAAGTGTTTTAAATTGCTTTTGAATTATTTTGAACTATTTTAAAGTGTTTTTAAAACTTTCTAAATTGTTTCAAAAACATTTTAAATTGTTTTTAAAGCATTTTAAATTGTTTTTAAAGCATTTTAAATTGTTTTTAAAGTGTTTAAATCGTTTTGAAAGCTTTTTAAATTGTTTGGAATACATCTTAAAAACATTTTAAAGTACTTGAAAGCTCTTTAAATTGTTTTTAAAACAATTTAAAACGGTTTTAAAGCATTTTCAATTGTTGTTAAAGCACTTAAACTTATTTTTAAAACATTTTAAAATGTTTTTGAAACATTTTAAAATCATTTAAAATTGTTCTTAAATCAATTTAAATTATTTTTCAAGTATTTTATATTGTTTCTAACTCATTGTAACCTATTTTTAAAGCATTTTAAAATCATTTAAAATTGTTCTTAAAGTAATTTAAATTATTTTTGAAGTGTTTTAAATAGTTTTTAAAGCCTTGTAAATGGTTTTTAAATCATTTTAAGTTGTTTTGAAAGCATTTTAAAAACATTTTAAAGTACTTTAAAGCTTTTTAAATTGTTGTTAAAGCATTTTAAAAGAATTTAAAATTGTTTTTAAAACATTTCAAAGTGTTTTTAAGTTAATTTGAACTATTTTAAATTGTTTTTAAAACATTCTAAATTGCTTCAAAAACATTTCAAATTGTTTTTAAAGCATTTTAAATTGTTTTTAAAGCGTTTAAAATTGTTTTTAAAACATTTTAAAGTAATTTAAAGCTTTTTAAATTGTTTATAAAACATTTTTAAAACAGTTTTAAATCATTTTCAATTGTTGTTAAAGCACTTGCACTTATTTTAAAAACATTTTAAAATGTTTCTGAAACATTTTGAAACATTTTAAATGATTTAAAATTATTCTTAAATCAATTTAAGTTATTTTTGAAGTATTTTAAATTGTTTTTAAAGCATTGTAAACTATTTTTAAAGCATTTTAAAATCTTTTTAAATTGTTTTGAAAGCATTTTAAAAACATTTTAGAGTACTTTAAAGCTTTTTAAATTGTTTTTAAACATTTTAAAAGAATTTACAATTGTTCTTAAAAAACATTTTACAGTGTTTTAAATTGTTTTTAAATTATTTTAAAATGGTTTTAAAGCATTTTCAAATGTTGTTGAAGCACTTAAACTTATTTTAAAAACATTCTAAAATGTTTTTGAAACATTTTGAAACATTTTAAAATCATTTAAAATTGTTATTAATCAATTTAAATTATTTTTAAAGTATTTTTAAATTGTTTTTAAAGCATTGTAAACTATTCTGAAAGCATTTCAAAGTCATTTAAAATTGTTCTTAAAGCAATTTAAATTATTTTTGAACTATTTTAAATAGTTTTTAAAGCGTCGTAAACTATTTTTAAAGCATTTTAAATTGTTTTGAAAGAATTTAAAAATATTTTAAAGTACTTTAAAGCATTTTAAATTGTTGTTAAAGCATTTTGAAAGAATTTAAATTTTTTTTTAAAACATTTTAAAGTGTTTTAAATTATTTTGAACTATTTAAAATTATTTTTAAAATGTTTTTAAATTGTTTCAAAAACATTTTAAATTGCTTTTGAAGCATTTTAAATTGTTTTTAAAGCGTTTAAAATTGTTTTAAAAACATTTTAAAGTACTTTAAAAGCTTTTTAAATTGTTTTTAAAACATTTTTAACGGTTTTAAAGCATTTTCAATTGTTGTTAAAGCACTTAAACTTATTTTTTTTTAAATGTTTTTGAAACATTTTAAAATCATTTAAAATTGTTCTTAATCAATTTAAATTATTTTTAAAGTATTTTATATTGTTTCTAAAGCATTGTAAACTATTTCTAAAGCATTTTAAAATCATTTAAAACTCTTCTTAAAGCAATTTAAATTATTTTTGATGTATTTTAAACAGTTTTTAAAGCATTGTAAACGGTTTTCAAAGCATTTTAAACTGTTTTGAAAGCAATTTAAAAACATTTTAAAGTACTTTAAAGCTTTTTAAATTGTTGCTAAAGCGTTTTAAAAGAATTTAAAATTGTTTTTAAAACATTCTAAATTGTTTTAAATTGTTTATAAATTACTTTGAACTATTTTAAATTGTTTTTAAAATGTTCTAAATTGTTTCAAAAACATTTTAAATTGTTTTTAAAGCATTTTAAGTTGTTTTTAAAGTGTTTAATTTATTTTTTTTAAACATCTTAAAGTACTTTAAAGCTTTTTAAATTGTTTTTAAAACATTTCAAAACGGCTTCAAAGCATTTTCAGTTGTTGTTAAACCACTTAAACTTATTCTTAAAACATTTTAAAATGTTTTTGAAACATTTTAAAATCATTTAAAATTGTTTTTAAATCAATTTAAATTATTTTTAAAGTATTTTAAATTGTTTTTAAAGCATTGTAAACTATTTTTAAAGCATTTCAAAATCATTTAAAATTGTTCTTAAAGCAATTTAAATTGTTTTTGAAGTATTTTAAATAGTTTTTAAAGCATTATAAATGGTTTTTAAAGCATTTTAAATTGTTTTGAAAGCATTTTGAAAGCATATTAAAGCACTTCAAAACATTTTAATTGGTGTTAAAGCATTTTAAAAGAATTTAAAATTGTTTTTAAAACATTTTAAAGTGTTTTTAAATTATTTTGAACTATTTTAAATTGTTTTTAAAACGTTCTAAATTGTTTCAAAAACATTTTAAATTGTTTTTAAAGCATTTTAAATTGTTTTTAAAGCATTTAAAATTGTTTCTAAAACATTTTAAGGTGCTTTAAAAGCTTTTTAAATTGTTTATAAAACATTTTAAAACGGGTTTAAATCATTTTCAATTGTTGTTAAAGCACTTAAACTTATTTTTAAAACATTTTAAAATGTTTTTGAAACATTTTAAAATAATTCAAAATTGTTCTTAAATCAATTTAAATTATTTTTCATGTATTTTAAATTGTTTGTAAAGCATTGTAAACTATTTTAAAAGCATTTTAAATTGTTTCGAAAGAATTTTAAAAACATTTTAGAGTACTTTAAAGCTTTTTAAATTGTTTTTAAAGCCTTATAATAGAATTTAAAATTGTTTTTATAACTTTTAAAGTGCTTTAAACTATTTCCTAATTATTTTGAAGTAATTTAAAGTGTTTTTAAAACGTTCCAAATTGTTTCAAAAACATTTTAAATTGTTTTTAAAGCATTTTAAGTTGTTTTTAAAGTGTTTAAAATTGTTTTTAAAACATTTTAAAGTACTTTAAAGCATTTTCAATTGTTGTTTTAAATCATTCAAACTTATTTTTAAAACATTTTAAAATGTTTTTAAAACATTTTAAAATCATTTAAAATTGTTTTTAAATCAACTTAAATTATTTTTAAAGTATTTAAATTGTTTTTTAAAGCATTGTAAACTATTTTAAAATCATTTAAAATTGTTCTTAAAGAAATTTAAATTACTTCTGAAGTATTTTAAATAGTTTTTAAAGCATTGTAAGCGGTTTTTTAAAGCATTTTAAATTGTTTCGACAGCAATTTAGAGTACTTTAAATCTTTTTAAATTTCTGTTAATGTATTTTAAATAATTTAAAATTGTTTTTAAAACATTTTAAAGTGTTTTAAATCATTTTAAATTATTTTTGAACTATTTTAAAGTGTTATTAAAACATTCTAAATTGTTTTTAAAGCATTTTAAATTGTTTTTAAAGCGTTTAAAATTGTTTTTAAAACATTTTAAAGTACTTTAAAACTTTTTTAATTGTTTATAAAAAACATTTAAAAACGGGTTTAAAGCATTTTCAATTGTTGTTAAAGCACTCATTTTATTTTAAAAACATTTCAAAATGATTTTGAAATATTTTTAAAACATTTTAAAATCATTTAAAATTGTTCTTAAATAAAATTTAAATTATTTTTAAAGTATTTTAAATTGTTTTTAAAGCATTGTAAATATTTTTAAAGAATTTTAAAATCTTTTTAAATTGTTTTGAAAGCATTTTAATTTTTTTTAAAGTACTTTAAAGATTTTTAAATTGTTGTTTAAAGCATTTTAAAAGAATTTTAAAATTGTTTTTAAAACATTTTAAAGTGTTTTAAATT